>JARHVA010003607.1:1270000-1667500 GCA_037957365.1 Torreya grandis
TTTTGGGTCTGTTTTGTGTTCCAATCTTGGGCGCCTTCATCATTAGGGTCTTTTGTGCTTCGTTTCATGTCTTTTAGATGAATTGTGTGAGAGATATGTCCATTTTAGTGTGATTTCAGGTCGCTGGGTTTACATTTAAAAGTGCAGAATTGGACAGACCAGAATCTTGAATCAGTGTTTTGAGAGAAGAAATCGGTTTCGGCATTTCCATTAAGCAAGGAAAATGCTCTGTTACAATGCTCTTTGAATGGTTCTAATGCTATGCTCTTGGCAGGTTAATTCTTGATCATATTGTAAGCTGGCAGTAGTACTGACAGCAGTTCTTAATCTTGCTTAATCATGATTTGTAATGCTGATCTTATATTCTGAAACTGCATTGTAATACTTTGCATCTCCGTCATATGGTAGCTTCCACTTCCTTTCGATTTGGAAAGCACATTCTTGACGTTGAGTATTTCAACATTCTTGTTTATTTTAGTACTTCGTAGCGCTCCGCCAAATGGTCGCCTCACTCCATACTGGATTGGGTAGCACATACTTGGTGTTGAGTTTCTTTAAAGCATTGTAATTCTTAGTACTCCACCATATGGTCGCATCACTCCATACCGGACTAGGTAGCACATACTTGGTGTTGATTTCCTTTCAGTACTTGTAGTAGTAGAAGATCCTTTGACTATATGCTCGCCGTCATCGGCGCCATTCTTGATTAGAGTTCCTTCCAGCCCTGTTTTTGCATTCAGATCTTCTGACCAATGCTCACACCTTGGCCTCCTCAGAATCCTGGTGTACATTCTAGTTAGAGTTGCTTCAGTTATCGTTTGGTTTAAGGCTAATCCTAACGACTGTGTATTGCTCTGCTGATTATAATTGAAAGTTCAAAAAAAATTTGGCTCGAAATCTTTCAGTGGTATCAGAGCCAAGATCCTGCCATCCTGTGCCCAACAAGGTTTAGTTGATAGTTGAATGATAGAGAAATCAGTTTCTACACCAGAGGTCAGAATAGAGTTCAACGCAGTTTAGAAGTGGCAGTTAAACATGGCTAACAGAGAAGAGATAAAGCTGGAACAAACACTTTTTGAGATCGAAAAAAGACTTGGCAAAGAATGTAAGTCAAGGGAAGACGAAAAGAATAATCTTCAAATATTGGAACAATGTTTGAGACAGGTGGAGCAGTCACCTTCTGAATGGATGCAATTGGCATTGTCACTTGCAGTTCACCTTTTAGTTCAGCCCTATTGGCTGGGACATCCAAATGAAGAAATAAAGCTGCTGATTTCTTCTTGCTTCATAGAGTTGATGAGAATGATGGTCCCCATGACACCCTATGATGATGAAACCATGAAAATCATTCTGAATATGATTGTAGAAAGTTTCCAAGATCTTGATGAAACTGGAAGCAATCTATTTGCTAGAAGGGCTGCTATCTTAAAGACATTTTCAGATCTCTGGGTAACTTGCTATTCGCCTTGGAAATGCATGATCAGATTTATCACTTGTTCCATTACCTCTTCATATCCACTTGGAGCGAACAAGAAGAGGATGTTATTGCAGCTGTGAAGAAAATCCTTATTCTCACTATTAATGAGTTAGATGAAATTCCACCAAATGTCCAATCTCTCCTTTTGGACACATATGAGTGTGAAGAAAATGATTCTCCTATTACTTCTATGCTGATCAAGGAATTGTTTAATCAATGTGAGGTAAAATTGAAGCCACTTTTGAAGAAGTTAGAGCGTGATGAAGAAAAGATTAGTGGACATGATGTTGGAGATGATTTCAAAGAGCTCATACAAGGTCATGTTGAAGATTTGGTAATGAAGGATTTTCCTCTTATTGCTGTCCCAACTTCCCAAGAAGTTTCACATGAAGAAATCAATGACACACTTCCTCTTGATGGAGATAAAGATGTCGAAGTTTACAAAACATCAAGCAATGAAGATTCTTCATTTCATTATGATGGCGACATTGGGTTCGACCAGCAAACCGAACCTTTAGGAAGAAATGTTTTTGAAAATATCAGCTTAAGTGATTTGGGAGTTGACTTGTTCAAAGAGTCATCACTACGAGAAGAGCATGATAAGAATCTTTCTCCTGACCATTTCAATCAAACTGTTAGCATGTGGGATCCAGGTGTGTTGGCTTCAAGATATGACAAAGAACCTGTATGGGATAAGTTTCCCTTCGATCCCGATGAAGACCAAAATATTTTTTGCATTGCAAGCTATGAGGAGGCAGAAGGAGAAGTTGTTTTTGATGAAGAAGCTTACTCTGAAAAGCTCCATGGTGATCCCTTCAAGTTGGTTGCAGCCACCAAGGGGGATGTTGTTACTTTCGAAATGTTCAGAACGACATTCAATGATTCTTCGTTCAAATTAGGGGCTGCCATAGCCTTTGAACAAGAAGACGGTGAGGTGGATGAAGAGCTAGAAGACCTCATGGCTCTTGAAGAAGAAAGGTTTAAAGTGGTTTTAGAACACATGGCTGATTCACCAATTCAAGAAGTTGATGGCAAGCTTAAAGTCGAAGAAAATGTGGAGTATGTTCCTCTCCATGACACTGAGCATTCTCCGTTAGTTGAGGATGAAAGACAAGAAGGTTGGAGCAACTTTGAGGGCAGCAAAGGCAAGAAACAAAGTTCTGATTTTCAGTTGCAGCCTATCAGCAATTCACCGTATTCACATTCTTATGAGTGGGAAGATCAATTCAAGGTGTCCGTTAACAAGGAAGTGCAAGCTCTATCCTTGTTTGATGGCACAAGCTCTATTCCTGTTTGATGGCACACATAGCTTGGTTGAAGAGCTTTACTGGAAGGCTCAGCTTGAAGAGAGACAAAGAGGAGTGAAAGATGAAGTTGCTCTTCCCAATTTGCAACTTATTAGAGACTCATTGGAGACATTGAAGTCTGAGTACATGCACTTGATTGGAGATAGAGATCATGCCTTTGAAGTTGTAAAGAAGACCATTTGTGCTTTCCAAGAAAAGGAGAGTGTAGTTGATGAGCTCACTCTGGAGCTTGAATCAACAAGGGACAAGTTGAAAGAAACTCAGCTGGCTCTAACGGAGGTTGAAGACCAGTTTGCTGATTTCAAACTTTCCAAGGAGCAAGAGAATGCATATAATGTCAAAGAAATCAAGCAAGTAATAGGTGAGCTTGATAGTCTTGGAGAGGAGTTTGACCTCGAAGGTTTCACAAGAAAGACTGAAGCTGCAAGTTCAGATTTGGATCAGCAAGATGGAAAGGAGGGATTCCAAGTTTATGACAATCCTCTCTTTGATTTGCAAAAAGAGTCATGTAGGGAAGAAACCAAGCAAGAGGTCGAGTATAAACCTCCGGCTAATGGTGATTTGTTATCACTCCATGAGAATATGCCAAGTTTGTTGATTAGTAATGAATGCATGAGTGGGTTTGAGGATGAAGAGTCCATATGGGAAGTGTCGAAGCAAGGTATTTTCAACATCTATGACATCAAGGTGTTGATGAGACAAGTTGTGATAGCTGCTGGTAACTTCATTACAGCAGCAAGGAGTGAAGTTTTCAGACCTATTACTCATAAGCAATGGGAGAAAGGCGGACCTGAGCTTGGTGTTTGCACTATTGACGATCCATCCCTTGGGTGGAATGATGTTTGGGCTCATACTAGTCAGCTTTGGGAGTTGAATTTGAAGTCATTCTATGTTTCATACTCCAATGTTGTTGAAGCTTTCATGTTTAAGCTTCAAAGATTCACTAGAGGGGACACCAATTTCGTGAGAATGCACTTGGTTCTCACTAGCACTTGGGTACGCATTGAGCTTTATTTGCATTGTGTTGAAAATCAAATTCAGTTGAGTATCCGTGCTTGGGATTCTCAATTTGGGTTGATGGAATTTATGGATTGTGGAAAGAATAATTTTTGGTGGGACAGTGATCAAATTTTCAGACCTTTGGGTGATGTTATTTTCTTTACCAACCACTTGATGGACCCATTTGTTCATCAACCAATCGATTGGAGAGAAATTTTGAGTATGGGTTGAAGAGATAAATGGATGGTTGCTCATGGGAGTGATTATCGGCTTAGACAAAGACAGATTTTGAGATATGAGTTTGTTGGTTGGAGACAGACCAGCCACCTTACATGGGGAGTTACTCTCATTCAAGAGAACTGGTTCTTCACTTCTTGCCAAAAAGGTGGTAATTTTCGGTTGGACATTGCTCCAATTTGTTTTCTAGCCACCTTGGAGGTGTCAACTTGCAACTCGATGCTCATCTCACAAGCTCACATTTGGGAATTTGATTGGTGTTGCTGTTTTTCCTTGTGTAGGACTCTAGAATCAGATTGCACTACGTTGGTCCCAGCCTTGATCAACAACAATTATTTGTTCCTTCACACCTTTCCTACTCTCCAAATTCATCTTTTGAAGGTTTGTGATGTAAACTTTGACAGTTTACTCTCAGTATGGGTTTCGGACAACGATCTTTCACATGCCTTGGTTCACCATTTTGAGGCTCTTGGAGTGGGAACTATAAGAGTTTTTAGAAATCCTCATAGTTGCATCAGAAAAATTCAAGGGAGGCATAGTACATTCATGTGGAGTCATGAGTTTGAGTTTGATGAGCTCTTGCAAAGGATTACTTTCCTCTTTGCAAGAAGATTTGGAGAGGTCACATTTGCAGTTTTGGCTGTGTTGGATACCTTGGGGAGATATGCCGAGGATTACAATTTTGAGTTGAGTAGACTATCTTTTCCAATGCCTAGGTTTGTGATAGACAATGGCATTGTTGATTTTGGTGACTCAGAGCATTTTGGCCACTATGGTTTCACTATTGTGATCAGAGTAGTGCAACATCAGGATGGTGGGTCCTCCTTCAGACGGATATGTGACCCTGGGATTGTACTTGGTTTGGTTTGGTGTAGTTTGAGTTTTTCTAGAGTTGTGGTGGCATTGCTTGAGGACAAGCAATTTTGGGAAGGGCGGACTGTAATGTCCCCAATTTAGCCCTACGTTCTTCTTTTGGATTTAGCCTATTTTTGGGAACTCGTAGGTTAAGCAGAAGCTCGAACCAGGGTTACCAAACTTCTTGGAGGACGTTTTCGTCTTTTTGCGGAGCTTGCACTTGTAAATCTTGAACTTGGATTGCGGATTCCTTCTGGGTTTTCTGAAAGCTTCGCGGTGATATGTTTTACTTGGCACACAGAGCACTTTCAGGGACTTTCTATTTTTAGTAAGTTCAGGTTCGGTGTCGGAACAGAATTTTGAAAATGGGGTTGGAGTCGTCTCGTCAAGACCTTTCCAACGAGCTATAGATCTTCGATTTCTGACATCATCTTGGCTTTCGTTTTAAAGTCCGCAAAGTATATATAATTATTTAAATTGGACTTTGGTGCCTAGTTTTAACAACTTCAAGTTGTTTTAAAAAGATGTTCTTTATGGGGTGGGCGCCTCATTAAAAGAATTAATTATAATTCTTATTGAATATTTAATCCAAGCTTAAGTTGGACGCCACCTATTGGAGGATAGGGTTTCTAGAAGGGTCAAACGGAAATTATAAAAGGAAGCCTTTGGTTCTCACTTGGATCATCTTAGCTACAGGAATGTTATGCTGCCGGATCGGCTGTGGGATTGCTTTGAGGAATGAAAGCCTCCTAGCTTGGCATTGCTTCTCTCTTGAAAGATAGTGACTAGTGGTGAGATAGTGTAGTTTGATTGTTTGTTTAATAGATCAGTTCATGAGAAATTCAGGGTTTTCATATTCATTACAACAGGTTGTATTTTGTTCGTAAATTAAAAAAAAGACAAAAAATTTCATTGTGGGTATTGGCTAATCCTTTTTGTTGGTAATGGGCGCCCCTATTCTGTAAATTGTGGAATTTTTGATGACTGCTGTGATTTTAAAAAGCAAATTGCCCCTCTTGCTAGACTGTACTTGCTGTGGGGACATTGGGATCTGTGCAAAAATTATATAAGAACTTTTGGGTCTGTTTTGTGTTCCAATCTTGGGCGCCTTCATCATTAGGGTCTTTTGTGCTTCGTTTCATGTCTTTTAGATAAGTTGTGTGAGAGATATGTCCATTTTAGTGTGATTTCAGGTCGCTGGGTTTACATTTAAAAGTGCAGAATTGGACAGACCAGAATCTTGAATCAGTGTTTTGAGAGAAGAAATCGGTTTCGGCATTTCCATTAGGCAAGGATAATGCTCTGTTACAATGCTCTTTGAATGGTTCTAATGCTATGCTCTTGGCAGGTTAATTCTTGATTATATTGTAAGCTGGCAGTAGTACTGACAGCAGTTCTTAATCTTGCTTAATCATGATTTGTAATGCTGATCTTATATTCTGAAACTGCATTGTAATACTTTGCATCTCCGTCATATGGTAGCTTCCACTCCCTTTCGGTTTGGAAAGCACATTCTTGACGTTGAGTATTTCAGCATTCTTGTTTGTTTCAGTACTTCGTAGCGCTCTGCCAAATGGTCGCCTCACTCCATACTGGATTGGGTAGCACATACTTGGTGTTGAGTTTCTTTAAAGCATTGTAATTCTTAGTACTCCACCATATGGTCGCCTCACTCCATACTGGACTAGGTAGCACATACTTGGTGTTGAGTTCCTTTCAGTACTTGTAGTAGTAGAAGATCCTCTGACCATATGCTCGCCATCATCGGCGTCATTCTTGGTTAGAGTTCCTTCTAACTCTGTTTTTGCATTCAGATCCTTTGACCAATGCTCACACTTTGGCCTCCTCG
Organism: Torreya grandis; assembly: GCA_037957365.1. Taxonomy (NCBI): domain Eukaryota; kingdom Viridiplantae; phylum Streptophyta; class Pinopsida; order Cupressales; family Taxaceae; genus Torreya; species Torreya grandis. The sequence continues at coordinate 1,276,725 of JARHVA010003607.1, forward strand.
GAATCCTGGTGTACATTCTTGGAGGACATTTTCGTCTTTTTGTGGAGCTTGCACTTGGAAATGTTGAACTTGGTTTGCGGATTCCTTTTGGGTTTTCTGAAAGCTTCGCGGTGATATGTTTTACTTGGCACACAAAGCACTTTCAGGGACTTTCTATTTTTAGTAAGTTCAGGTTCGGTGTCGGATCAGAATTTTGAAAATGGGGTTGGAGTCATCTCGTCAAGACCTTTCCAACGAGCTATAGATCTTAAATTTTGACATCATCTTGGCTTCCGTTTTAAAGTCCGCAAAGTATATATTATTATTTAAATTGGACCTTGGTGCCTAGGTTTAACAACTTTAAGTTGTTTTAAAAAGATGTTCTTTATGGGGTGGGCGCCTCATTAAAAGAATTAATTATAATTCTTATTGAATATTTAATCCAAGCTTAAGTTGGACGCCACCTATTGGAGGATAGAGTTTCTAGAAGGGTCAAACGGAAATTATAAAAGGAAGCCTTTGGTCCTCACTTGGATCATCTTAGCTACAGGAATGTTATGCTGCCGGATCGGCTGTGGGATTGCTTCGAGGAATGAAAGCCTCCTAGCTTGGCATTGCTTCTCGCTTGAAAGATAGCGACTAATGGTGAGATAGTGTAGTTTGATTGTTTGTTTAATAGATCAGTTCATGAGAAATTCAGGTTTTTCATATTCATTACAACAGGGTGTGTTTTGTTCGTAAATTAAAAAAAAGACAAAAAATTTCATTGTGGGTATTGGCTAATCCTCTTTGTTGGTAATGGGCGCCCCTTTTCTGTAAATTGTGGAATTTTTGATGACTGCTGTAATTTTTAAAAGCAAATTGCCCCTCTTGCTGGACTGTACTTGCTATGGGGACATTGGGATCCGTGCAAAAATTATATAGGAACTTTTGGGTCTGTTTTGTGTTCCAATCTTGGGCGCCTTCATCATTAGGGTCTTTTGTGCTTTGTTTCATGTCTTTTAGATGAGTTGTGTGAGAGATATGTCCATTTTAGTGTGATTTCAAGTCGTTGGGTTTACATTTAAAAGTGTAGAATTGGACAGACCAGAATCTTGAATCAGTGTTTTGAGAGAAGAAATCGGTTTCGGCATTTCCATTAGGCAAGGATAATGCTCTGTTACAATGCTCTTTGAATGGTTCTAATGCTATGCTTTTGGCAGGTTAATTCTTGATCATATTGTAAGCTGGCAGTAGTACTGACAGCAGTTCTTAATCTTGCTTAATCATGATTTGTAATGCTGATCTTATATTCTGAAACTGCATTGTAATACTTTGCATCTCCGTCATATGGTAGCTTCCACTCCCTTTCGGTTTGGAAAGCACATTCTTGACGTTGAGTATTTCAGCGATCTTGTCTGTTTCAGTACTTCGTAGCGCTCCGCCAAATGGTCGCCTCACTCCATACTGGATTGGGTAGCACATACTTGGTGTTGAGTTTCTTTAAAGCATTGTAATTCTTAGTACTCCACCATATGGTCGCCTCACTCCATACTGGACTAGGTAGCACATACTTGGTGTTGAGTTCCTTTCAGTACTTGTAGTAGTAGAAGATCCTCTGACCATATGCTCACCCTCATCGGCGTCATTCTTGGTTAGAGTTCCTTCCAACTTTGTTTTTGCATTCAGATCCTTTGACCAATGCTCACACCTTGGCCTCCTCGGAATCCTGGTGTACATTCTGGTTAGAGTTGCTTCAATTATCGTTTGGTTTAAGGCTAATCCTAACCACTGTGTATTGCTTTGCTGATTGTAATTGAAAGTTCAAAAAAAATTTGGCTCGGAATCTTTCAGTTTCTTTTCCATGTGAATGAGTTCATCTTTATGCATGCATATTGTTATGTATCTGCAGTAATCATTTTTTTCTTCATTTTGGAAACAGGATATTTGGTCAAAGGATGTTCCCGGATGGCAGAATTGCAGCTCAAATGAACTTGCTTGCCCAAATCCGTAAGAATAATGTCTAATTTCGTTTGGGCACGTTTATTTATTCTGAATAGGCATCCTGTTGTGTGTGTTGCCAAAATTGTGTGAACAGCAGTCATGACTCATAGCTTATAGCATTTTTTTCATTATGTCCAAATGAACTCAACTAGCTATCTTGCTAAATGTTCTCTCAATTATCAAATCTAGTATATGATGTGTGTAAATTTGTAAAAAACTTATTTATAGGATAACCAAAGGATGGGAACAAATTGTATTTTGGGTACCCAAAATTTTATTTTCCTGCTATAGTAGGTGAAGAAGTTCGAGTAAGCAAGATATATCTATCTTATGCCTTAATGTGGGCTTTCTTATACGGTGTATAATATCCTATACGAAATCATGATTGATTATGAGTTGAAATTAGTGTAATCTATTTAGACATCTGTCCACAATAGCCAGAACTACCCTTTAATTAGCAAAACAGTTAATTTGCTGCAATTGTCTTTCTGGCATCAGGTATGCAGTGGAAAGCATTGGTCTGGCTTGCAATTGGGCATACAAAAATGCAACTGCAGGCACGGTTTTAAATGGTAAGCTCACCTACTCTAGATTTTATAACTTATTGAAATTTCACACCATTTCAGCCTTGATGCCATGAAAATGAATAATTCTTCAATTGCAGATGACTATTTCCTCTCTCGTCTGCCTATCGTTGAGGTGCAGCTTGCAAAAGGAGGTGTAAGGCTGGCTGCAACTCTGAATCGCATTTTTTGATCAAATGTGGTTGAGATAGAGAAGCAATAAAACTAGCTAAAACAAGTTTTATATATGACCTTCAATTACAAGAAAAATTCTTAGATGTGGAATTCTTAGATGTACACAAGTTAGAAATATGTCAAAACTTTTCTTTCTGGAAATTGTTAAATTATACACTTTCAAGTATATCCTTGCTACTTAGCATCATTGGAATTGGAGGTAGTGATATTATCAGTATATTGTGATGGTCCTGCTTTCCAAAACATGGGATATTGTACACGTGAGAAGAATGTGCTGCACACAAAAGAATGATGGATTTGATCTTTCCTTCTTGGTATAAGAGTAACGGGTCTATTAAAGGTGTCTGACATTTAGCATATCATTCTACTCTAAAAAAATAAAAATGTATGACTCAATGCAATTCACTAGTTTTTGGACTCAATTTTAGTTTTCCGTTTTATTGAATTTTACATAGCGCGTCTCAAAATTGAGATTCTATATACACTTTGTTTTAGTCCCATGAGCCAAACCAGATTTGGAATAGGTTTCAATCTCTATCACATCTATGCACATCCCAAATCAGGTTTTAGTGCGTGAGATATAATGTTGTACATTGTTGAAGTTTTTGCCATGATAAAAGCTTTACATTTCTTTGTAAGAATCAGGCTTCATCTCCATCTAATATGTCCAATAGCTATTCACATTTCCAATTTACATTGATGGTGACGAGCCTTATTTTGATGAAAACACGTCCATTGAAGTTTAGTTCTCCTTTGATAGGGAACTATTTTTGTATTAAGTTATCCTCAGGACGTTTTCCTATTAAATCCAGTTTCCTGGCCAATTGATTCAAATGTCCACCATTCTTAAATTAAACCCATATCAAGGCACATTGCTACATTACAGTGTCCTTAGTATTTTGGTCAAGAATTTTAAAGCTCTTGCATGGCCTTCATCTGTGTGTGAGATTAAGAAGTTTTAATATGGATGATAATATCTGATTACCTAGTCTAAATTGGTAGTCAATTAACAAATGAAATGGACCCTCTTGAACACGCTATCTCATTACAGTAAGAATTATACCATAAATTTTTATAAAGCAGTAAAAGAGTTCTGCTTTTTTTTAAAAAATATTAGTATGAGATCAAATATTAAATTACGTATTAAACAAAAACATGAAGTTTTGATAAGATGACTTCCATTCGGACATGGAATGCTTCTAACCATAAAACTTTGACTTCCATTCGGACATTGGAATTCTTCTAACCATAGAACTTTAAAATTATTCCTTATAAAATTACATTCAATGAATCCTTATAAATACGCATCCAATGAATACTCTGGTCACTGGTGGCTATACCTTTACAGTGCCATTGATTTATTTGATCATTTTTAGACATTAATATCTTTAATAGAAGTTTTATTTTTTTTAATTAACAATTGTAAGACATAATATGACTGGGCTCAAGAAATGCCCTGTTTTGGAGCTGCACTCTTTTGAAATTTCTACCGAGTATTGAAAATTGAATTAAAAAAAATTCTTTGTCCATGGTGTGTAAAGGCTGCACTGCGATTGTAATGGTGGAACACAATCTCAAGGGCATTACCTATGTGCAAAATCTGACTACTACTAAGGCAGCCCATAACTCAAGGTAATAGTAATGGAACACAATCCCAAGGGCATTACCTATGTTCAAAATCCGACTACTAATAAGGCAGCCCGTAACTCGAGCAAAGCATGCATATGGGGAGGCTGTGGCATGATGATTGTAATGTAAATTTGAGTGTGGTCCATGCACCGTCTTAAAGGCAGCACATGATCTTAGCCAAATGACATCATCTTATATAATTGAATTTCAATAAATTTATGAAATGAAGTATAACTCATATATGTTTGAGATTTTGTTCTTGAGAAACTTTGTTACATTACAAACTCTTAAATTACATTTTGGTCTTAATATAATCTATAATAATAAATTTATATAGTCTTTTTGATGTAGTCACAATTAGGGGATCCAATGAAGGATGAGCTTAAGACGACACAACCCACAATTAGGCAATACATAATCTTAGCCAGATGACATCACCTATTATATTTGAATTTCAATAAATTTATAAAATGATGTATACCTCAGATATGTTTGAGATTTTGTTCTTGAGAAAACTTGTTACATTTGCAGCTCTTAAAAATTACAATTTGGTCTCAATAGAATCTATAATAATAAATTTATATAGCCTTCCGATGTAGTCGCAACGCAACCCACAAATTCAACACAAATAATGCACTGACTCACAGTTTTGTGCGTGAAAACAAAATGAAATAAAAATGTTTTTTATTTAATATCAAACGAAGAATTACAAATTTTAATCACACCCACAATTTGAGTAAAAACTTTATAAACTACTTGCAATATTAAAACAATCTGCGTAGAGATGCATTACAACCTATCTCACTCTAACTTATGGCTTGCATAAATCTTTGCATGAACCAAGATTGATTAGCTCTTGTTTGGTTCTCCTCTTGTAGATATTGCTAACTCGTAGTCTTTGTAAAATTCTTTATTAGCCTTCTCTAACAAACTCGCTAATTGACCTCTAACCTCTTAGATTTCTTGAACTTCATGTTACCTTAAGCTACTCAAAGCCAACCATTTTACAACAATGCTTGTGCTTGATATACGCATGCAATCAAAAAACCATTAGGAAGTTGAAATGATTCCTTCTTCTCACTGTCAGATAATAGTCATCATGTGGTTCGTCAGATTCCATTCTGTTACACCCTACTAGTTGTCAGGGCTATTATTCTCCATTATGTATGACTCTTAGCACTTGAAGCAAAACACCAATCAAAAGACCCACACCCAATTATTCAGGGCACTTTACAAAGAGGTTATCTTCTAAATCTAGCTAACACTTACTAGTTGTACTAGATCAAGGTTAGTGTGCAAATGCTCACAAGAATGTTATGCACAAAGGATAATGCATAGATCGTCAAATTCACAACAATCACAAACGTAAATATATGCATAGATGAAAATGCTCAAGGTTTGCGCAAAACCATCCTCTTGGCAAGATTCCTTTTTTTGCACATTGAAGCATAACTTCCCAATTATTTCTCATGGAGATATCCAAACAAACTTGTACAAAACCGTGTAGGTTACACCAAGTATAAAATTTGTCTACTTTGATTCTCCAAGTTACATGTAAGTATATGTATGTGTGCATAGCGTTGCACACAATAACTCCCAAAGGACTACATGCAAACAAAGAGTTGCAAACAAGTACAAAGTTGCTTATTTTTACACTATTTTTGAGTGATGCAAGATTGTTTTTGAACCTAAGTGCTCCTACATCATATGACCTAGGTAAGTGAAATAAACCATGGGTTCTTTCTCATGTATAGTCTATGGGTTCTACTATAGGTATTCCATGTTTAGCAGCTTCTGATGTGCTCATCCATGTTGCATCCTCAACTTCTTGGTGTTCCCACTTCACCAAATAGTATTTATACTCATTTTATTGCATCCTCTTTTTGACTCTAGAATCAATCACATTTTCAAATTTTTCTCACACTTCTTAGGCATTTATTGTCTCCAATCTACTTCTCTAGAATTTGCATATGCTTTCATCATGATTTTGTCCCTCATCGTAAGGGTAAAAATCTGCCACATTGAAAATGGGCGAAATGTCTGTGAAAATGGGTGAAATATCTATGCCCTTAGGCAATTCAATCTTGCATATGTTGGACACAAAATTTCTCAACACTTTACATGGTCCAATATTTTCCCACTTTAACTTATCATATGTTCCTTTTGGGAACCGCTCCTTCCTTAAATGTGTTAGGACCATGTCACCAACTTAAAATTTTTGTTATCTTTAATAATGCCGTTGACCTATTTGGTCATTTTAGACATTAATATTATCTTTTAGATCATATTAAAGTTATCCTTTTTAGAAATAATTGTAAGGCATACTATAGACTGGGATCAAGAAATGCCCTAGTTTGGAATTACACTCTTTTGAAATTTTTACCCAAAGTTTTTTGAAATTTGAATTAAACAAAATTCTTTATCCATAGTGTGTCAAGGTTACACTGTAATAGTAATAGTAATAGTAATAGTAATAGTAATAGTAATAGTAATAGTAATAGTAATGGAAAGACAATATTGAGGGCATCACCTATGTTTAAAATCCCTCCATTAATATGACAAGGCATAACTCTAACATACATATGGAGATGATGTGGCATAATGATTGTAGGGTAAGTTTGAGTGTGGCTAATGAACCACATTAAAGGTAACCCTTAATCTCAGCCAAACGATGTCACCTTCTATATTTGAACTTCAATAAATTTATGAAATTAAGTACAACCTATATATGGTCGAAATTATGTTCTTGATAAAACCTGTTACATTACCTATGCTTAACATGTACAATTGGGTCTCAATTTAATCTAGAATAATAAATTTATATAGTTTTTTTAATGTAGTTGTGGTTATGGGGTCGAATGAATGATGACCTTAGACCACACAACCTGAAATATCAACACAGACAATCGATTGACTCCAAGTCCCGCACATAAACAAAATATTTTTACAGTTTGATTACAGACTTTACAAAATATTTTTATTATTATAAAAATCTCCCTAGAGATGTTTAACATCCTATCTCACTCTTAGACTTAAGGCTTGCATAAATCTCTGCTTGAACTAGGCTTGGTTCTCTTCTTACAAATCTTCCCAATTAAGAGTCTTTGTAGAGTTCTTATTTATCTACCTTCTATAACAAACTCACTAACTGACCTCTAGTTCCCCATATTTCTTGAACTTTAAGCTACCTTAAACTACTCAAAGGTAACCATTTCACACAAATGCTCACACATGATATAGCCATCTAATCAAGAAACCGTTTGGAAGTTGAAATGATTCCTTCTTCCAACTATTAGATAACCCTTATCATCTTGTGACGCTTCAAATACCATATCGTTACAACTTTTAGGCTATAAGGGTCATTATTATCCATTGTGTATGGCACTTGGCACTTGACACAAAAAACAACTCAAAAGGTGCATGCCCAACTGCTTAGGTGACTTCATAAAAAGACTATCTTCCAAATCTAGATGATACTTAATGGCTATGCAAGATCATGATGAATGTGCAAAGACTCATAGGAATGCTATGCACAAATAAAAATGCAAAAATTGTCAAATTCATAATAATCATAGTTAAAATTTTACTCGTAGAAGAAAATGTGTAAGGTTTGTGCAAAATATTCTCAATCACATCACCGTGTGCATGTGGGTGAGTGAAATATGTTGATGGGATAAAAAGTGGAAACTTAAAAAGAAAAAATGGAGTTGAAAGAGATTCATCGAAATGGATATCCATTTTGGTTTGAAACAGATAGTTATTTTACAACCCTAAAAAGTCCTCTATCTTCTAAAGGCCATAAATTTTGTATATGAACTTAAAAATATGTGTCATTTTTTTCAAATTGTATAATTTTTTTAGAGGAATCCAAATATGTAATCAAAATGTATTTTTGATGAAGTCCGTGTGCTATTTTACCCTATGCACCATAATCTATCTAATTTTTTATGATGCAGCCTTGATTAGGTACGATTGGATAGATGTAAGGAAAGTTGGCTGGGCATATATGAGCACCATATGTCATTATTTCATGATAAAAATGTCATTTTAATATAAAATTTGACTGAATTAGGCCCCAATTAGGTGCTATCTAGACATGAAGCTAGATTTGAGGAAAATCAAGCATGTTTGAGTACCATTTATTGTTATTGTTTGATCGAACAATTCTAATTGAAAAACATTGACTGTAATGGGCCTTGGTTAGGTGTTATTAAACATATGAAGATATATTTGTGTAAAATTAAGAATATACAAAAACCATTTTTTTTAATTCCATGATCTAATGCCAATATTTGAGAATATTTGATCAATTTAGGTTCTAAGTAGGTGCAATCAAATAGATGTAAATAGATTAATGAAAATTGGGCATACATGATCACCATTTGTCATTATTTTATGATCAAATGTCATTATTTTAGTAAAATTTATTGAATTAGGCCCCAATTAGGTGTTATCAATTACCTGATATATTTGGGAAAATCGTGTATGTTTATGTTTTACCCTAATTTAGATTAATAGGTGATATTAATCTAATTAAGATATAATTGTGAAATAGAGTTCATATCAATAGATATGGAATTCAAGCATATATATGAATGTAAGTGATCGGAAAATGACTCTTCTGATTTGATTAGAGCATATGCTAAATATGGTAAGTACTAAGGAGGTCATAACATTTATATTTTATGACTGTATGTCTGTCTATGATTATGTTCTAGAAGTGAAAATTACGGATAAGCATGTTTGTGGTTTTCTCAGTTCAAGAACTGATCTACTACTTGTGCTTGTCTAGTTTCTAGTATTGGGTCAGTATCACATTTCAATACTAACCTATAGCTCAAAATGACCTTATGCAGAAGTGCAACACATTGACTATATACTTGATCTATGTTTATGATTCTAAACCTTGATGATGCACATAAATCTAGAAATCAGCCTCCTTTGCCTTGAAACCTTAGATGTGCTTGTGAGGTATAAAAACCCATAAACATGGGGGAAGTGTAATGGGATGAGCTAACCCTAAGTACCCTCATATGATGATTAGCTATTGCTTACATATCTAATACTCTAAAGAAGGAAATAAAGTCACACATAGTTCTCCCACCTAGTGTAATGATACAATCATACTCCTTCGTTATGTGTATGTAGATAATGCTTTATCTTGATACCTGAAAATGTTTGTTTTGAATTTGATTTTGAATGCTTTAGAATTGGCTTATGATTGCTCCCAATGATAGTTATGCAAATTGGGAAGAGTAGGGAATATATTCTCAATGTGAAATAGTGTATAGATGTGTAATAAATAAGTTCCATATAGATACTGGATAGATTTTGAATGAGGCATTGATTTGTTTATATAAGGATACTTTTGAGTGATTTCTCATGCCATCAAAATGTTAGGATTATGGGTAGACCCTAAGGATGGGTTTTATTTTAGAAAATAGTCGTTGCTTGGAATATGATGGTTCTGACCAGCTTGGGTCATTATTAATTGGTAATAAGGATCATAACTATTAGAATTGAACCATGTATAGGTGGATTGCTCTGAGAGTTTGTATATGTTTGTGTAGGATATCTAGCAGGTTTAAATAAGACAATGAGGTTCATATAGGTGTATAACGTAAAAGCAGAATGTTTGACTCATAATATAACATGCAAGTGTGATATGATGGTGAATTAAGACCTTATTTAGGTGGTCAAATCATGCATGGTAAATGTGTGTCAAGCTTGTCATTATCAAATACTAAAAATCAGATTTTAGTATTTACAAATTCCCCCCTTTTATTCTAGTAATTAAATTATTAGTGTAAAATAATATACGTGAGTGTGTAGACACACTTTACCTTTTAGGAGATAGCTCAAAATGTCTAGTTTTGATCCATAGAAACTTGAAATGAGATTAAAGTAGTCAATGTCCATATGTGAAATATGAAATCTAAAAACTGAAAGACTAAGGGTTAGAGTACTTGTGTGTTGGTGCAAAACCATGTTGTCTTCACAAATTGTTGGAAATGATGCTTTCTCGTTGAACAATTAGAGAGTTGGGGGTGATCATTCCCCAAAATTATGTAATTATACAAGATATTGAGTTGGGAAAGAAATATGCCCCAACCCTCATGTGTGTGGGGGAAAGTACACAATTACTAACTCAAAAAACTATGTAGAAAATAGATAAAGAAAATCGATCAGGCAAGGTTCAACTCGAAAAGAAAATACTACGTAGTTAAATGAGAGAACCAATTAAGAAAGGTTTCATAAGATGATTCAACAATTGTAGATGGCTTATAGATTAAAATGTAATGTTTCGCTCTAGTTTGATCCATGTAAAATTAATAAAGTATGATCACAAAGGAATAAAAAAATATTCATGCCCCCATTATGTATGCAAGTTTTGGATAAATATGAAGTGAAATGATAACCATTTTCAATTTAAATGTAATTGTGTTGTATATGTGCATGAACTAGTTTCATGCCCTTTGAATATGTATGTTGAATTTGAAAACTTGTCTCCCAAATGTAATGTGACTGTGTAACTATAAAACTATGTTCTTGTAAAGTGTTGTGCATATGCCCATGCATATGCACAACACTTTACAAGAACATAGTTTTATAGTTACACATTTCAAGTGTGTCTAAATCTATGCTCAAGTGTCTATAAAGTGAATGCATATGTATAACATATTCCCATGTAATCTATATCAATGTTACAATGTTTGTTATGTATCTAAAACATTCTGATATCTAACTCACTTTGAATATATGCCATCTATGAAACTTGTAATCTACTCATGGATAATTATGTCTCTAAAACAAGCACACTAAAATTCCCCCTTTTGAGATGAGAGATGTATATTTTATGTCACTCATCTCAAAATAATAATGAAATGTATCATGTCATGTATAAAGATAGCATCATGTAATATCATCTGATAATGTGGAAAATATGTCATTACGGTAATGTATGTAACAATCAAGATATAGGTAACATATGGATTGCAGGGTATGTAAGTGTCATGTCAAGATATGCATATTAATGAAACAATAATATAAGTATCTACGAATAATAATACTCAATAATATTGCATGATATAAATCATATCACCCATTAATGTTAGCAAGCTCAATAAATGCAAGTGTTAGTTTCACACAATCAAAAGGGCTACATATAAGAGATCTAAGATGTCACAACATTCAAGGTTAAATACCACACATAGGATTACATAAAAAAAGTGTAAACAAATAGATGTCACAATAATAAATATCAAGGGACACATAATAGTCACACACAAAGTAATATATCTTGTGAAAGAGTAACAACATCAATGGAACATAGCACAATGGACTAGTCTACACCATCCACATGTATCAATGTTATGTCACATATAAATGGCATATCATGTGTCACTACGTAATAATTAACTAAAAAGGAATGTCTAATACATATAGGTCTTTTGTCATGTTATAGAGGCCATATAGATACATAACCTATAATAATGAGACATGGGGAACAAGATGTCCCTAGTGTGACCACTGAGTAGAGGGAAAATTGAAAATTTTATGTCTATGTGTAACCTATATGTCTTGCATAACACTCAAATATTTTGAAATTCATGTGCACATGTAAATAATATCTCATATATGAAAACATGTGATAAATAAAATATGCAAAATTTTAAACTAGCCATCATGTCATGCTTAGGTTCTGATTTTGGATTTTTTATAAAATATTTGAATGTTTTTGTATTTTTTGATTATTTGATTTTTTGGGTATTTTTGGATCATTTTAATTTTTTTAAAAGTGAGGCCAAGTGGCCATGGTTTTGAAAATATAATAATGGGAGGGATACCAAATATTTACAAGATGTGTGAAGGCTTAATGTTCATTAAATGTTATATCATGGCTTATCTAGAAGCAATGGGTGTAAGTCATTTGCCCCCATTGTTATCATGGATCAAAGATATGCAAGAGGTTGAGGAGAAATTCAGAGGAATATGTGTACATCCTTATTTTATCAGTTGTGGGTTTTTATAGTAATATATGTGTATGCAATGTCTAGTATAAATATATTCATCCTAAGATGATCTTGCTCTAGATTTGTTTTATTTCTATGACAATTATCAATTTTTTGTAAATATTGAAGGATCTATTGTCTTAGGTTTTTGGATGACTATGAAAGTTGATTTGCATTAGTTCCACAAAGTAAGACAATACTAAAATCGATTATGGCTTAAGTTATCAGAGCTAACTGTGATTGAGAAAATGTTCTATTTCTGTATATGAAAGCTATACCATGGGACTTACATTACTATAGAATGACCATGCTTGGATTGTTCAGAAAGGGATGAATATGAAAGGTGTAAGAATCAAATGAAGATAAAACCTAGGCTAGAAGAATGGTCTATATTAGAATGTATGTACAAGATAAAAGGATAATTTAGGATGATCCAACAACAATTATGAAACATTATATACAAAGATATCTATGCATGCTAACTAACAAAACTCATGTAGATGTCCTATAGCCAACGATAGTAATGGCTCATCGTATCTATCATATTTATTTGATGTCTCTTTATAAAAATCATATTATGAATTTGAATATGTAATTTGAGTATGTTTTATATAATATTTTTTTATTAATAGCATGGTTGAGTTGCTCATGGATATATTCCTTATTCTTAGTGAGCCTGATATGTTATAAATTATAGGTGTTATTAATTTGTAACCATAGTACTTTGGAAGGCATCCAAATTTGAATTTTATTGCTATCAATGAGATCTTGTATTTTGTGTCTTAATTTGGAACTTCTATTTGTTGAATGCCATATAATATGATGATACTCACAATATGCTTTGTGATTATAATTATGTAATGTAGGCCTATTTGGATCAAGCCTTTGTAGTGGGAGAATCATGATAAAATTATATTCAAGTAACCTCTTTAGTATCACATGAGGAGTTGATGGTAATCATGAGAATTACATTTTTAGTGGAGCTTCCATGTTGGGATGTCTAGTATGTTGTGTGATGATTTGGTTTGTATCTTTAATTGTTTTTTATGTACCACTATAAGTAGTGATGAATCGTGGTATTTTGAAATATCCTTATTTCTTGATATGTATATATATGTCCCTCATATGTAATTGTAACAAACACATGTAATGTAGATGGTATTGAGTTCATAATATGTATCCAAGGTCTGCCTAACAATAAGTTATGGTGTGTGTCATGTAGCATGACTTGAAATGAGGACCTTATCTTATTTTCTCTAAGTATTAATCCCATTGAAATTGTGCCAAGTGGTGGCCATAATATTTGATCTAATTTGTAAATGATGTGATATTCTAAATGTAACTATTTCATATCAATTTCTAATGTATGCAATAATGATATTTTGAAAATGTAGTCATATAAAATGAAAAAATTGGTAACTTGATTGTGATTTGTGACATCCAACCCGTAGGTCCCTCTTGCTTTCTCTCATGACCCTCCTAGGCACATTTTCATTGATTCTCGATCATCTGTATCCTTCCAGATAGTGATTCCACCTCCTCTAGGCTGCTTTTCCTATGACAATTCCATCCCCTAGGTCCTATTCCCTTAGGACTATAATACCCAAATTAGACTATAGTGTTAGACCCTAGGGTGTTTGTTTTTGACACTCTTATCTAAGTGCATTTTTAGCTCCAACAGTCATTTCCTTTTGGTTCTTATTCCTCTTCTTATCGGCCTAACGTGAATTCATTTGACCCATGACCAATATTTTCTTATAAAATCCCATTCAAAGCTCATTTAGAAGGGGTTGGAAAATATCAAAAGCAAAGCAATAATACAGGCAAAACCACTAAGGAATTCTTCCCTATTCTCTATATATAACCATCTAATACAGTCCTAAGCACATCCAAATCTTTGCACCAGTCCTTAGTCACCTCAAGCACACCTAGTTTCATATTTCTTTGCATCTTCAATACACAATCAAATAAAGCTCATCAATTGGGAGAACTGCATATGGCTTGATCCCTCTTCAAAGTATTGGTATGTAGACAATGTACCCATACAATGGGTGTGGATCCATATCTATTAAATATTACACACACTAACCCCCCTCATTTCTTAAATAACATCAAAGCACAATGGAGTCTAGGGTTTGAAGACAAAATTAACTCTATAAGGAGTTTCATAAACTTCCAATAGTTGATATTCATAAGCAGGCTCACATAGGGACAATGAACAAAACCCATAAAGATCAGACCTTCATGATAACAATGGTAGAATAGGACTATAGCACTAAACCCTAGGGTGTCCTATTTTGGTGCTCCTATTCTTTCAAAAAATGAAGTCTAGATCTTGATTTATGATAGTTTTTTAGTCTTTCACAATAATTTCCATACGTTGCCTCATCTGTATCAGTCTAGTTTAAGCTAAGTCATATTTATCCTCATTACTATTTTTAGAAAGGTTCTAATTAAAAATAAATTTCATAAATCAGTAGCTTAATTTTTTAAAAGCTTATAAAAGCCTGGTAAACTTTTTAATGTGACCGGCGGTGCTGGCTAGACATGCCTAATACCAGTACCACGAGGCGGGGGGAGACTAGAACATGAGACCAACAGAGCCACAATGGAAATACTTAGCCAACCCAGCTAGGCCCCCCACCCTTAAAGGATTAAAGCAAGCGAGTTCACCCATAACACTCTGCTCTCACCCATAACCCAACACCATGTTGACAATTTACTAGGCTACTACATCATCTAATAGATGAAGTAAGCTCGGGCATAGTACTGATCTTGGAAGACCATAAATCAGTAGCTTAATTATTGTAATATTATTCACTGAATTTATAATTCAGATCATTTAACTAAAACTAGGAAAAGACTCTAATATTCTTAAAATAATTAAATCATTGGTGAACCCATCTTACTTCGTTTGCTTACAAAAATAATAGAAACCTTAGGGTAAATTTTCTTTTGATTTTTCCATGCATTTTCTAATTTTTTCCTGAATATTCAAATTAGAAATTGAATTGAATTTTTAAAATTCCATAGTAATTCTAAAAATATTTTTCCAAACCCTAGTTGAAAATTAATAGGTCCTTTTACACTCACAAACCCTACAAACCCTAGGAATAATTTCTTGCTATTTTTATAAATATTTTTTGATTTTTTACTTGCATATTTAAATCATAAATTCACTTTAAAATTTGAAATTCTTTAGAAATTTTGAAAAAAAAATTCTCTCAAACCCTAGTTACATAGACTAGGTCCCATTAAATCAAGACTTTTTCCAATATTTTTCTAATTTTTTACTTGCACATCTAAATCAAAAATTCACTTCAAATTTTCAAATTTCATAATCAATTTCAAAAATCATCATTATCCAAACCCTAGTTGCATATACTAGGTCCCTATGCTTTTTAAGGTATCACCTTACATGCTTGTGAGCTTCATATCCTTTTTATACATATTCCAGTTCACTATTTTTCAAATCCTAGATTACATTTATTTTGTCATCTCTTTTATTTTTAAATTTGTTTTCCTTATGCCCTCTAAGCTCCTTGCATCTCTTCCTTTGAGATGAACTGCAAGACTTAGTGGCAACCCTCCTAAATTCACCCAGATTCTTTCAACTTGTTCATATACCATTGACAAAAAACCAACTCAACCTCTCATTATAGATCTTACACATCTAAATTACACTAATTTCCATGAGGATAATTTTGAAAATGAGTAATATGAGAATAACAATGATGATGTACACAACAATGATCATGATCCACCACATTGGACTACTGATCCACTTTCACATATTATCGACAATGATGTAGTCACCAACAAAGATTTGATTCTACAAAGTTTTATAGTAAGACTTAGGAAATAACCCCAAGATCATACTCTTATCTTACAATATATCATGGAAATAAAAAAGGCTAAATAAGTTGAGTCTTCCATTCATTTACAGAAACTAGTTGCACATGAAACTATGGGGGCAACTATGTCTCAACAACCCCCTATAGCAGCCCAACCTTCCTCTATTCCACCACCAGCTACAACTAGTACATATTTTTATCCTGACATGGTATCCCTTATGCAAGAGATAAAATCTCTTCAATCCAAGGTGATACATCTTGAGCAAGCTGCTTCTAGACCTACACAGGCTTTGGATTCTTTTGCTCTATTGCATATACCATTGGCATGACATATTGCTTCTACTCCCTTACCACTAGGTTTTTTTCAATCCAAGCTCACTCTTTATGATGGCAAGGGTGATCTAGAGGCACACTTGAGAGATTTTCACATAGCATGCTTGGAATATATGCCAAATGACTAGTTATTAACCAAGTTATTTTCATAGAGCCTAAAGGATTATGCTTTATAATGGTTCTATAGTCTACCAATTCAGTCGGTCAATGCATTCAATCCTTTAGCTGACATGTTCCTAGCTCATTTCAGCATTAACATTGGTGATAAGGTATTATATGTCCAAGTTACATAACAAAAATGAAATTCAAATGAGCATCTCATAGATTATGTTCTTCGATACAAAACTATCTTGGTTAAGATGACTAGCCCCATGGTCGATCAAAAGATACAAGACATATTTAAATAGAGTCTTCTACTATCTTTGCACAAATAAATCATGTTCAAAAGGTTCTCTTCCTTCACTAAGTTATGTCATACACTAAAGGAAAGGGAAGTCAAACTAATTTCCATGGGCAAACTCAAGTATACAAACATCCTAGAAACAACAAATAAGAGTAATAGAAAATTCCCATACAAAGTCAAGATCAATGATAACAAAATTCAGAATCAACTTACAGTCAATGTGGATTTAGATCCCCCTTAGCAAGTGGTTTTATCTGTGCCTCCTAGGCAAACATTTACCAATATACTAGTTTCTCCAACCAGAGTTTTACAGTACCTATTAGAATTTAATATGATATCTCTCCCTCCTATTTAGGAAGTTGACCCAAAAAAAACTCTTCCACAAAGATATAATTAGAATGTATTTTCTGAATTTCACAGGGCACCATGCCACACTACAAATAGATGCATTAGTTTGAAACACAAGATACAAGACTTGATAGATGACAACCATCTTGATCTTGGAACTTCAATTGAGATTCAAATAAAGTAAACATAAGATAAGGATCTTAAAATCTTCTAATATAATTTTCCACAACATTATAAATAAGAGACAGGGGATACATCAGGTGTTCACATGCATATCATGCACATCCTACACTAGCTACATTCTATGCACCTTTAGCTAAGTCACATTCTATGAGTGGTATGATTGTTGTGTATAATTCTAGAGTTTCAGATAGACATTCAATATCCTTTTTATAACATGATATAGTTGATGATGATTTAGATTATCACTCACTCTTTATCAAAGCTTACATTGATCATCATCCCATTCATAGTGTTATCATAGACAATAGATCTAGTGTGAACATGTGTACTATGACACTATTACAACATTTGGGTTATTTAGAGTAGGATATTACCTTGATAGACAAAATTATCAATGGATTCAGTGGGCACACATAAATTTCATTAGGTGAGATTGTAATCCCTCTATAGATTGGTCTAACACACATGGCCACATTATTCACTATTATTCCCAGTGCAAGAGTTTTGATATGTTACTTGAATGATAATGGATTCAAAAACTTTGTGAAATACCTTATACAATTCACAAATGCATGAAATTCATTCATGATAATTAGGTTGTTACAGTTGGTGGAGTTCCATATGTGTTACCTCTCCCTACTTTAGAGCCATCTCCTACTTTATAGTCACCAGTTTTAGTCCAGCCACCAATTTTAGTTCAGCCACCAGTTTTAGTTCAGCCACCAGTTTCAATTTCTCCACCAGTTTCAGTTTTTCCACTAGTTATATTTATTCTTGCAATACATATTCATACACAATTGAGGCCTCCCTCACCAAGATATAAAGTTTACACACTTCTACGGAGGCCTCTCTTAGAGAGACCACTATATCAGTGATAGTTTCAGGACTCTAGATAGTTTCCAGCTATAATATTCACTCCCAGGGTAGTATCATTTAGGTCTCATACCTATATACACATAACACACTTTCAAAGAACTCTTTCTCCTACTAGATGGGTCCCTAAGATCCCCTTAGTTGCATCTACTTCTCAGAGTTCTAGGGGGACCCCAAAGTTAGTTTCCACTTTAGATATTTTAGAGCATTTACAATATACATAGCTTTTAAACTCACAATCTCAACCATTCCATCATGCCTTATGATCATGCATGATACATTTATTTGATACAAGACACCATGATAGGGATTCTCTTCTGAGACTCATCGATTAGTATCATTTCTTCTCAATTTTTCTTATACATAGTCTCTTTTTGATTATTTTTACATAGCTTATTTTAAAATCCAAAAACATTCAAATATGTCAAAATACAAAAACATTCAAATATTTCAAAATCCAAAAATAATAAAAAATTCTAAAATATAAAAACATTCAAATAATTATAAAATACAAAAACATTTTGATTGTATGCATCATCCATGATTTACATTTATACTACCATGCTAGACTCACATTTGTTGTTCTATGCTATTTTTTGTTGATATATCTACATTACCATTCTTCTCTTGATCTTCAGTGAGTGTGTGAAGTGACATTCATATCCGTGATTGTTTCACTCTACCCATTGAGGGGAATCATACTTCTACATTTGAGACACACATTGATATATCTACCCACTGGGGGCATCTTTTATATGACTACACCATCCAAGTTATGTCATTCCTACACCACACACTCCAGTTATCATGTTGACATACATTACTTACTAGCTTACATAGATTACTTTATCAACATTCACTAATATATAACACTTGCGTATTTCTTATCATATACCTAGTCTTCTACTACATGTTTTTCATACTTTCAATTCTTTCTTTGATTGGTTAGATATGGTTGTATTTCCAATTTTTACATGCTTTCCTCATTTATTTATGTATCTAGATGTGATTGCATTTATCAGTTCCTATTTTATGTCTTATATGTTTCTTAGGACATTTGCCAATGTCCTTTACTTCTATTATTGTATGTGTGTTAGAGCATTTACCAATGTCCTTTTCTTCTATTCTTGTGTGTGCCTTAGGACATTTGCCAATGTCCTTTGCTTTTACTCTTATATATGCCTATGGCTCTTGTGCCAACCTTGATTATTCTAATTGTATGTGTATGTGGCATTTAAACATGCATTGTATGCTTGCTTCCTAGTTTGAGTGACATGTGCCCATGTCCCTTGTTTTCTTGGCCCATTGGGCACTCTTTTATACTTCTTGACTCTTGCATTATGTGCTTGTTTGATTCTCATTGTTTGCAATGCTATGATCCATATCATGCATTACCTTACTTTCTTGGATGATATGATGGACATTATGCTCAATCCCTCCTTGAAAAATAACAACTACTAATTAACAACTAACAACTAAAAATTTCTAGTTCCAATTTAGTACATTGCACATGCTATTAAATTATTATATCTATCTAGGCATACCCCTATTGATCTAACAATCTCTCACTACAAACTATGTTATATCTTGAGATATCTTGTCAATTATCATTTATATATCATATATTTTTGCAACATAACATAATTTCAAGGCTCTTTCTTCTAAGGGAAGTCATTGCAAGGTCTTCATTCCTACCCTTAGAAGAGAGGGAAACAAACAAGGGTCTTTATCATAGAGATCAGAGCTCCTATCGGTTGAAAAATCAGCATTTAGAACACTCAAAACAACAACCAAAATTCAAACAAGGTAGAATAGACTAGGTAGACAGTGAAGAGTCCAAAACAATCATCAAAATCAGCCCAGGACAAGAGCACCAAGATTGGAATATAGTGCTAAAATATAGGGCATCCATTTTCAATGCTCCTGTCCAAATAGCAAAAAACCCAAGTTTTCTAGAACTAGGTAGAAAGGTAAGTTCAGTTATACTTTTGACATATACAAATCAGTTCAAAATCAATAGTTTCAGTAGATTTTTTTCTTAGAGAATCTAGATATAGGGGGCATCATGCATGACATGATGGCTCTCACTTCTAATTTTAGATTAGGAAGTTGGTATAACTTCTAGATTAAAATCCATGTTTCAGACACCAATGATTGGGGGCAATGTGCAGGACACATTTGACTTCTTTTCTTTTTGAGTTCAATAAATTACCCAAGAATTCTTAGTAGTTACTTTCCTTATTATATCTGTAGGTGGTTGGAATAATTTTGTAGTGGCTTTCATACAAGCCTAACCTCCATATTTTTGAATGGCTTCCACATAATCCTATTGTCTAGTTTCAAAGTGGCTTTCACACAATCCTAATCTCCACTTTTTTCTGAGTGGCCAACATTGGCCTAAGCTTCTAATACACATTAGGCTATCATATAACATTCATGGGATTCTGAGCCATCTCATATGACACACATTTATATCAGTATTAGTTCATAGTTTCACTTTATAGAGCAATGATGGAGCCAAAAGTCTAGCCTTTGTATTCTTGAGCCACCTATTTAGAAAGATTAGACACTTAGTCCAAACATCGGTTAACACATGCATGATCATGTAAATTCACTTAGTGGGTGATGATGGAACCAAAGGGCCAACCTTTGCATTCTTGAGCCACTCCCAAGGAATGAAGCACTCAACTCTATTCATGATATTACTCTTGGTACAACACATACCTAACACACATCCAACATAACTCTATAACACAACATGTTTTGTATTGGTTCATATAATCAATGAGGTGTATTTATTCCTTTATCTTCCTCTCTCTCTTACCTAACTTTGTCCATTCTTATTTTAGATATAGCGTATCTAGTAAGAAATGATCTACTCTTTGTTTTTTATTATAGATTCACACTTCACGACATGCTCTTTCTATGCACACCAAACATCACATAGCTTCATGAGATTCACTCTTATAGGTAAGTTTATGTATGCTTTCTATTTTTCATTTATCCTAGTATTTAGCTTTGCTACATCATTATAATAAAGGGGGGAAAATATAGTCATATAAAATATAAAAATTGATAACTTGAGTGTGACTTGTGACATCTAACCCATAAGTCCCTCTTGCTTTCTCTCATGACCCTCCTAGGCACATTTTAATTGATTTCCAATCATTCATAACCTTCCATACAATGATTCCACCTCTTCCAAGCTACTTTTCCTATGACAATTCCATCCCCTAGGTCCCATACCCTCAGGACTATAGCACCCAACTTGGACTATAGCACCAGACACTAGGTGCTCGCTTTTGGTGCTCTTATCCAAGTGAATTTTTAGCTCAAAAAATCATTTCCTTCTGGTTCATATTCCTCTTCTTGTTGGCCTAATGTAAATTCATTTAACCCATGACCAATAGTTTCCTATAAAAGACCATTAAAATCTCATTTAGAAGGGGTTGACAAATATTAAAAGTAAAACAAGAATACAAACAAAACCACTAAGGAAATATTCCCTATTCTCTATATACAACAATCTAATACATTCCTAAGCACATCTAAATCTTTGCACCCATCCCTAGTCACCTCAAGCACACATAGTTTTTCATTTATTTGCATCTTCAATACACAATAATATAAAACACATCAAATGAGAGAAATACATATGGCTTGATCCCTCTTCAAAGTATTGGTATGTAGGAAACATACCCATACAAGGGGTGTATATCTATGTCCAGTGAATCTTACACACACTAACACCCCCTGATTTCTCAAAGTTCATCAAAGCACAATGGAGTCTAGGGTTAGAAGACAAAATCAAATATACAAGGAGTTTTTTAGACTTCAAATAGTCGATATTTCATAGGTAGGCTCATTAGGGACAACAAACAAAACCCAAAAAACTCAGACCTTTAGGACAATAATGACATAATAAGACTATAATGATGGACTCTAGGGTAAACTATTTTAGTGCTCCTATCCTTTCAAAAAAAGAAGTTCATATCTTGATTTATGACAGTCTCCCAATCTTGCACAATAATTTTTAGACCCTACCTCATCTGTATCAATCTAGTTTAGGCTAAGTCATATTTCTTCTCATTTATTACTATTTTAAAAAGGTTCTAATTACTAATAAATTTTGCAAATAAATAGATTAATTATTGTAATATTATTCACTAATTTTATTACTCAGACCATTTAACCAAAATTAGGAATAGAACTCCAATATTCCCAAAATAGTAAAATAAAAAACATATTCAATTGATTTATAATTTTGATAATAACTTATGAATATTTTTGATATCATAACCAAAATAAATAATTCATCAATTTGGTCTTTTCTATACCTAATATGTACATTATTTTATAATTCTATTTTGGTGGACACATCCTAAATAAAGTAATAATGTAGATCATTGTAAGTATTTATATCACAGAGGTGAGGCTTACCCCCTAGACTTTTGGGTGACATAATTGGCATCATCGTGCCCCCTCATCCAGTGGTGATTGCAAAACTTAGAGGGGTCATAAATAAATACTATCCATTATTTTTATATGATATATTTAGAAGCCTTATTTTTAGTTGTCTTCTTTCTCATAACATTCACTTCATGGCTATCCTTCTTGTCCTTCTTCTTAGGAGGAGAATTACTGATACCATCACTAGTCATGTTATGGTTGCGATCATGTGAGGAAGATGAATTTTGGAAAGGTATGAGCTGAATACCCATATGTACCTCAAAAAATTTTATATTTAGACACTAATTAATAAATTCATCATAATAGGTGGGCTCATGCTTGAGGACCTCAAGGTGAACCCCCTACCTCAATGCTTGTGTGAACGTATCATAAAGATGATCATCTGAGAACCTAGTCTTGCATGTATGAATGGATGCATACTATATATGAAAAAAATCAAAGTTTGAATCACCCTTGGCCTATGTCATGGAGGTGATTGACTAGATATTGAGGTTAAAGGGCCTGAAAATATCAAAATATTGGAGGAAGTCATCCAAAAGGAGCTAGAAACTAGAGATAATCTAGAGGCAGATTTTTAAACTAGATAAGAGCTTTAGCTCATAGAGAATAAGTGAAGATATTCAATATCACACCTTCATCTTATTCCAAATCCATACATGTCATCATGAATGCCATAATATGCTCTATAGGACTGAAGTCCTGAGTCCCATTGAACTTTGTTAGTTTAAGAATAGGAGTAGGAAGGGGAATAATATGCACCCAAGGGGATAGAGGATTCCAATGGAGGTCTTCATAGGCATGGTTTATATTTGGCTAGTGATGAGCTCCATGAGGGTGATCATGATGGTAATGATGTTGCTTATTCCCATAGGCATCATCATAACCATGGCCATAGAGAGTAGGATACCAAGGTGGCTCTTGATAGGGAGACCAATCATAACAAAAATCATCTCTACCATAAGGTGGGAAATGGCCAAGGGAAGTGTGATGGTCACTATAGGGATGATGGGAAGACATGGTATACTCATGAAAACTATTGTGATGACCAAAATATCCATGATGCTAGTCATGTGCCATCAAATGAGGGTCAAGTGGTGGATGTTGATGCTCTTGATACACATCCCACATATATCTAGTCCATAAGTGATGATCAAAATTAATGTACTCATTAGAAACTCTAAAAGAAGGGATAGGAGGATGGGAAGAATCCTCATGATGAAGATATCAACCTGAATAAGAATACCTATGATCCACATCATGGATATGTGTATGTTCTTGCTAGAGATTCTACTACAGGGAAAGAGGTAGGGAACTCATGTGAGAACTATTTGAGTTACTTGACACTAAATGAGTATGAAATCTATCTCCAAAGGATGCATATCATCAACTCCTAGAGGGAGAAAGATGAACTTAATTCACCTAAAGATGCCTATAGTAATATTTAATGATTGCACATAACTCATCAAGTCCTAATTGGGAAAGATGATCCTCATCACCTCGAATGGGTGAGTGAGATACAATATGAGGATGAGAAAAAACATCCTCAAATGAATGACACTCAGACTAGTGAAAAGGAGATCAAGTCTGATGATTGTAGTCCTATCAATATTATTCCCTTTTGAACATGAGAGAATCTAAATCACCATGATAGGTTGAGGGAACCTTTAGAATCCTATGGTGTCTATGGTATTCCATTGTAGTTATGTCTTGCTCATGAGTGAGCTCAAGTATGAGACCTTGAATCTGATGAGATTGGAATCCCAAGTGTGGGAGACCAACCATGGGTGAAATAAAACAAGAAAAACATAGGAGATAACAAAAAACTCAAACTGATGGAGAACCAATAAGGAGGATGACAAAAAACCAAAACAAGAGAAAACAACCAATGTGAGAGCCAAAACACAACTGAAAGTAAAGCCTAATAGCTAACAGAGGGAAATTATCTAAGAGAGCTCTAAATGGGATAAAAATAACATGAGACCATATGTGAGGTCCCACTAAGTGTTCCAAAATGTATCACTAATAATCTGAATAAAACCACCAGTGTTTGGCAAGATGATAAAGAAAACCACAAGAGACTGGAAGGATCAGGGGTTCTATGGGATACATGAGGTCTATAATAGCTATCCAATTTGCTGACTTGCACTAGGTTATAAACATACTTTTAAACTAGGTTAGAGATAGTATAAATTAGTGCAAAAAGTACACAAGAACCTCTAGCAAGTCTAACCATAGTAAAGTAAGTGGCTAAAACTATACTAAGGATTACATGAGCAATATGAAATCAACAATATTGAATGAAGTGAAATAGCCAACAAAATGCAAATCTATAAACTAAGGAACTTTGAGGCCAAATTAAAGATGTTTTGGGAAACAAAAACATTTTCAAGTAAAGGTTCAAGGGCATGCCTATTCTAGATTTGAGCTATCTTTCAATGCAATACTATTATTTTCTAGCAATGCAACATTTATAGTTTTAACAAGAGAGAGAGGGTTTACACAAGTTTTCTAATGTGTCTACTATGCAATGAAGAAAGATTCTAAAGAGAGTAATGACATACAATAAAGTAATATTTTAAGTAATGAAAGTACTCTGTAATCATGCATAAATGTAGGAAACTTTAGAAACTATGTTAAGTAATATACCAAACAATTAATTTTCTAAATAAAAACAAACCCTAACATATATACTACTAAAAATAAGCAAAGAGTTTCAATTTGAAAAGTAAAGTGCCCTCATATCAAATTAAAAGATATGTGCAAACTTTATACCATCTAGTTATTTAAGATATGAGGTAAGAGAGGAAGAAGATCAGGGTGTGTGTAGGCTGAGTCTAGACCAAAAGCCAAAAGCTGTGGAAGAGGTGAAGGAGAAGCCACCAATCTATGAGAAGCAATGTAAAGAGCACAAGTGACAAGTGAAATAGAGTCTTGAGGAGCCCAAGGTTAGTCCACAATATTCAGTACCGCTATCAATAGCAAAGATAATCACCAATAGAAGTAGCAATAAAGTAGGTCATCCCTTTTCACAATGAAAACTATTGTCCGAATGAAGAATTAAGAGAGATTCAAGGAGGCAACCAAAGTTCTAATAGATTGATAAAATGGTAAGATCAGAGCAAGAAAGTGATCAAGATAGAGGATAAAATGAATGAGAAAGAGGTATATATCTCAACCTTAATCTACTAAAAAGCCCAAAACTAGCCATTTTTAGCCATTTGGGACCAAATAGGGCACTTTTGCACACATTCTGCCCAGACCACAGCTTAGGCCATAGTTTGTTTGAAGGAAATGTATGGCCTATGATGTAGGTTTCCTCCCTAAGCTGTAGCCTAGGTCCAAACACCACCTAGGGTGGTCAACAAACTCTCGAAAGGGCCCTAGGGGGTGCTTAGAGAGCCCATCTAGCATGCAAAAGAGCTGAGATGGACTAGGGATGTATGAATAAATGATAAAACATGCCTATATCTAACCCTAATCTATCAAAAGTAAAAAAACTAGTGTTAATGATCATTTTATATGAAACAAGTCACTTTTCATGCATTCTACTTAAGTTGTAGCCTAGGCTATGACTTTTGTGAAATAATGTATGGCCTAGGCCATGATTTTACTCCCTAAGTCATGACCTAGGTCAAACAGGCCCCTAGGCTGGTCAACAAGTCCCCAAAAGGGTCCTGAGGGTCCCTAGAGAGCCCGTCCGACATGAGAAAGCACCGAGATGGTTAAAGGATGGGAATAATGCATGGGAGAGGTCTAAACAAGTGGCCTATGACTCTAAGCAGGATAACCAAGGCCGATAGTCTACACATGAGCTGATGTGTAATCATAGGAAGGAGTAGGGTCATGGGATGTATGATTACACTATCCTAACAAATATAGTTAGTAACTCATTATTTTATTTCCAAGCTATATTTTTTGCCTCAAGAAACAACACAATTTGCTTGTATAAGCATAATAACAACCAGACATATATTTTTTCACTTTAGTTAGAATTTATAATTCTATGATTTAATTATGGTTCCAATGAGTGGTTGGATGACTATATTTTTTTTTAATTTTGTCACAAAAATCCATTCGTAGTGTCTTTTTTAATGTTTTGATCTATTTTATGAGAAATCATAACACCTATAACTTTTGAACTGTAACTCAGATTTGAGTTCTATTTTTTTAAAAAGTGCATGGTTTTATATTATATATCCATTTTCTCATTAATTTATAATAATTTACTACTTTTATAAATTTCCATATTGGGGGGTCCTTAATACAATCTTTTGGGGGATTATCTTAGTGCTGATTTTGTGCACCCTTTTGCATTCTTTTTGCTCTTTGATGATTCATTAACATGAATTCTACTTCTATTATTAACCATTGTGAACCTTTAACTACACATAATTAACATACATGGAGATATTGAATGGTAAAAATCATAAAGTGCAAAGGATTATGGTCCTTAATAAACAAAACTTAACCACAATTTACATGTGAATTTAAATTTTTTTAGCACCAATGTAAGTTTGAAGAGTGTATGGGTTTGATTGGGGGTTATGTGAGTGACAATATTTTGTTTTATTTGGATGGGTGTGATTCTCCATTAAAAATATGGGATAATATAAATGATTTATTTAGTAAAGTAGATCATTTGAGAGCCATGAAACTTGAAGTGGAGCTTTCTTTACTAAATCTGGATGACTTTGCCTCTATTATAGACTAACTCACTAAGTTTAAGCATTTGTTGACATAATTGAAGGGGAGTGGAAGAGATAATAAGAATGAAGAGTGTGTTTACTTGATTTTATCTAAGTTGAATGACCCATTCCAAATCTTTTCTTCTACATTTTTCTCTAGTATGGATACCTTAGGTGTTGTATTCAAAATGCCAGATCTAAAGTTGGTTTGTGAGAGGCTTACTAAGGAGGAATCTAAATTGTCTCACCTTGAGTCTTCCACCTCTAAAAACTAATTATTTTTATCACATTCTAAGATCAAGGGGAAAATTAAGGGTAATAAGAGCACTTCTCCATCTCAAAATGCACCTAAGCCCAATGCCAACACATCTAAACCCAAAACATCTTCCAAATCCAAGAATAAGTCTAACCTATCTTGCTCTTATTATGGGGAGAATATTCATTAAGATTTTAGGTGTTTAAATAGAATGTAATCCTTATAGGATTTCATTAGGAAACATAATATTTATATCTTCACTCCTCTATCTCATGAGCATGGGAAAACACTTAATGTTGTCGAAAGATCACAATTCCCTGTTTTAGATAGTTGGGCTCTAGTTTTTGGTGATTCACACCATATGACTTCTTTCAAGGATTAGTTTATTACTCTTGGTATGATTTCTAATTCAAAAATTGAGGTTGGATATTCTTCCTTTAGTTTTGTTAAGGGGATGGGTGACATATATCTAGATGGTGGCCGCATCAATGATGGATTTTATGTTCCAGACATCACCACAATCTCTTCTAAATTTATCAAATTTTCTATTATAGTTAGGAATGTTGGAAACATAATGAATAAGAGGGGGGAGGGGTAAATCAGTCTTCAAAACATTCATTTAATTCCACTTAACATTCATGAGCTATTCATAAAAACATATAGATCTATCAAGCATAAGCAAATATCCACATAAGCATGGAACATAAGAACACATCACACATGTGGGAAACCTTAAAGGGAATAAAAATACATAATATTTAAAAATGGATTATAATCCTATAATGTAAAAACCAAATTTAGTGAAGCACCAACTTTACATGGAGTGTCAACTGCAACTAGCAAAGCACCCACTTGACTAGGCTTTAGCAAACACCCACTTGCAAGGAGGCACCAACCCCCTAGATGACTCAACACTAATTCAAAAACCTAATTAATTTGATTTGATCACCTTCAAAATACCTTATTTCTCACACAATAGATGATGATCACCTTCTTTATCTCTTCACACTCTTTAACCTTCTCAAACTGCCTTCTAGGTTTCTTCTCTTAACTAGGTCTCTTCAAGAATGATTACGTCGTATGAACTTGATTTTCATACACATAACTCCTATTTTATATTCATGATATTTTATGTACACCCATCTAATGGTTTAAAAGACCTCCTTTTATTCTTCAATCTTCAATTTCATTCACTTCTTTTAAGCTTGCTCAAATAGGCCTAAAACTACCTTGTATAAATACCATCCTTTTGCTCATATACCTCTTGGTTGGCCACACACACTTGTACACTTATATTGGCCAAAAAATAGGACTTTGGATACATTAAAAATAAGAATCAATCATTACATTAGGTCAATCATAACTCAAATGGACCAAATCCTTCTGTAGGTCTCATGGAGACCGAATTCCATTAGGCCTACTTTAAGACACGTTACCTTATGATCCCTTGGAATAATATAAACCTATATACGTGATAAACCTTTTCATACAAAAATAAAATAGGCCTTAGAAAACATCCTCTGAGCACCATGCCACCTTTTATGTCTAACTACCACTTGAAACACTCCATTAACACTATTCACATTAAACCTTTGAACACATAGAAAAGTCTATCTTGAACAACTAAAGATAACACACAATTTATCTACATAACCATGAAATAAATCACTTATGCACAACCTACATGAACTCAAAAATATCACCATATGATTGAAATACTTCAACGTAGGGCATAAAGCCTCAAAATCATCACTGTAACTTGCTTACTTAGAACTATCAATATTGTCAAAAACATAGTCATACATTATCCTTCAACTCTTGTATGAGGACTTTTAAAGACTTAAAATGAATGAAAATTATCCTATGACATATATAGACCATATTAAAATATAAACATCATATGGTCTCGTGGAAACTATTGGTATTGTAGACACCTAAAAAGTGTCTAACCCTTGGTCACTTTCATTCCTAACCCATTCCTAACAATTACTAATTTAAAATAATTAACTTATCTTGAATTAACCCCCCTCCTTTGACACCTCACCCATGACACCTCGCCTAGGACACCTCGCCTTGGACTAATTCCCATCCTATGAATCACCCAAGACCAATTCCTACTCTCTCTAACCGCCTAACAAACTCTCGTGCGTATTTAGCCCAAACCTCGACATTCCCCAACGGATAAGTGCACTTGGCGGATGAAGAACGGGCTTGCTGGCCCTTTTCCACGTTCTGAACCCGCCGACGTCAGTTTACTTAAACCATCTACTTTCTTTCTTTCCGGCTAATCACGAATCTAATCACAATTTTTGCCAATCACAACTGCAAATCACGACTGCTAATCAAACTCTGAGTCTCAAGAGCTAATCAGGGATCTGGTATCTTCCATCTTCACCAACCTGCCAACCTCTCTCTATTCAATCTGACTCTCTCTCTCTCACCTGACTCAGCAAGCTTCTGCAATCAGCAACAGGTCTTCACATCCGACATCACCAGCAAACAGGACACCAGTCTGCAACACTTCTTCAGCAGGGCACAGGTAAGTACTCTATTTGTTTTCATTATGTTTTCTAGTCATTTCTAAACTAGATTTAGCACTTCTTCCCTCGAGACCAAATTGCTAACCCAGACCAGACAGAACTGGATTCCTATCTCCCTAATTGGCCTCCTCTACCCTTCTGTCCATTTGACTCCCTTGCATCTCTGCACAGACCCTCTAACTACCTAAAACTAGACTCAGACCCGTCCATAGACCCCTCAAACAGACTACAGACCAAGCCTGGACCAAGCCCTGACTCAGACCCCGTCCACAGGCCATTGCCCCGACCGATGCCGGTCAT
The DNA here is from genome assembly GCA_037957365.1 of Torreya grandis. Classification (NCBI taxonomy): domain Eukaryota; kingdom Viridiplantae; phylum Streptophyta; class Pinopsida; order Cupressales; family Taxaceae; genus Torreya; species Torreya grandis. Next base: position 1,307,331 of record JARHVA010003607.1, read on the forward strand.
TACCTCGACCGACGTCAGCAACATAACTGACGTCGGCAGACTCAGACCACCGACGCCGATAGGACCACCGACGCTGGCGACTGCGACTAAGCCGACAACATCTCAGGTAAGCCTTTTGCTTCCATTCTTCTTTTTAGTTTGTTATCATATCAATATTTTAGCATTCTGTCATTTATCAGTCATTATATTTTTATCAAATAGTGGGTTAACCTCCCTTAAGGAAGTTCTCATACTTCTGGGAACAAGATTTCGCTTGGCAACCCACCATCTATCCATCTAACGCTCTTTTGTCCAAGTCTTCTTTCTTTGCAGGTGTCATTCCTCCACAGCCAAAGAGGAGTACTCACAACGTCTGGATTACGGTGCGCAGACTTTATCCAGGTACTTCACAAGCCTTGACCATTATTTCTTTAAGTTTCTTCTCTCCTTTGAAATTGAAAGCAAAAATTTGAATAGAAACATTTCAACTTGGGCTTAAAATGTATTGCCTAAAGCCAGCCTGGATCGCCACTGGGAGGCCGAGAGGTCGTGTCACCACTATATGCTCATATGCCCAGCAGTGCAGAAGGTGGCCCACGCACAAGCTGTACCGCCACCGTCTGTTGATCCCCCATAGCTCCTTATAAACCTGAGCCAAAAAGATAGGTGCCCAAGAAAACACTGTCCACTGCTCTATCATATCTAGCAAAACTCCGGTCATAACAACCGAAAACCTGCCACCATCTGCATCTGGCAACGCGTACACCGTGATGCCTATCATCATCAACACTGCTAGCCGATGTCCGTCCTCATCTGCAGCATACAAAGGCTCATAAGTAAAACTTGCTGAGTGGTAGCTCATCTCAACGACGTGCTCCCCAAACGTATTGCACTTTCATTTCTGCTTGTGCTTGCATTAGTCCACATCTAGTAACTTAAACGCATATTGAATAAATCTAGTCCACTCCATGTTACACTACCAGACCACATGCACTAAAACAAACATCAAACACACTTGAGACAAGGCCCGACTGGGATTTCATCCCCCAGTGGATACCTTACCCCTAACTAGCAATCTCACTTGGATTTCATCACCAAGGGGAAAGCCCACTCCGTTCTCTGGCGGAGGATAATCTCTAGGCAAGGTATATCTTGGCTAAGCGAGACCAGCTAACCACTGGAATCGTGAAGTGAGGGGAGCTTGCTCCTTAGCACCAGGCCACGTACCGAAGCTAACACAGACTTTGTGTGCCTTAACAACACCTGAAACCATCTTTAGACCGCCTTCTTCTAGGACCCTTCTAACAGCCAACTTCCCCAAACATTCATCTAAGGCATAAGCCACATGATTCTAAAATTGTTTCTTAGGATTTAGCATTTAGTGTCTGCCTGTCTCTCTCATATTTTCTATTTTTATCTATCTTTTTTGAGCTGGTAAGGACGTCTTCTTCATTTCTAAAAACTTTTTTTTCTGAGTTTTCTGGAAAACACAGTAACCGACATCTTTCCTGTAACCGACGTTGGCAACTTCTCTTTACCGACATCGGTCATCTGACCGACATCGACAGTATACTTCACCGACATCAGTTTTTATACCGACGTCGGTCTCTATCCATTTTCTTTTTCCAAAAACAACAAGCTTAAAATCCAACTTTTTGACTATTTAAACATTCATTCTGGTTTTCTGAGACTGCAAGAATACAGTTTCTGGAACCTGACTCTCTTCTTGACCACTCTAACCATCAACCGCTTTCGCCTACCTCGTCCCTAACCAGTCCTATCATGGAGTTCCACTCAGAGACTGAAAGAACTCCTACAGGACCAACCCCGACCTCGACCCAGACTCTCATCATCCCCGATCGGGACCCAAACTTCGACCTCACAGCCCTCCATAACTATCTCGCGAGAAACCAAACGCGAGACTTCTCGGGTGAAGTGGCGACGACATCGACACCATTCACCACCCAACATTTTACGATCTAGTCTTTTGCTTCAACCATTAACGCAACCATGGCTAATACGCAAAGTTTGGCCTCCCCGTCCATTTTTAGACCAATCTCCACCGGGGTTTCATTACCCCCTCAACCATACCCAATTCAACCAAGTTCTACATCATATCAGAACTTAATTGTCTCGACCCCTTACACTCTGGTGCCCATCAATGTAGGAGTGTCTACCTTGCCCTTTGTCAATGCCACCATGTAACCACCTTTGGCGGTACCTAGTCATCTTATGTCTTCTATGTCCATAACCCAACCACCCTTAGCCTTCACTTCTGCCCCTGCGACTAGTCATCCGTACGTTGTACAACCGACTACGTCATATTCCTCTTCTAGCCTCTTTCAAGTGCCTTACAACCTAGGGGGCGCTCAACCCACCACTCCGTCAGCAGATCTTATCAAAATGCTGATGGATAAAATGTCCAGTCTCGAAGCCTCCATTTCCGGTTCAAGCAACCTCTTGTCATATGACCAGATTTGCAATGAGCCCATTCATCCTTCCGTCCCTATCCGAACATATCCCAACCAATGGGAGCTTCCTAAATTCTCTCACTTTCACAGCAAGGAAGACCCACAACAACATTTATGGGCATTCAGACATGCCTGCTACCTTATTGCCCATGACGATGCGTTACTTTTACGCACGTTCCCTATGTCCCTTTCTGGCCCTACCCTTGACTGGTATAACTCTCTTGCCAGACATTCTTTCTTCTCATTTATTCAACTAGCCCAAATATTTCTCGACCATTTCTCAATCAACATTACTAAACAAGTCTCTATCACAGACCTTTACTCCATCAGGCAATTCAACGATGAATCCATAGCCGATTTTGTCGCTCGTTGGAGAGGCCTGATCAACCAGATCTCCTTTTCCTTGCCTCATCCTGAGCTCATTGAGCTCTTTTCTCGAGCATGTGCTAGGCACATCTCGTACACCTTGCGGGTTCAAACCTTCCATACTTTCGATGAGGCCTTCACCATGGCCCAAAAGCTTGAACTCCGCGCCATTGAAGAAGATAGGGTCAAATTGCGTCATACCAACGCAAGAACCAATGGCCATTCTTCTTCCAGACCTTCTTCTTCTGCCAATTCTAAACCCAAAGAAGTGGCCAACACTGTGGTCATTAGATCACCATCCTCGACGACAACTAATTACTCTCAACCTTCGACCATCATCACCAAACAATTCCAACAATGGTACATCCAGCGTTCTTACACTCCGCTTGGAGAACCATACGCTTCTGTTTTGGAACAACTACTTAAGCAGGGGGTCCTCAATCTCCCTCCAATCCGACCACCTCAATTCGACTCTTCAAAAGCTCTCCCTACATGGTATAGGGAGGCTGACTTCTGCCACTTTCACCGCGTCCAAGGCCATGACATCGACAATTGCTGAACTTTCAAAAATATCATCCAAGACATGATCGACAAGGGGGATCTAATTTTAGATAACCCGAACGCTCCACCAAACCAACACATCGATATCTTCAAACAACCATTTCCAAACCATCTTCCAACTCAAAACAACATCCAAACCATGACCAATGACTCTCACGACCATGACATTCACACAATCAATACTATCCCACCTCTTGTCCCTGACCAACCACCTCCTTCACAGGTAGAAGAACTTTCTTCTCCTGCCAGTCCTCCATTGACCTCTCTCATACTGGAGGACACCTTAACCATGCCAATGTCATTAGCCCTACCTTCATCCGAAGACCTTGCCTTGTCTACTCCTCAAACACACATAGAAGGCACGATCATCCCTGCCATCTACCCTCTTGAGGGGCCGCCCTCTCCTATTTCTTCTCCACCAAGAGAAGACCCAGTCTTTTCATCTATTTTAACCGAGGAAGACCCAGTCACGGGTTCCTCTTGCCTTTTGCCTGAGATTGTTACATCTCACTCACCTTCGTTCACATCTAAACCCAAACCTGTATCTAACATTGCCTCACACAATAGTGGCCCTCGACCCAAACCAATGAAGACCACTAGACCATACCGGAGAAATCCTCCCCTACCTTCATCATTGCCCTCTATTTTGGGCCCGCATCCGTTGACTTTACTTGGAGTGCTTCCCACTCCCATACTTCACAAAGGCAATTTGCCTCCATTACTCTCTCAACTCGTTAGACATATATCTCCTTCAAACCATCGACCAACACCTCTTAAGCCTCCTAAACCAAAGTCATCAACCCCTACTGCAATAAAACATCCAGACCCGTTAGCAGGTTCTTATGCCTTGCTGTTACGGCAATTATTGCAGTCCTATCGCCTCTACCTCCCGCCTCTTAGACCATATAAATCTCTCGGACCAAAACCACCACGGTTCGTTGACACTCACATTTGTGCGTATCATCGCACGCCTGGACACGACACTGAACATTGTCATGCCGTCAAGGTCGTCGTTCGCCAATGTCTGGGGAATGACACCCTTCTTCTCGACCATATTATCAACAAACCTTCAACACTGCCCTTCTCATCAACTCTCGGATCAAGACCCTCTTGGTTCGACAACTCTAAATTTTGTCACTATCATCACACTCCGGGACATGACACTGAGCATTGTTGCGCTCTTAAAGTTGTCACTCATCAATATCGGAAAAAGGATACCTTCTCATCAAGGATCCTCTTAACCACCCCTTTGCCAAATTATCAACACTGACCCATGCTTCTCAAACTTCGTCACCTAAATATGGATCTCCACGCCAGACCATGGTCCCTTTGTCACCTTTAACCCCCTTATTCACAATCAACACAGTCAATATAACCACCAAGCCTCAACCGAACTTAACCAATTTGTCAAACATTCTCCCTAGCCGCTGGGGGAATTCAGCCTTCATCCAAGCTTCGACCAACCTTTTAACCCCGTCTCGACCACATATCAATCACTCTTTCAACCTGACCTCGACCAGACTAGCAACCAAACATTCAACCCGACCTCAACCAAATATTCGACCCAACCAAAGACCACATACCGACCAATCAACCATCAACCAACCATTGACCACATATCAAATGACCACATCTCAACCAAACATTGACCAATCTTCAACCAAATATTCAACCCAATCAATGACCACATCTCAACCAAACATTGACCAATCTTCAACCAAACACTCAACCAGTCTCGACCAATCAGCGACCATATCAACCAACTTCCTATCTAGCATCAACCATCATCATGACCAATCTCGAAGAGCCAAGTGGGGCAAGTTTGCTCTTAATTGACTTGGACCACCTCATAGCGCACAAACATGGCCCAGGGACTTATCAGAACTTGAGCCCTTTTATGCCTGTCATCTGTGACCATTCTACTGTTAGTTGAGTACTCATCCACTTGATACTTTACCTTGAGCTCGTCCCTTGAGCAATCCTCGTCCTCTTAGTCCTTATTCCTTTCAACCCTCTTCCCCTTTATAAATCTTCTTTAACCCTTTTATACAGTGGGATGCTTTGTCTTAATAAAAGGGAGCCCTTGACCTTCTATAGTCTTGTCCATGACTCAACATTTCTGTCAACAATAAATCAAGATGTCAAAACATATCCATGGTCACTTAAGTCAACTCAAAATCAAAAAGATAGACTGCTCCCTTGAAGGACAGCTGTACTATTATTGCTATAGCTAATAGACTGCTCCCTCAAAGGACAACTATTCAAAAGCCCTCTTATCCAGCAAAATATAGACCACTCCCTCGAAGGATGGCTATGACAAAATCTTGCTACAAACAACACATCTTTTTAGAAGCTTCCCGCATTAATCAGCTTCATAAACCGACCACCAAGCAAATGACATCTCTTCGCAGGCTTCCCGCATTGATCAGCCTCACAAAAAAATAAAAAAATAAAAAAATGAATGAGTCATGGACTTGGCTTATAGTTGTCTCAGGGTCTCCTATAAAAAGGGGCAAAGTTATCTCTGCTCTTAAAACGGGTTACCCTATCCTCCTTTCCTATTACCTGCTCAAGGGACTTCGAGCTCACTTTAATGTAAAAGTGATTCGATTACCACTCTAACACAACTTATGGTCAACGACGCAACGCATGAATGGGGTTCTTGGTTCTAAAAACCCCTATCTATGTTGTCCTTTTGGTCCTTGTCAATGAAAGAGAAAATATGCCTTTCACTTCTCTTTTACACTTTAGTCACATTCAACCAAACCCTTTTCAACCATAACCATGACTATGACCATAACCTTGATCCTAACTAGACCATCACCCACTTTGACTCTTCCTCCCTTTTGGGAGAACTACATAGGCCTGAGGCCCCTAACGACAGGGGCTATGCAGGAAGCACTCAGTTGACATGGGGTCTTCTAGGGTTAGCTCAGCCATTCCTTCATCGCATTTCTTCCACCACATTCTTTCATCACCTGCCAATCACATCTCAAAAAATCACCTATTTTTCATAATCATTAACATTAATCATTTTCATCCATATCATTAATCATTAATTCTAATCATCCATTTATTATCATATCAACACAATAATATCAGCATCATAATCCTAAACATCATATTACAAACATCTATCAAATAAAAATAACATTAAGCACATCCATAACAATTTCTCATAACACATGTCAATAATCCAAAATAATCTCATCATATATATCTCAAAGTTTTATACAATCGCACAATCTGTGCATCTCTCGCTCTCAAAAATCAAATACATCTCGCATCATCAGCATGCAGGCCGGTCAAAAGTCAGCCCTCAAGGCTGTGGCTATGGTGGTGGTGGCGGTGGCCGAGAAGACACAGTATCCTCTCCTCCCTCTGATCTACGCCATCTGCACGAATCTATAGCCGTCACCCGTGACATCGACCTCTGTCGGCTCTGCTCTGCCCACATCTCAGAGTATCGCTGTATTTGAGGGAACCCCCTGATGGCTCTCTCATAATACATGATCTCATCCAGCGCATCATTGTATCTAACCATAGATACAGTCTGTGGTGGACCCATTGACCTGCTGCTGTGGCCTGTCCTGACACCTGTGGCTGTGGCTGACCTCGGTGCACTGATACTGATGGTCCTGCCCCCTGTAAAAATGATGGCTGCTGTAATGGGCCCTGTCTTCCAAAACTCTGACTTGCACCTGTCTGTGTTTGGGCTGTAGCCAGCTATCCCTGTAACAGAGTGACCTATCCTGTAACCCCTGCCAGCTGTCCCTGCACAACTGTGACCTGGGCTTGTGCTGCGTCCCTCTCCTGCCGTGCAGTGTCCCTCTCCTCACGGGCTGTATCCCACTCCCTCGTAACAGCCTATAGATTTGATTGAGGACCCACCTGTACTCCTATATACTACCCTGCCCACCATGCCCTGTAGGCCTCTGTACAACCTGGGTCAGTTACCCCAGGTCCTGCCGGTAACTCCTCAAAATCGGGCTCCTCTGTCTCCTCTAGAAGTGGGAGCAGCGCCTCTATGTCATCCCGCCTATACTGTGGGAAGGCAGGAGGCACATCCTGTAATAGCCCGTACTGGCGTCGCACTCTCTCTACAGGGATCCTCTCGAGCTCACTGACTCGTCTACCTCTGATCCATCGCCTGCTCTAAACTCCAACCAACTGCTCTCCCTAGTCTCTGATCATTGGATAAACCAAGTATGGTCTCCAGATGATATCCGTAGGGATCAGGGCCTCCAGTACCCCTCTATAGTGATCAATATCTCTGACCACTCTGTCTACCCGTGTCTGCGCCATCATCTCGCGCCACTGCCTAAATTTGACCTTGAAGCCGGCCTGAATCACCACTGGGAGGTTGAGAGGTCGTGTGACCACTATATGCTCGTAAGCCCAGCAATGTAGCAGGTGGCCCACACATAGACTGTACCGCCACCACCGGCTGATACCCCATAGCTCCTTATAAACCTGAGCTAAAAAGACAGGTGCCCAAGCAAACACTGTCTGCTGCTCTATCATATCTAGCAAAACTCCGATCATAGCAACCAGAAACCTGCCGCCCTCTGCATCCAACAACGCATACATTGTAATGCCAATCATCATCAACACAGCCAGCCGATGTGCGCCCTCATCCATCGCGTATAGAGGCTCATATGTAAAACTTGCTGAGTGGTAGCTCATCTCAACGACGTGCTCCCCAAACAGTGTGACAATGTGTATATCATGCGCCTCTCTTGAGCACGCATACAGGTCTGCTCCATGTACTGGCAGCCACAAAATCTGGTACACGTCCTCGACTGTGACCATCATCTCTTCTGTGGGCAGGTGGAAGGTGTTGGTGGAATGGTCCCACCACTCGATCAGTGCCACCATTAGGCTCACATCTCTCGCCACTCTGTAGTAGCGTCTCAGCCTGCCCAATCCCACTGCGCTCATCTGCGCCCACTCCTCGGCCGTCACACCTCCATGTATCCGCATCAACAAAGTTGGGAGGTGATCCCGCAGCATCAGAGTCTATCTCGCCTGCACCCACCCAAATCAATCTCATGTTAACAATTTTCCTCCTATTTCTATTTTTACCAACTTATTTGACCATCTATGCCTATCCCGACACCTGGGAAGCCCTTGGCGTAGCTTCGACTTGACAGTTTTCAATCACTCTTGACCAGGCAGCCACCGACATCAGTTAGCGTGCCGGTGACGGCACTCTCCTAACCGACGTCGGTCACTTAGTGACTGACGTCGGTAGGTTAGTCACCGACACCGATCGTTTGTCGATCGACGTCGGCAATCCCGCCGACGTCGGCGATCCCGCCGATGTCGGCGACTGGTTCGGCCCTAGGGCCGAACGAGGCGAGCCCTAATTTTTAGGGCTTCCCCATTTTTCCACCCCCAACACTCCTAAACCCTCCCAAATGATTCCTAAGCTATCTTAGACCCTCTACCCACCTTCCTAGTTACCCTTCCCCCTCAATTTCTACCTAAAACAACTAAAAATTCAAAAACTAAATTCAAAACAAAACTAGTTCAAAATATGGTTCAGGGCCCTCCTACCTCATCCCGACGTCGCTGGCGTGGTGGCACAATGGGTGCCATTGGTGGTGGACCTCCCGCGGGTCCTCTACTCCCCTCTGCCATCTCTTTTGTGCCAATGACTCTGCACGGTCCTGCTGGCCCACACGTGTCCCTGCAGTGTGCAATCGACCCCCTCTCTCCACCAATGTCTCTTTGCCACCTCGCACAGCTCCTCAGTCCACTCTGAGTCACTTTCACTAACTCAGATCTAGAGCTCACTTTTTCACTTTGTCAAATGTCACAAATGACTTTTGGTGGGCCGTCAATCTGGTTTTGTCGGATTTGGCATGCCGTCGACATCGACATCGTCATGCCCTAATCCACTGACGTCGGCCTATTTCCACTGACGTCGGTCTCTTTTGGACACCGACATCGGTTATATAAACGATGTTGGTGGCCTTTAGAACTTCATCCCTCTTCAAAATGACCAAAATCATGCCTCCGATCAGTCAGTTCTCCAGACCAAGTCATCTTGGCCTCCTGGGGCACGCTTGAGATCATTTTTTGCCTGTGCCCTCATCGACCACCCGACCTTGGAGATCATGACCATCTCCTCTGACCGCGACCACTTCCAAAGTGATTTTGCCTTGGTTGTTTTTGCATGTATGCTACCTCATGATTGGTTAGCAAAATTGTGCACATATTTTTGGACCCTCACAAGTATAGGATCGCACGCCGGTTGATCCGCACTACTTGTGACTTTTTCGTGTTTCTAGGAGAACTTCCTAAGCTCGAGATACCTAGAACACGACGACCATTTGGAGCTTCAGCTACGATTGAATAACCCGATCAGTAGATAACTAAATGCTGAGGCCCAGTTATTTCAATTTTTGCACTCCTCGACCCTTGACCTGCGACACTTTGCCCTGACCATCTTGTGCAGTGGTATGCACACAATCATGACCTTTGCAACATTTTCACTCACTCTTCCTCCTTCTCATCCACCTTTTGTCAAATCAGCACCCGATTCCACGTTCCTTTCTCTCGACTCCTGATTTGAGGGGGGGGATACCTCATCCATAATCGGGACAACCAACCCTCACCTATTCTTGTCTACGAAATCAACTTTATCCCATACCTGGGGCAACCGACTCCTATTTTTGTCTTACAGTTCACTTAAAGCAACTAATAAGACAAAAAGGGGCAAATGTAGACACCTAAAAAGTGTCTAACCCTTGGTCACTTTCATTCCTAACCCATTCCTAACAATTACTAATTTAAAATAATTAACTTATCTTGAATTAACCCCCCTCCTTTGACACCTCACCCATGACACCTCACCTAAGACACCTCGCCTTGGACTAATTCCCATCCTATGACTCACCCAAGACCAATTCCTACTCTCTCTAACTGCCTAACAAACTCTCGTGCGTATTTAGCCCAAACCTCGACATTCCCCAATGGATAAGTGAACTTGGCGGATGAAGAACGGGCTTGCTGGCCCTTTTCCACATTTTGAACCCATCGACGTCGGTCAACTGTCGGCCGACACTGGCGGGATCACCGACGTCAGTTTACTTAAACCATCTACTTTCCTTCTTTCCGGCTAATCACGAATCTAATCACAATTTCTGCCAATCACAACTGCAAATCATGCCTGCTAATCAAACTCTGAGTCTCGAGAGCTAATCAGGGATCTGGTATCTTCTGTCTTCACCAACCGGCCAACCTCTCTCCGTTCAATCTGACTCTCTCTCTCACCCAACTCAGCAAGCTTCTGCAATCAGCAACAGGTCTTCACATCTGGCATCACCAGCAACAGGACACCAGTCTGCAACACTTCTTCAGCAGGGCACAGGTAAGTACTCTGTTTGTTTTCATTATGTTTTTTAGTCATTTCTAAACTAGATTTAGCACTTCTTCCCCCGAGACCAAATTGCTAACCCAGACCAGATAGAACTGGATTCCTATCTCCCTGATTGGCCTCCTCTACCCTTCTGTCCATTTGACTCCCTTGCATCTCTGCACAGACCCTCTGACTGCCTAAAACCAGACTCAGACCCGTCCACAGACCCCTCAAATAGACTACAGACCAAGCCTAGACCAAGCCCTGACTCAGACCCCATCCACAGGCCATTGCCCCGACCGACGTCGGCAACATAACCTACGTCGACAGACTCAGACCATCGACGCCGATAGGACCACCGACGCCGGCGACTGCGACTAAGCCGACAACATCTCAGGTAAGCCTTTTGCTTCCATTCTTCTTTTTAGTTTGTTATCATATCAATATTTTAGCATTCTGTCATTTATCAGTCATTATATTTTTATCAAATAGTGGGTTGACCTCCCTTAAGGAAGTTCTCATACTTCTGGGAACAAGCTTTCGCTTGGCAACCCACCATCTATCCATCTAACGCTCTTTTGTCCAAGTCTTCTTTCTTTGCAGGTGTCATTCCTCCATAGCCAAAGAGGAGTACTCACAGCGTCTGGATTATGGTGCGCAGACTTTATCCAGGTACTTCACAAGCCTTGACCATTATTTCTTTAAGTTTCTTCTCTCCTTTGAAATTGAAAGCAAAAATTTGAATAGAAACAGGTATTATAGACCAATTTGTTAACCTCACTAAACATAGAACTCACTGATCTAGACAAGCCATTTTGATCTAGGGAACACTTTAGGCAACAATTTGGGTGATGGTTTTATCCCAATTAGTGGCAGAACGTCTAAGCGACAACTTTTGCACCATAGCTCTGATTGACTCCCTGTTTGAACTATTAGAAAGCTAAGAATGAGGGGAATATGATGAGATGATATAGAGCTATGTTTATTAGTTTTTACCCTCAAAAACCCAATATAAGTTCCCTAAATTTTAACTTTAATAGTGTTGTCTAAAAATAGTAAGTTTCAAAAAATAGTAATTTCTTGAATTCTATGTTGTTGTAAATCATGGAAGTTGAACCACTTCATCTCCCTCGAGATTGGTGACCTTCCAAATCTTCCTCCTACCTTTAAATTATTTATAAAAATAGATGTAGCCCAAGAAGGAGATCAGACATCTCATTCCAGAGATAAGTATATGTTTTCTACAATTTTTTGAGTAATAAAACATCTCTTCCTAGAGATAGCATTATATGATTGTGTTATTTTGTGTTCTTAAATTATATTTTAACCAAAACCTTTGAGTTTTAGATTAGTGGTATTAGAGTTGTTTGTATTAAGAGTGTATGATCCTAAGGATGAGGTCAGATTACAAGAAGCTTGTGTGGAAAAAAATAGATCCAACAGACTATCCACTTGTTCACTCCAAATGACCTCAAATGGCAGACAACACCAAGACATTTGATACCTTCAAGAAAATAGTGAATAAATCACTCTAGTAGTAACAAGCAAAACTATAATAATTCACCCAAATTCTCCATCAACTCCTGATGGAAAATTCTAGGTCCTCATCTACGCCCTTGACTCCTGATCTATGGAATGTCCTTTTAGTGCTCCAACACCCTTCAAAGTTTAGGTGAATTTTGATATCCCCATGTTTGAAGGAAAAATCAATGCTGATGCAGTATAAAATTGGTTGGATCAATTGTCTTCCTATTTTTTATGTAAATAAATTCATCAATGGAGAGATCACTTTTGCTCTTTTGAAAGCATCATTGCTCATCTTTAATTGGTGGGAAGTATACAAGAAGAGGTTCATTATGGATGAATACTACCCCATTAGAGAATATGATGATCTGTATATATAGTGGTAACAAATTTTCCAAGGTAAGGAATAGTTTATTCAATATTACACTAACATTTTTCATTCTCTGTCTATGAGATTGGGCATCCAAGAAAGTGAGAAACACAAGGTTCTCAAATATCATGGTGGAATACAATGGCATATACGGGGGGAAATGGAACTCTTCAATTTGGAAACCCTTGATGAGGCATACAAGTTCACAATGAAGACTAATAAGAATTATGGAATAAAGTGTTGAGTTGTGGAGCTAAAATCTTCACTAATGAGCTAATTTGGAGGTTTCTGGGCTTACACAGTAATCGGCATCGGTTAGGGGTCGATCGACATCGGTCATCTTCAGACTGACACCGACTTCTGTGCGTTTCCAATATTGTTATTTTTAGAAGAAAAGATTTGAGCCTTTGATTTAAGAGGTGGATCTAAGGGTGGAAAATTCATGGCTCATGAACCCTAGTGTTGTAGTATACTATATAGTAGGGTTAGATCCTCATAGCATGTACAATTCAGTAATTGAGTTGATTGTAATTGATTGAGAGAGAGAGAGAAATCTTGAGGGAGAGTTACTGTACATCTGTGAGGTGTGAGGAGAGAGAGATTTCTTCATTGTATTTCCTTCTAGAAGAGTTTAATAAAGATTGGTTGTTTCTTGTATCTGCTATTATTTGTTGTTTTTGATTTCTAGTTACTTATTACTTCTGGTTTCAATTCTGTATTTAGTTGCTTATACAAAAGTAATCAATTGTACTCTAAGATCCTAACAATTGGTATCAGAGCGTGTTAGTGTTTGTTGATTACATAATTCACTCACAGGGGTTTCTGATTGAGTGGGAGAAAAGCAATGGAAGAAGAAAGTAAACTAAGAATAGAGATATTCAATGGCAAGAATTATCAATTATGGAGGATGCATATTAAAGATTATCTATATCAGAAAGATCTATATTTACCATTGGGTGGGGTTTCAAGGAAGCCCACAGATATGGAAGATGAAGAATGGAATGTTCTTGATAGAAAGGCTCTTGGATCTATAAGGTTGAGCCTGGCAACTTTTGTGTTTTCCAACTTATCACAGGCAAAGACAACGGTAGAGTTAATGGATACTTTGAAAAATTTATATGAAAAACCCTCAGCTTTGAATAAGGTATATCTTATGAAGCAATTAATTAATTTGCAAATTCAGGAAGGTGGATTTGTATCTAGTCATCTTAATGATTTCTATACAATAGTAAATCAGTTAAATTCAGTCAAAATAGTTTTTGATGATGAAATTAAGGCTCTCTTAATCTTATGCTCTTTACCTGAAAGTTGGCATAGTTTGGTAATGGCAGTTAGTAATACTACATCTACTTCAAATATCTTGAAAGTTGATGATGTTGTTAGTGTAATCTTGAATGAAGAAATTCGTAGGAAAAGCACAGGGGAAACATCAGGTAATGCTTTAAGTGTTGAAAGTAGGGGAAGGCAAAGAGAGAAGGGCAAGCAAGGGAAATCAAAGTCAAAGATGGGAAGTAGATCCAAATCCAGAAATGGAAGAATAACCTGCTGGAATTGTGAAAAGAAAGGGCATGCAAAGAAATATTGTTGGTTGAAGGATAAAAAAGAAAATAAGCATGAAGGTAATAAAGAAGCAAAAGTTGCAGGTATTGTTGCACAGGATGCTCTTATATTTTATTTGGATAATGAAGTAGAATCATGGGTTTTAAATTCTGGTGCCTCTTTCCATGCAACCCCAAATAGAGAATTTTTCAATGATTATGTCCATGGAGATTTTGAAAAAGTTTATTTAGGGGATGATGAGCCTTGTAAAATTGTTGGCAAAGGAAAAGTGCAGCTGAAATTGCATAATGGAAACACATGGGTGTTGAAAGATGTCATGCATGTACCCATCCTAAAGAGGAATCTGATTTTTATAGGAAAGTTGGGTGATGAGGGTTGCACAGTAACTCTCACAGCTGAATCTTGGAAAGTTTCCAAGGGTGCACTTGTATTAGCAAAAGGTAAGAGAGTAGGTACACTTTATCTATCTACTTATATTACTGATTATTCTCCTTCTATTTTATCTACTTCAGATGTAGATGCAAAGTTGTGGCACTATAGGCTTGGTCACATGAGTGAGAAGGGAATGAATGTTTTTAAGTCAAAAGGTAAGCTTTCAGATTTGAAAAGCATAGATCTAGATTTCTGTGAGCATTGTATTTTTGGGAAATAGAAGAAAGTGAGGTTTCTCAAAATTGGGTCAACAAAGAAGAAGCACAAGTTGGAGCTTGTTCACACAGACGTGTGGGTACCAGCTCATGTAGCTTCTATTGGAGGATCACAGTATTATGTTTCTTTCATTGATGATGCTACAAGAAAGGTATGGGTTTATTGCATAAAGAGAAAATATGATGTTTTTGACACATTTAAGAAATGGAAAGCTTTGGTTGAGAATGAAACAGGTTTGAGATTGAAGTGCCTTAGATCTGACAATGGTGGTGAGTACTGTAGTAATAAATTCAGTAGTTACTATTCTATGAGTGGAATACGCAGGGAAAGGATAGTTCTAAGGACACCTCAACAAAATAGAGTTACTGAAAGGATGAATATAACAATAATGGAGCATGCACGGAGTATGAGGTTGCATGCTGGTTTGCCCTTACAATTTTGGGCAGAAGCTATAAATACTATGGTTTACGTGATTAACAGAGGACCTTTTACTGCACTGGATGGTGGAATTTTAGAAGAGGCTTGGACAAGTAAAAAGGTAGATCTTTCATTTCTCAGAGTTTTTAGTTCTGAAGCTTTTGTGCACATTGATAAAGAAAATAGAAAGAAGCTGGATGCTAAATCTATGCGGTGCACTTTCATTGGTTATAGTTTTGGAGATTTTAGATTCTGATTGTGGAATTTAGAAACTAACAAAATTATTAGAAGCCATGATTCAGTTTTCAATGATAAGGTGATGTACAGTGATCAGCTCAAGAAGGTGAATAATTTTGAGTAGGGCAATCTTGATTTGAAAGAGGTTATGATCCAAAATGAACTCACGGGTAAAAATCATCACTCACAAAAAAACACAGAGACCGACATCGATCAGGTGGAAATCAATGTCAGTCAGGTGGAAATCGACGGCGATCAGGAGGAATCGACATCGGTCAGGTGTAGACTGACATCGATCAGAGATGACCGAGATCGGTCACTATCAGAAGGAAATTTGGGTAGACAACAAGCTGTAAATGAGTCTCAAACGCCCATAAGGAGGTCTGAAAGGGTAAGTAAACCTCCAATTTGTTATTCCCCTTTTTTATACTACTTGTTGCTCACTGATGGTGGAGAACTAAAAAGTTTTGTTGAGGCAATGCAGGTAGAATCTAGGAAACAGTGGGAGCATGGTATGAATGAAGAAATTGATTCCTTGAAAGAGAACCATACGTGGGATTTGGTTGAGTTTCTAGCCAAAAACAAAGCACTGAAAAACAAATGGGTATACAGGTTAAAGGAAGGAGAGAATGGACAAATGAGACATAAGGCCAGGTTGGTAGTAAAGGGATTTACACAGAAACCAGGTATTGATTTTGGTGAAATTTTTTCTCCTGTAGTAAAGATGACTTCTATTCAGACTGTATTGTCTTTAGTTGCTATTGAGGATTTGCATCTTGAGTATCTTGATGTTAGGACAACATTTCTTCATGGATATTTGGATGAAGAGATATATATGGATCAGTCGGAAGGTTTTGAGGTCAAAGGTAAAGAGAAACTTGTGTGCAGGTTGAAGAAAAGATTATATGGTCTTAGCAAGCTCCAAGACAATGGTATTTGAAGTTTGACAGGTTTATGATAGAGTATAGCTTTAGTAAATGTCAATCTAACCATTATGTTTATTTTAATAGATTGGATAATGGTAGTTATATTATCCTGTTACTATATGTAGATGATATTCTTGTTGCAGGTTCACACATGCAGGAAATTACTGAGCTTAAGGTAAAATTAGCTCACACATTTGCCATGAAGGATTTAGGAGCAACAAAGAAAATCCTTGGCATGAGTATTAAGAGAGATAGGAAAAATCATAGTTTGATTTTCTCTCAAGAGGATTATGTGAATAAGGTGTTGGAGAGGTTCAATATGCAGGATGCAAAACCGGTAAGCACACCTATGGCTGGACACTTCAAGTTGAGTAAAGAACAATGTCCTAAATCACATGATGAGGTTGAGTACATGAGTAGAGTTCCATATGCTTCAGTATTTGGGAGCTTGATGTATGCAATGGTATGTACTAAACTAGATATTTCCCAAGCTGTGGGAGTTGTCAGCAAGTTTATGGCCAATCCAGGAAAGGAACACTGAAAAGTAGTTCAGTGGATTCTCAGATATCTAAGAGGGAACAACAACAGGCATTTATGCTATGGAGGGTCAAACACTTCTCTACATGGGTATGTAGATTCGGATATGGCAGGTGACTTGGATGGTAGGAGAAGCACCACAAGATATGTGTTCACTGTTGGTGGAACAACGGTTAGCTGGATTTCAAAGTTACAGAAGGTTGTTGCCTTGTCTACTACAGAGGTAGAATACATTGCAGTCACAGAGGCTAGCAAGGAAATGATTTGGATGACTCAGTTCATGGAAGAGTTGGGAAAGGAGCAAGAGAGTTGCTATTGTACAGTGATATTCAAAGTACAATTCATTTGGTAAAGAATTCAGCCTTTCATTCAAGAACCAAACATATACAACTTAGGTACCACTTCATTAGACAGGTATTGGAGGATGGACAGTTGAAGATGGAAAAGATCCATATGGATAAGAATCCTACTGATATGTTAACAAAGCCGGTAACAAAGGATAAGTTGAATCTTCATTCAAATTTTGTTGATCTTCAAGATTGAACTTGAAGAGGGAGAAATAAGCCAGAGATGTTTAGAGGATGTTGTTGTACATGTACAGGTGCAGTTGTTTATCTCCAAGTGGGAGATTGTTGAGTTGTGGAGCTAAAAGCTTCACTAATGAGCTAATGTGGAGGTTGCTAGGATTACATAGTAACCGGCATCGGTCAGAACCAACCGACATCGGTTAGGGGTCGACTGGCATCGGTTAGGGGTCAATCGACATCAGTCATCTTCAGACCGACACCGACTTCTATGCATTTCCAAAATTGTTATTTTTAGAAGAGCAGATTTGAGCCTTTGATTTAAGAGGTGGATCTAAGGGTGGTGAATGCATGGCTCACGAACCCTAGTGTTGTATTATACTATATAGTAGGGTTATATCCTCATAGCACGTACAATTCAGTAATTGAGTTGATTGTAATTGATTGAGAGAGAGAGAGAACTCTTGATGGAGAATTACTGTACATCTGCAAGGTGTGAGGAGAGAGAGATTTCTTCATTGTATTTCCTTATAGAAGAGTTTAATATAGATTGGTTGTTTCTTGTATCTCCTATTATTTGCAATTTTTGATTTCTAGTTACTTATTACTTCTAGTTTCAATTTCATGTTTAGTTGCTTATACAAAAGTAATCAATTGTACTCTAAGATCCTAACATAAAAAATACAAATAGTTAGCCTTCGAAATGCAAAATCGACAAAGAAGGTCAAATGTGAGGCCAAAATTAGAATTAAAAGGAGTTTCAAGATAAGAAGCCCTAGAAAGTGAAGACTAGGAAATGGTGTGATTACTGTAAAATTGGAACTCACTCTAAATAAGAATGTTTAGCCATCAAGTCCCTACTTTTTGAGTCACAATCCTTGACATTTATTGCTCTATCTCATACACACCCTGTAGTTAAAGAGGATAAAGAAGAGATTGTAGATGTTGAGCCTGATACCATTGTTGATTCATCATATAACCATGGAGAAAGGCTAGATGACAAGGAAAGGTTATTTCACTCTATATTGTGGGCGAAAGGTGAGCTTCTACATTTTATTCTTAATAATTGGAGTCAAAATAATTTGAAATATGCTAATGTTGTAAAAAGTTTGAATCTAACCATGAAGCCTCACCCAAAGCCATACAATATTGGATGGTTGAGCCCAGGGAGAGACCTCTGTGTCACCCACTAGTGTCTTCTTTCATATACAATAAAACCTTTCCAAGATGAGGTCTTGTGTGATGTGGTTAATCTCGATATATGAGATGCACTCCTTGATCAACCATTCATGTATGAATGACATGACATTTATGAATCAAAAAAATGAAAGATCACCCTCACTCTTGAAATGTAGCACTACAGGGTACCGGAGGTATCACCTCTCATATTTGTCTCCCTGATTAGTGCCAAGAAATGTAAGAGATTAGTGGAGAAGACACAATAATTCATTCTCATGGTGGTCAAGCCACAAAGATCCAAAAAGGCCAATGTTACAGCCCTGAATACATAACCAACACAACAAAAGAATAGATTAGTCAAATCATGGGAGAATTTGATGGCTTATTCAATTCACCTATGGGAATTCCACTTCACTATCATGTAAAACATTCTATCGATTTAGTTTCAAGATCACCTTTTCCTAACAACCCTATGTATCATAGATCAACTTTAGAGAATAATGAGATAAAAAGACATATTCAATATTTGATCCAAAAGGGTCACATCAGGCCATGATTTTTGTCATGTGGAAGCTCAATTATCTTAGCACTAAATAAGGATGGAACATAGAGGCTTTACATTGACTATTGAGACTTGAACAAAATCACTATGAATAATCGCTACCCCCTCCCAAGGATTGATGACCTACTGGACCAACTTCATAATGCAAAGTTCTTCACCAAAATTAATCTCAAATCTAGCTATCACCAAATTCCTATTGACCTCATTGACATCTATAAGATTGCATTCAAATCCAAGGAGGGGATCTTTGAATGGTTGGTTATGAATTTTAGCTTATCTAACACATGTAACCTTCATGAAGATGATGGATGACATCCTATGACCCTTCACCAACTCATTTGTGGTTGTCTACTTGGATTACATACTCATCTATAATAGAAAATGGGAGGAACATCTGTAACATGTCTGTAAGGTGCTTTAAACTCTTCAAAAGCACAAGTTATATGAAAATCTTAAGAAGTGCACATTCGAGATGAGAAAAATTTAGTACCTAGGATATGTTGTGGATAAGGAAGGGGTCCATGTTGACTCAAAAAAGATTTGGGTTATTCTAGAATGGTCTACACCAAGGACCCTCATAGAACTTCATAGTTTCTTGGGTCTTGTAAATTTTTATTGTAGGTTTGTTCTTAGATTATCACATGTTACTTGAACTCTAAACCAAGTGACTAAAGGAGGAGTTAAAGATGTATTTTAGTGAGATGAAATACAATAAAGAACATTTGAGAATATGAAAAATAGACTCTATTCAGCGCTTGTTCTTGCCTTGCTAGAATTGCATCAACTTTTTAAGTTGAAGATATATGCATATGAATATTGCCATGGGAGCTATCATCATGCAACACGACCATCCTATTGCATATCATAGTGAAATTTTTAATGATATAGTTAAGAAATACCCAACATATGACAAGGATCTCTATGTCATTTTGCAATCTTTCAAATAATGAAAACACTACATCTTGGGGAAAGAGATGGTCATCCACACCGACCATAGACCATTATAATTCATCAAAACATATAACAAAATATGAAATGAGAGGCACCAAAAGTGGGCCATATATCTACAATAATTCCATCTGATAATCAAACATAAAAAGGGGAGCTCAAATACTATTGTATATTGTCTGAGCCATCCACCAATTCCTGCACTCACAATAGTTCTTGATCTATGTAGATATGAGACTACCATCTGGGGTGCTCTATATGAAGTAGATCCTACCTTTGTTGATACATATCAGGTGCTTCAAAAAGGTAAACATGTCTCTAATTTATATTTTCAAGATAATGTCCTGTGTCACATGGGGCACATCTGTGTTCCAATTGTAGAGCAACAAAAGATGATATGGGAAGCACATTTCAATAGGATAGCTGGGCACTTTGGTGTAGAGAAGACATTGACAGTTCTTTAAAATCACTTCTAATAGACCCATATGTAGAAGGATCTAGAAAACTACCTCAAATATTTCACCTCATGTGCAATATCCAAGCCAATAATTAAGAAACAAGGATTCTACACACCATTTCTAAAACCAACCAGGCCTTGGGAATCTATCTCAATAGATTTTATTTTAGGTTTTCCCACTTCAAAACATGGAAAATACTATATTCTTGTTGTGGTTGATCATTTTTCAAAAATGGCTATCATGATTGCTTGTAAGAAAACTGCTCAAATATATTTTAGTCATGTATGGCTCCATTTTGGTCTCCCCAAGTCCATTGTTGCAGATAGAGATAACAAGTTCCTGAGTATCTTCTAGTACACTCTATGTAAAATGATGGATACCAAGTTTATGAATTCCATGACCTCCCATCCACAAATTGATGGTCAGATAGAAGTGGTAAACCACTTGATTATCCACATGCTTCAGATGTATCACTCCAAACATCCATGCACATGGGATGAGGGGATTATTTTCATACAACATGGATACAATCAGGCTCTACACAACTTCACTAAATATATCCCATTCAAAGTATGCTTTGAGTTCTAACCCATGGCACCAATTGATGTAGCCATTCTATTCTCCACCATGGAATACACACCTCATGTTAGATCTAAGGTAGCAAAAGCAAAAAAGTTCATTAAACAAATTCAACACATATAACAATAGGTTAATGACATTTTGGAAAAGATGAATTATATGTATAAGCAACTCCATGACAAACATAAGGTTGTGCACCATTTTTATGTAGGTGACAAGGTTTGGTTGTGGATTCAAAAAGAATGAATCATAGGCCCACACAAAAAAATTATGCCTCTACAATATGGTCTCTACATCATCATTAGATAAGTTGGAGAAAATGCTTTTGAGTTGAACCTGCCAGCCTACTATGGTCTACATCCAATATTCAATGTGGAGCTCCTCAAACCATATCATCCACCTCTATTTGACACATCAGTTGTAGTAGAATAACTAGACATTGATGAGATTGATCCATAGAGTTTTGATCTAGTAGAGGAAGATTAGATTGTGTAAAATTGGATGAAGATAACAAGAGGGCACTCTATTCCACTTTATCGGGTGGTCAAAAGGGGCAAGCTTAGCCACCAAGGTGAGTGGCCCATAGAGAATCAAATCAAGACATAACTACCAAAATTGATGATGAATCTTGATGTAATGGGGACTATTTCTTCTCAAGGAGGGAGGAATGATCTAGGTAATAATCTAGGTGATAATTCAGGTGACAGTTCAACCCCAATTGGTGGTAGAAATTTTGGGAGTCATAAATTTTTCACCATAGCTTCGATTGACTCCCTATTTGAATCATTGGAAAGATAAAAAGGAGGAGAATGTGATGAGATGGTGCAAAGCTATGATTAATGGTTTTTGAACCCCTAAAACCCAATGGAAGTGCCCCAAATTTAAACTTTAATAGTGCTATCTAAAAATATTAAGTTTCTAAAAATAGTAATTTCTTTAATTCTGTATTGTTTTAAATCATGGAAGTTGAACCACTTCATTTTCATTAATATTGGTGACCTTCCACATCCTCCTCCTGCCTTCAAAGTATGTATAAAAATAGATGTATCTTGAGAAGGAGATCAAACATCTCTTTCTAGAGATAAGCATATGTTTTATACAATTTTGTGATCATTAAAACATCTCTTCTTAGAGATAACATTATATGATTGTGTTATTTTGTGTTCTTAAATTATCTTTCAACCAAAACCTCTGAGTTTTGGATCACATTTTATCTTCATCATTTTTACCAATATACCTGACTTCCAAGCTCTCTACCAAGCATGAATAAGACATAAAAATAAATAAAATAATATTCATGCACTTTGATCTATCATTATATCCTAAAAACACACTTATAACCAACTTCTCATTACTGCCTAGGTTTTGCACAATTTGCTCTATTAGGCTTGTGTGCCTCAAAAAATTATCTTATAAGAATGAAGCTAAAACATACTTAAGACACTAAAATATGATAAAATAAGTATATAGATAGAGTATAAATTACCTCAATGTAATCACAAAATGCATTAGATACTTACAATCAAAATATAAGGCTTCAAGAACACCTCTACAACTCACTCACTTAGAACTGCTAGATTACCTCAAAACATAGTCATGGTGACTTAGACCTCCAACACATGTATAAAAATTTCCAATGAATTATGATGCATGTAGATGATATTATGATATCATTATACAATTATTAGATATAAATATCATATGGTCAAATGGAAAATATTGGTCTTACATACCAATCTCATGACCTTATATCTCACTATCTTATCTAAATTAGACAGGTCAACTTGTGAATAAATTTTTCACCACACACATGAAATCAAAATATTATTCGAATCATGAAAATATATTAAAATTCATTAAAAAAATATTTATGTACTTGGTTTAATTATTTTACCATAATGACATATTCTAATTCATTTTCTCACTGTTGCCTGAGTTTTTCACTGTTTACACCATTAGGCATATTAGCAACTAGCTAACTTAGATGACCCATTTAACACACTTGAGGGATAATATATATATATATATATATATATATATATATATATATATATATATATATATATATATATATATATATAACTTCATGGACATGAAATATGATTCTATATCTTCTTCCACTATCTATTTTCTTATTATGTCCAATGAAAATTTTGACTTCTATAATAACTTCTTTAGAAATAAGCCTGTAACTCAACATTTTCTCTCTCCTCTCTCTAACCAGTACCACCTATAGTTCATGGGAGAGTAAAATACAAGATATAATAGCTTAAATAAGAAATTTAATCCATATTTATCACTTTTGATCAACATATTAAACATTGGGTCTTCATTAGGGATCTAAGAAGGTTTAAACCAATTTCCACTCCTAACGATCGTTCATAAAGCGTGACCCATCAATCCAAAAAATAATGCATAGAATTTTGATCTAGGAACATTCCCCATCTCCTGTGAATTTATTAGGTTCCCATTAAAATTTTTTATGAGCTAATAAGCACAAAAAATTCTTCTTGGGTTGAGAACCCTTCATTCTAAGCACTCGAGAGACCTCCAAACAAATTTTCATGTCTTGTCCTTCAATCTATGACCTCAAAATACATGAATAAACTTGAAACAACATATCTAACATTTTAAAATTATTAAATTATCTCAAACACATTGAATCTAATTTAGAACCCTCATTAGGCCACACTCTCTATTTTTGATCTTTAGACCTTAACCTGCAAACTACATTAGGCCTTAAAATTAATCTTCATGTCTCTTTCCATGCACTCTCCACTACAATAATATACTAAAAAACCTCATAAAACCACTCATGCATATGGAACTCATCTCACCAAGCCACCATGCTCATACCTTCTCATAAGGTCTCTTTATGCCATGACTAAGCTTAGGCTATTTAAGCACTTGACCTCCATGCCTCTTTCGATACTCTCATCACCTAACTATCATGCTCAACATCTAAATATTATGCCATACAACCTCTCTCATGCTTAAACATTTACATACATCCTTAATATGCCTTGACAACATATGATGATACCTCATTAGGCTAGGTAGGGTCCAAGTACAGACCAAGACAAAATGCCTTACCCTTAAAGACCCACCTTATAACACTTCTAAAGGATTATACACATAACTCACAATATAATACAATTCCAAACTAATTATCACTTACCTAATATCACTAACTTCACCATGTTACCTACACATTCTTTCTCACAAGGTCTAGACTAGGCTTCACAAGACACCTTGACTATATTCAAACATCATGACCTTAATGATATCACTCAATCTGACATAAGAACACTCATAACACACTCATATCACTAATCTCATACAAAAACTCTCTTCTAAGCTTATTGACACAAATCACTACCAACTGACATTGCCACTACCAACTAACCTTGCTCTCAGTAACCCTCTTGCAGACCTACTTATCATCATACCTTCAAAAGAACCTTCAATGACAACACTGACAAATTCATGCTGACTTGAATCTTGTTATCAACCTTGAAATTAACCAATAGAGAAGATAATGCTCAACAATCTCACCTTGTCATATCATGCACATTCCTCAATGACCACTCACCATGCACCTTCACTAGATGTACCTTGATATCAATAACATCATCCTTTACATCAATGACAACAACCTTGACATCAATAATAACAACATGCCAATAAACTCTTCCTTTGTCATTGATGGCAAACACACTACAACTTGATCATTCTCATCTTGCCATTTTGGTCAATCTCCCCCTTTGACATTAATGACAAAGGGTCTTTTACAAACTACCATTTGATTTTTGGACTTGAATTTTAATAATAAACAAAATAAGATGCTAAAAAAAAACTCACCTTAATACTAGTTATTGTAGATAACTTTTGAAAACACACTTTCTACCTTTGAACTGATGTAACTTCCCAAAGATACTAAATGTCAAATAATATTTACAAACTAATCTTTTCAATAGGCTACCTCTCCATTCTAAACAATCTCCCTTAGAACTTAGCTCTAGCCTTTTCTCCAAATAATTCCATGCATACCTTTATTCTGATATCAAAGGCAACCACTCTTTTTGACAAATAACTCAGAGCTACCAATCTCCCCCTTAGACCAAGCATATCTTCTTCAAATGAACTAGGAACTCAAGATTACTTTCCTTCCTTGACATGATTGAAGAAGATTAAACTCTTGATCACTCACTAGGATACCATACTCTTCACACCAACTATAGAATTAGGGACTTCCCCTTTTGTTTTCACAGCTTACATACCATATGAATCAACATAAATCATAGAGCATCCTCAACTACCTCCAATCATCTTGATACCAAAACCAAATCTTAACACAAATCAAGTTTAGCTATAAACTGATAGAATCAAAAATAGATACTTGATTACCTCTCATATACCAATTAAGTACTTTTTGACCTTAGAAACTTGATGTCAACCTTAAATCTCTCATCATGCTACCTACTAAATTCAAACCTCATAGATACCAAGCTTCCCAAACTCTTAGACTACTCATAACAATGTAAAAATAAATTTGAAAATGAATCATGCACAAAATTTTGCATTATATACCATGGCTACTCATGAATTAATCTTTAGAAAATGTTGATACTAAAAAAATACCTTTCATGTTGTCATATATATACGATATACAAATAACATAACTCACATTACAACATAGACATCCTGGAATCCTCTTAAGATGAACCCTTATTTGAATACAACCTCATACTTCTACAAATAGATGATTATCTCCATGAATCTTAATGGAGTCACCCCTTTTCATAAGGCACTAAAACACCATGAACTCAGGAGATTCCTAGATCTCCAATCTACTCTTCTCAGCGATCTTGCAATCATGAGACTGATAGTCCCTATTTATAATCCACTTAGGATTGACTGAAGCATTTGACTCATACATCTTTTCATCCTTCTTCTTCTCTTTGACTGCATTATCAATATATGTAGATAACACATGTTCTTGACATTATTTCACATTTGATCCTTACTATACCTTAGCAAATAGTCCATTTTGACTAGTATGCTGATCATCACTCTTCTTGATTATCTTTGGTTTTCATACAAATGTTTGACCCTTCTCATGCACTCTAGGAGATCCATATACCTTGTTATGTCTTGAGTTCCTTCTAACTCTATTATGAAAGAATCTTGCAATGTGTTCCACATTATGACAACTATAGAAAACAACATTACTATTCTTACCTCTTGACTGATCACTCCAAATCCCGTGGTCCCATGACAACTCATCCATTGAGATTGTTATACAATCATTTACTTTATGACCAAAGATATGATAATAAAAACAATAACCATTGAAAGAATTGGAATACCTCATCATATTGGGCTGCCTGATTGGTCTTTTCATGTTGACTTTCATGTTGGTGATCTTAATTTAGTATATCTTCTCACACTCTTTTTCAAACTTGCTCTTCTTATCTATGATCTGCTCATGCTCAACATTCAAAGAATCTAGCCCTATCTTCAAGTGATCATACTCAAATTATTTTTATATTAAATTTGTATTGACACCTTTTAATTAATTCTTAAGATCCTTGATGATCTTCTCATCTCTTTTGGCTTCTTTGACCTAGTAACTCTTCAAGGTACATATCTATTCCTTAAGACCCTTGACCATAGATCTTAACTCATGCTTCCTCTTATTTTGATACTTAAAATCATTTAGGACACTTATTATCTAAGCTTCAAGATCTACTTCAACTTCTCCTTCTTCACTTTCATAGTATACTTATTCATTTTACATGTCTTCTTTCTTGGAACAACCTACTTCTTTAGCCAATAATAAAACTTCATTGTGAACTTAATGAACACAATTATCATCATCATCATCAAAAAAATTATTATCATCTAACTTAGATGGATTATTCTTTCCTTAAAAATTATTTAACATATCTCTTACATACTTATCTTGTGAAATGATTTGATCTCCATTGCTATCATGATAAACACTATCATCATCACAATCTATACTTGCACTTCTAGGATCTCCTTTAGGCTATATAAGGCCTAATTCAAAGGACCATGATCTGATATAAATTATTTGAAGAAAAATTACTAAGAGGTAGAGGGTGAATCAGTCTTCAAAATATTCATTTAATTCCAATTAACATTCATGAGCCATTCATACAAACATATGGATCTAACAAGCATAAGCAACTATATACATAAGTATGAAACACAAGAACACATCACATATGTGGGAAACCCTAAAAGAGAAGAAAAAAAACTAATATTTACAAATGTACTATAGTAATATAATACAAAAACCAAATTTAGTGAAGCACCAACTCCACATGGAGCACCAACCCTAACTATCCAAGCACCTACTTGACTAGGCTTTAGTAAGCACCCAATTTCAAGGAGGCACCAACCCCATATATGACTCAAAAATAAATAAACCACATAATTTATTTGATAAAATTTATAACACCTTGTTTTTCACACAATATATGATGATCACCTTCTTTATCTCTTCACACTCTTTAACATTCTCAAATTGCCTTTTAGGCTTCTTCTTTTAAATAGGTCTCTTCAAGATTGATTAGGTCATATGAACTTATTTTTCATTAAAAAAATCCTATTATATATTCATGATAATTAATATACACCTATATGATGTTTTATAATACGTGTTTTTGTTCTTCAATATTCAATTTCTTTTGCTTCCTCTAAGCTTGCTGAAATAGGCCTAAAATTGCCTTATATAAATACCACTGTCTTGCTCATGTACCTATCAGTTAGACACACACTATTTAAATATTATATTGGAAAATAAATAGGAATTAATACATGTTATAATTAATAAAAAATCATTAAATTAGGTCATTCATAACTCAAATAGACTAAATCCTTCTTTAGGTCTTAAGGAGATCTAATTCCATTAGGCCTACTTTAGGACATGTTACCTTATGAGCCCTTAGAACAATCCAAACCTAATAAATGGCAAAAAAATTTAATAAAAAAATAAAATAGTCCTTATCAAACATAATCTAATCACCATGACACCTTTTAGGTCCAACCACCACTTGAAACACTCCATTAACACTGTTCACATTGAGCCTTTGAACACACATAAAAGTCTGTCTTCAATAAATGAAGATAACACATCATTTATACAAAAAAAATTAAAATAAATAAATTATAAAAAACATAAATGACCTCAAAAATATAAATATATTATTCAAATACTTCAAATCGAGGCATAGAAACTCAAACTCATCACTATAACTTGCTTACTCAGAACTACCAAGATTACCAAAAACATAGTCATAAAACATTGACCTTAAACACCTATATGAGGAATTTAAAAGACTTAAAATGAATTAAAAATATCCTTTGAAATATATATAACATATTAAAATATAAAAATAAAATTTTCTAGTGGCAACTATTGGTCTTACAAACCAATTTGTTGACCTCACTGAACACAGACCTCATTGAGCCAGACAAGCCATTTTGGCTTCATCATTTTCACCACTATACCTAACTTATAAGAAATATAACAAGTATTAATAGGACATAAAATTCACACAAAAAATCTTAATTAAATTTTATCCATAATTATACCTTAAAAAAAACTTAGAACCAACTTCTCATTACTACCTAGGTTTCGTACAATTTACTCTATTAGCCTGTTTGCCTCAAAAAATTGTCTTGCAATAATGAAGCAAAAACATAATTAAGACAATAAAATATGAAAAAATAAGTATATATAAATATATTAAATTACCTTAGGGTAATTAATAAATATATTATACACTTCTACTCAGAATATAAGGCTTCAAGAACAACTCTACAACTCAATCACTCAGAACTAACTGATTACCTCAAAACACAATCATGGTGAATTAGACCTCTAACACTTGTATATAAATTTTAAATGATTTATAATTAATTTAAATTATCCTATGAGATAATTATACCATTATTATATATAAACATCATATGCCCAAATGGAAAATATTGGTCTTGCAGACCAATCTCATGATGCTATATCTCACTATCTTATATGAACCAGACATGTCAACTTGTGTGAAAATTTTTCACCACACACATGACCTAAAAATATTATTCAAAGAATTAAAATATCTTAAAATTCATAAAAAACATATTTATGCACTTTTTTCATCATTTTATCATGAAGACATATTCCAACTCATCTTCTCACTATGTACCATTAGTCCTGTTAACAATTAGTTAAATTGGATGACCCGTTTAGAAAAATTAAGGGATATAAACTATCTAGAATACTTCATGGACATGAAATATTAATCTCTAATTTTTTCATCCATCCATTTTCTTACTATGTCCAATGCAAATTTTGACTTCTACAATAACTTCTTTAGAAATAACCTTGTAACTCAACATTTTCTCTCTCCTCTCTAACTAATACCACCTAGAGGTACCTAGGATATTACACTATAAGATACAATAAATTATCTAATAAATTCAATCCATCATGAGTAATTTTGAGATACATCTTCAAAATCAGGTCTTCATTAGGGTTTAAACCAGTTTCCACTCTTAATGATTGTTCATAAAGTATAACCCCTCAATCTAAAAACTAATGCTTGGAATTTTGAGATAGGACCATTACCCATATACCATGAACTATTTATGTTCCCATGAAAGGGTTTAATGAGATAATGAGCATAATAAAATCCTTATCAAGTTGAGAACCCTTCATTTTGAGGACTCAAGAGACCTCCAAATAACTTTTCATCCCTTGTGCTTCAAACTATGACCTCAAACTACATGAAAAAAATTGAAACAACATAACTCACATATGAAAATTATTACATGATTATTTTAGTAAAATTTTGTTTAATTTCATAGAATAAAGTGAGAAAAACCTGATATGTTGTGCATGTGTTGATCTAGATGATTATGGAGGGTCCTCTTTTTCTAGGAAAGAATGCCCTATAAATAAGAAAACACTAAATAAATGGTTGATTAGTTGAGTAGTAGGGTATATTTCATAGTGTGATCTAGATCTAATAAGTACATGCTTCCTTGGAGGTTGTCAATCCACACTTTCAAACAATTAAGTTTTGAAAATAAAAGATAAATTACTTACATAAATAATAGAAGATACTAAAATCAAATATAAGAAATGATTGAGAAGAAATAAATGATTTTAATTAATTATAGAAATAAATTATTAAATATCAATGCTAAATAAATAAAACATGGTTTAGAAAATAGAGTGATCTTCTATGATAAGACAAAAACTCAGAAACTAGGATTTGGTCAGGGTCTGATAGGTCAAATCAACTTGCTATTATAAATTGATAGACAATGACCATTGGTGGTCAAGGTGTGATTGTTGGTGGTTAGGTGACCATTAGTGGTTAGTGATCATTAGTGGTTAGGGTCAAACCATCGATAGTCAGGTGATAATCGATGGTTATTATGGGATCAAGATTAGGAAGATAAGTTTGGTTGGGAAGGTTGTAAAATAGTTATGAAAGGTAAATTTAGGTTGGATGCTAGTTACAAGATAAAGGATAATATTTAGAGATGTCTAGTTTAGGAAGAGGGTATTAAGATGATTGAAAGAGGCTATGGGTGGATTTGGGGAAGAGAGGAAGTATCTGAAGTTTTAAAACTCCAACATAGGAATGTGAGATAAAAGAGAAAGTGATACAAGGAATGAAACAAAGAAACTAATTGTTGAATCCTGATATGAAATAGATACTTACCTTTGTTTTTATTGGTTTGAAAAATGTTGAGGTTGGCTGAAAGCTTGTTGTAGGTTTTGGAAATTTTTTGCAGAGTGATAATACCTTGGATGATGAGTTGTAGTAAAAATTTTGATCTCTATCTTGGTCACTAGTTCACTGGAAGCTTTCTTGGATTCCTCCAAAGTAAGAAGAATACCTACATAAAAAGCTATTATCTCTTACACAAGAATTTATGATCCTCTTTCACCTCCTCTTCCTCCCTTAATATAAAGGAAAGGGAGTGTTGAAATAAAAGGTTCAACAAGGTGTCTAATAGTCTTTCCAATTTTATCCTAACATGCATTGATTATACGAATGACTAAATTAGCTATTAATAAAAAATCAAGTTGGAGTTTGAGTTGAAGTTAACTCCTGATGTAGTTAGGGGTAAACCATTGATGGTTGAGGTTAACCATCAATGGTTAAGGGTCGATTGTTGATAATTAAGGTCATAATTAAAATTAACTAAGTTTATCCATTTTTACTAATGATTAGGAAATGGTCCCAAGGGGGTCAAGGGGTTTTTTATGGGTCAGTGTGATACATAGAACCATAGTGTGTAGTTTTCTAGTGTCTATATTTTGCCCTTTTTTGTTATGCAATTTGTATTAACAAGCTATAAAATAAAAAATAGAAGGTTGGTAGAAGGTCAGATACCCTGAGTATGGGAGGAGGTGTCCCCCCTTAAATTGAGAATCGATGAGCTACAATAAAATTGGGTGTGGGTTTGATATGTGAGTAAGTGGGTGATAAATTTGGTGATAAGTTGGGTATTAAAGCATAAATACATGTACAAAATATGACTAAGTGTGATAGCATAGATCATGTATAAACTAAGCTATCATATTTGAGGTAGTTGGTAAAAATAAGGTCGGTATTATAAGGATAAGTGACAAACAAACTAGGTGATCGCATTTAGGCATGGTGGTTATGGTTGTGCTTGAAAATAAAAGTATCCTAGGCAAGGTCAATATATTCTTAGGTATCCAAGGTAGGAATTTATCCCAAGAAGACATAAATAATTGATGTGTAAAAATTAGTACAAGTTAAAGTTGTTTAGTATGGCAAGGTAGTTGATGTAGTCAAACTAACCAAGGATGCCACAAAAGTGTGAAAGTTGAGCCAAAAAGACCAATGGTGAGGTTATGTGGTTGGTTCATTGGTTGGTAAATAATGAGGTGAACTCCAATGGTTAGTTTTGGTAATGTTATTATGATGAGAAATTTGTGGAAAAGGTTGGGTGGGATTATAAAATCCCTAAAGGGGTCAACCATCGGTGGTCATCTAGTCACCATCGACAATTGGACATAAACCTAAAAGGGTGATTTTAAAAGGTCAAATGAGGGTTTTAATTACTCATTTATAAATTTGTGACCTATGGTGCTTATATTTTGGATTTTTTTTTAAAATAGTGCCAATTGGAAATTCATGTGAGTGATTGAGTGAGAG
The DNA here is from genome assembly GCA_037957365.1 of Torreya grandis. Taxonomy (NCBI): domain Eukaryota; kingdom Viridiplantae; phylum Streptophyta; class Pinopsida; order Cupressales; family Taxaceae; genus Torreya; species Torreya grandis. Next base: position 1,339,771 of record JARHVA010003607.1, read on the forward strand.
TTGAGTATGTGTTTTGATAAGTGTGGTATAGGTTAATCTATGGGCTTGAGTGGATGGGAGGATGCAGTGAGGTAGAGGAAGAGCATGGGGCCAAGTGATGGAAGTTATGAGGGCTTCACCATGACAATGGTCTTGAAATGAGGTTAGTGGTGTAATTGAATATGTAGTGTTGACTTTAAGTTATTGAGGAGGATAACATAGGTGTTATTGATCACTACCCCTCATGGTTTCAGACACATTATGATGTATTAGTTTTTAGAGGAGATGATGGTTATTAGGATATGGATGTTGACATGGAGGAGAAGGGTAGGGAGTAGATGTATGATGATTCCATTAAGAGGTATGCTTTGATTATAGAGAGAGACTAGACGAGGGTAGCACTAGCCACAACATAGACAACTTTAACATCGATGATCTAGGAGAGGGATGCGGCTCAGTGATAGGTGGACACTCTAACATAGGAGATAGACTAAGAATTAGCTGAGTTATATTTGGTTATATAGGAGAGAGATTATTTGAGATAGGTAGGATAATAGGTGCCCTTAAAACTACCTAGGACTATCCTTATGGCTATATATGTGGCTATAGTTATCAAGCTCAAGTACTACGAGGTCTTGGTTTTCACTTGAATTATATATGAGCCCAGATGGGGTGACTATAGAGTAGGGATTATCAGTGGAGCCAATAGTGCTACACTAGGTCAATAGGAAGCATATGTTGGTGGAAATGTAAGATCTAGGAGGCACTAGTGCTCCAAGACCGTAGAGTCCTATGAGACCTTATATTTTGATGTAGTATATGACTTTGATATAGGAATATGAACCAATGTAGTGATATGTATATATCACTTTTAAATACATGTACATTATTGTTATATATGATTATTATTATGATTATGGTCTCATGATGTATGGATGTGATTATGGTTTATGGATTTTGTTTATGGTTATGGCTATGATTATTTATTATTATGTTCATGATGTTATGATTAGATGATGTTTGTTATGATGTAATTTTATGATTTGTTGGACATGTGGATGTTTTAAATTAATCAATATATGGTTCCTTATTTAGATTAGACATGTGATGGATACCATATGTGAATGACTCATATATTTATAAAAGAGATGATTAAAAGGTTATATATGTGAATAATGGTTATGATTAGTTGATGTTTTAGTAAGTAATATGAAATGATATTTGATGTATGATATTGGTAATTTTTCATTTGATTAGATGAAGTTGAATTAATCCTAAAACACATAGAGTAAGTTGGATAACAAAACTAAATGTGAGGAAAGCTAAAAGATATAAGACACACATCTTAATGAATGCATCAACAAGTAAGTATGAGAAAATAATAATAAAGAACAATGCTTCTCCTTTGGAAAGGACTAAACCAAATGGAAATTAGATTATTTTATGAACATAACCCTTCAAATGATTTACATTAGCATTTTTTAGTTACTTAAATGTTTCTTGACCACCCAATGTTAAGGAAGCAAAAAAATACCTTACTTATAGAGGGTATAAAGGGGGAATGGATGATGATGAAACATTATTATGAGACCAACATGCCTCTTCTATAGGTTAATAAAGAGCCAATATAAACAAGTCCATATCATATAAGGTGTAGACTAATCAATGCAAGAAGTCTACTTATGAAAGCTGATTATGGCTTCCAAAATTATGTTTGCTTTTTTTGATTTTGATAATAGGTCTTCTGGTATTTTCTATTGCTTGGAGAGGTTAGGGAAGCTGATCAATGTGAGAATCTTCTAAAAAATTGCTATGCTTTGGCAAATACTTTACTCAACAATACTTAAAGCAAGTGGTCTAAGTTTGTGATATTTGTTTAAGGATTTTTTGATAGCTATCATTCAAGGGAACAATCTACCTTACATTGAGAAATTTTAATTAGTTTTAGTAGATGTCCTTCAAGAGAATAGTCTATAAATGCTAATAATTACCAATATGATATATTATTGTTATTTGATTTATTTTTTTTGCTTTATGATATTGACATAGACTTGCTTATACTGGTTTAAAGGCTCACCTTTATGAAGGAAAACCTAAATCACAAAAAGGTTGATGATGGGTAACAGAGGTTTAAGTGACAATAACCATGGGAATCTATCATATAAAGGAGTGGAAATTACCATGAAAAATCATGCCATGGGTAAAGCCATGGTACACATGTTCAATATTAGGCTAAAGTTGTGACGGATAATCACATGATCCAACTTAAATCTATTCTCCTAAAAATAAGGAGAATGAAGGTGGTAGAAAATAAGAAATGAGATTAAGTTAGACAAAAGGTGAATTTGATATTATTTAACAAAAGAAAGGACATAGATTAAAATCATTGATAGGCTCAGGTTTTGGTTTCCCTTCAAGAGAGGATAACTAGTAAGTTCCTAATCCATACTTGTGTGTTATGATATAAGGTCTAATCCAACTGAAAGCAAACTTGCTTGGCTTGTTTTTCTCCATATTGGTGACATGTTGATTTGCCTTTAAGATGAAATATCTGATGTTAAATTCTTGAAATCTAAGGTGCTTTCTATAAGCATGCTTGATTTACTATTGAAATACATTAATATGGGTAAACACAGATAAATCACATTTATAAAGTAGCTCAATTTGGGCTAAACATTGTTGATGATAATCACCCTTAAAAATGATATCCTATAGGGATATGCAAAGAGAGGGAATTCAGACTTCGAGAGGAAAGATAACCTCTACCCAAACATAAGAGAGAAAGGGTTAGTGTGATATATTAATTTAACTCAAGATAGGATGGTTAGTATCATGTTATCTCCAAAATGAAAACAAAATGAAATAAACACACTAACTAGCATAACATCTTTAGGTCTAGTCACTAGGGGGAGCTTAGTGAGGAAAAACCATTTGAAAACACAACTAAAAATTCAAATAAATGAGAAATGTGAACAAAAAACACAAACTTATTACCAAATCCTTGATTGATCCAAAAGGATCCTTCTTTGGTTTGCTCGACTTGTGCTTTAAGAGATCTTCATCAATGGAGTGTGGCTACCTTCATCTCCTCTTAGCACCTTTGGCTTGTGATGGCTTTGGCTCAATATTTTTTCATAATAACACTACATCAAGATGTGGTTTGAATTTATTTGGACATGGTAACTTTGGCTTGGAAGAGCTTAAAATTCAATAAGCAAGGCCTCCTATTTATAGATTTTGTAAAATGATCAGAATGAACTTGAACCATCCATCTCAAGATGAAGATGTGTGGCTAATAATCCATTCAATTTTTAAGGCAAAAATAAATAAATACCTTCATATTTTTTTTGTAAGAGAAACAATAAAGAGGCATGGAAGGTCTAAATGAGGCATGAGAGAGCTTAATGAGATATTTTATGCATTTATAGTCTAGGGATGTCTTTCCAAGAAATGAGGTCATTTGATGGTGAAAATATTTAATATTAATTTATAAAAATAAATATTCAAAAATATCAATGGAATTCTTAATTAGGTTCATGATTCAAATTAATTAGCCTTAAACATGAATAGTCAACTTTGGTGCAAATTTGGCAATTAGTGCACAAATTAATCAAACTGGTCAAAATTTCATATTCTTAGATTAAATTTTGATTGGATTGGAAATAGGATGTGATAGATGCATTAGATACACTATAATATTTAACATGTTTCCAACAAAAAATAATAAAGACATGTGTCTCATAAAATAATTTCGGTAGAAGAGAGTAATCCAAAGCACCTAGGTACGAACATGTCATTTTGACTCAAAATGATCAAATTAAGATTAGTTATCTCATAAATTTCATTACATCATTTAATGATACTCTAGCCAAAATCATCACTTGAATATGACCGTTTTATAGTTTTTAACACATTTTAGTGTTTTTAGGCCAAATTGTGCATTTTGATAAATACTGGTGTAAAACCTAGTTGAGGGTCATTGGTGGCCACTTTTAAGTGTCTATAGTTTGCCTCTATTTGGGAAGGCATTACAAGATATATGAAAAATAACATATTCTCAAAGAATGAAAAGATCATACATGCCTATAACTTCAACGATAATGGATGAACTATATGATGTCCCTTCGAGGGAATGGTTAGTACAAGTAGGTCAACAAATGGTCCCTCAAAAAGAAATAAATGAAATAAGGGGACCAAATAAAGGAAGATAATGGGGGTGAGAACACAATTATTTTGAAAAATTAGTCAAAATTAGTGAGAATGCAAGTGGGATGGTGTACAATGGTTTGCCCAAAGGTGGTTATAAGCATTATACCCCGATAGTGGTAACATGGTATGATAGCATAATTATTTGCCCAAAGGTGGATATAATAATTGAGAATATGGAGCTCCCCTAGTTAGGAAAAATAAACAAGATAACAACATGCCCTTGTTTGGGCAAAAATAAAGTAAATTTGGTGAGAATGCAATGATTTGTCTAAAGGCAGTTATAATCATTAAGAAATGTAGGTGGGGCAATGTATAATGATTTGACCATAGGTAGTTATAATCAATGGATATTGATTAAGGAAAACATGAGTGATTGGCTGATGATGGAAAATATGATATAGAGGATAACTTGATACAGAGGATAAAGATGAATTAGGACAACTTGCTAGTAGGGAGATGTTCATCTAAACTAATAAAGGTTGAAAATTTTTCATTGTTAATTACTCTATTTAGGATATGAATGGCATTAGGATGATGGTGCCAAGGAGATTTTGATGCTTCCATTACTTAGTAGACTTCCTGAAGTTGATTTTTTTTGTAACATTTAATAGTAGGCATCATGATAAAATACCATGAGGACTAGGCTAAAATATGCATAAGGACTGACTCTTGAGATCCAAAACTCAATAAAAAATAATACACCAATGATAAAAACCATGATGGTCATGTAAACATATAACTATGGATGAATTAAAGTATAAATTCACAAGTAATCACCCAATGAATTCATATAAATTGAATCGATGCAACAATACTAAAAGTAAACAAATAGACACACAAACAATACAAAAATAAAAAAAGAAAAATAAATAAAAAAATAATATTTAGTCCTAATTCTAGTGTTGTCACTTGGATTTTCATCCTTTGAGGATATGTATAATCTCTCCTCATTTAAGTGGCACAATTGAAACACCTATAGGCTATGGGTGAGCCTAATAATGAGGTGAATCTCTAAATAAGGCTAGCTCCTTTAATGTACCACTTTGGATCACTACTACACCTAAACTTTGGGGGGGGGGAGAAAAGGGAGAGATAAAAATAAAATAAAACTCTCCTAAGGGAGGTGATACATAAAATATATTGATGACTACCAACCAAATGAATGTTACACATGAAACCAATAGACTAACCAAACAAACACTTCTCCAATCTACATCTTCTCACATCAATATTACATTATGAGGTTATGGATAAATGATTAGGATAAGAGGACTAAAAAAGAGGCCTTGAATGAAACTAATGAATATACTAACTCACTCAACCTTGACACTTCCTAGAACACTTCACATGCCCTACAAGAAGAAGCTTTCCAACTATAGATAGGTGAGATAATGAAACAACATGCTAAGGAAACAAGAGTTATCACTTAAGAAAAATAAATAATCCAAGTAAACACACTATGAATAGTTATGGAAGAGGTAAAAATAATTAGTCTTATTGATCAAATGGTATACAAATGAGCAGGGCTTCACCATACTCAAGTGGAGAATAAATTACCAAGGCCAAAATGGCTAGTTCTTATAGAAATTGAGAGAGAGAGAAGAAATAAGAATCCCAAAGGTCACAAGGACACTTATAAATATAATAAAATAAGTTAGAAATGTATGAGAAGGAGATGTGGGATGAACCATGAAATGTCAAGAAGTACAAGTGCCCATACAAGTCATGAAACTCATGAAAAGTGGCATGAAAGTTCTCATTCTATCTTAGAAAATTGCCTTCATGATTCACCTCTGTTTGAACATCCCAAAACTGATTAGGGATAGGTATGATGATTGGAATGAAGGAAAATAATTTTAGACATGCCTTTCCATGCATTCTTTGTATTCTTGGTCATTTAGAATCATTCATAAATGAGCTATCACTACCTGCACTCTAATAAATTCCTCTTTTCCATACCTTATACACTTAGCTTCCAAAATGACATCATTTTTCCATTAAAATTAATACAAGAGAGTGTATGAAACTTTTCAAGACCCTATATGGTCTTAGAGGCATCATGAACACCTTAAAAGGACTCCCACTTGAAGTTTTTACCCTTCTTACTAGCTTGGTCACTATGTCAATTTGATTGGCTGAGATGAAAAAACTAGTTGAGGCACTTAGGAGTTGTTCCAAGGCATGAAACTGACTTGGGGAGTTATCTTAAGTCTTAGGCTTCCCTTCCATGTGATTGGCATCTCTTTAAAAATAGTAAAAATTACCCTATTTTATACTCTATTTGTAGAATTATGTACAACTTATCCTGATGGGGAGTAGCTTGAGGGAGTTATATATAACCTCCAATCCTTGTTCTGTTCAAACTATGCCATTTTGATCAGCTTCCCATCTTCATTTTCTCCTTCGAGTCTTGACTGAGGGTTTACAAGTGTTTTAGGTAGTTTTGTTCTTAATCTTTGTTCATAAATCATTGACATTGGAATTTATAAAAAATTCCACAAACATGATCTTCAAGACCCCTACTAACCTCCCCAAACTCTTTTGGCCTCCATGTAAATCCTCAGAGAAGGTATGAGCACTTAAACTTAGCCTATAGAGCTCTTCCTTTGGTTTACATGGGCCTAATTCTACCTTTGAGCCCAAAAATTACCTTGTTATGGTTTCTCATGCACTCAAATAGCTTGAACACCTCTGACTTCACCCTAAAAACATGTTCCAATCAGATAGAAGGTTCACTAAGAGCTAGAAGTAAAAGTGGCCTACCGTTTGGCTTCTAAGCCTTAACTCTTCCTACTAGGTCTGACTAAAACCTTATTACTTTATACCTCCTTATTTATTTACCTACTTCTATGAGATGTTATTCATATTATCTTGGGTGATTTTCAATTCCACACCTCTTTGCAAGTTCCAAACAACTTTTGGCCCTCCCTTTTATCTCCTTTTGTCAAGACTATAGGGTTTATGCATGAGGGAAGTACCCTTTCTCTAAGAAAAAATAAAGGGTAATTATCATATTTTTCTAGACAAAGTAGGAATTGGAGAGGATTCTACAAGTGGAGAGGATTTTATATGCAAGGTTTGACCCCTTGATCAAGTTTTTAGACCCCCTAACCTCTTTAAGATCCCAAATAAACTTGTGTGAAGTGGACTGTGTATGTAGTATTTTCATAAGTAATATGTAATAATTATATCTATACATTTATATATGCTTAAAAAAACTTTAAATTTCCTCATAAACATGTCCAAATATAATATAATTCTTATTTTATGGTGGAAGTGAAAAATGAGTCTTCTTTTGGCTTTAGCCAAGTCAAAGCCTAGTAGGTCTGTCTGCATGTTTGAAATCCTAAGGCACCTTGTTGATTTTATTTCCTCTAAGAATGGTTAATATAATTTTTTTATGACTTATTAAATCTCACAATATTCCCTTAGTGATCTAGTATTCCATAACTCATCCACTTACCTTCTCCTTTCCTCATACTCTTCATATAACTTGTTGTTCTTCAAGAGTGCTCTACCTATGAGATAGAATAGAGGGGTACTACCATTTATATTAGGGAAAATAGAGTGTTTTAATATATAACTTAGGTCATAATTACTATCTGTACTAAAAAGGAAGGTCTGAATCCTTGAATTGGTCTTCAAACACCTCAAACTCTCTAAAATAGCCCTTGAAATAAGACTGTGTTAGCATTTCTAACTGTATTTGCTTCAAATCAATGTTTATATAGGTGTAATACATAGTTTGATATTTAGATAATGTTTAAAAACCAATTTATAGTCCTTTAGGATTGTCATACATTGGTTTTGACCTTTGTATTCATGTTTAGACAATGCCAACACTAAGAATTATCACTCTTTCTGCTCATTGCCTTTCTTAGTCAACACAATCAACTATGTTGGGAAAGATGACACCCTATAGGTATATTTTATTATATTTAAAGGTTACACATAATTATTCAATCCCATGAAAAATTCCAAAACCTTTATCATCTTTCAACCTTGGTGGATCCACCTCAAACCTACATGTTGGACTGTGTGCTCTTACAGTTAGTTGCAGGTGTGTATTTGTGATGAAAAAGGGAAAATGTTAATGAGAATCAAATCATTTAATATCAAATCCTATTGATGATAATATATGTTAAAAATTTTCCTCTTAGCTATTTGGAACTATACAAATAATTGAAACATGATCTAGTCTTGTAATCTTGGGTTAGGCTTTGAAGGAGGCAGTGTGACTGTAGGTATTGGCTAGCTTTAGAGGCCATTTTAACTTGAAAGATACTAATAATATGAAACTTAAGGCCTTATGTAACTTTGATAAACATCATATACCCCTTGAAACCTCTTAACAATTCCATTAGATTTCATACTATATAATGTGAACACTTTCTCAAGTTTGAGCACTAAGTTGGTTGTAGGTGACTATGCTTAAGTCATTTATATGGCTTGTCTCATCCTTGGTGGATGAAAAACACTCTTATATTACCTATTTGATACTTTTACATGTAAAATGTATGTTTATTAGTGCAAAAAGATAATACAACCTAGTTTTAAGCATCGAATCCACTCATTAGGGCTAAAATTGTTATTAACTCATCTTGCTGTAGATAACACTGTGGGAATTTAGTATTCAAAGAGTAACTTGAGGCCTTTTGAAAACCACTCTCCTTAACTCAAACACCTCTCTAATTTTTAAATTTTATAGACCTATATGGGATCTTGAAGACAAGTGTGCTTGAAAGTCCTGTAACTCAATGTAATCCTGTACAAGGATACCCAAAAAAGGGCCTGGACCTCTATTTTGACAGTTTTGGGAAATTGTCTCAAAGTGCTATAAATTTACTCCAAGACCATTTTTACTTATATAGTTTCCCCAAACTACTTCAATTTTTTTAAAAATTATGAACAAGCATGTTTAGACTCTCCAATCATCAAAGAATGCTCAAACACACATTTCATGTTCTTCTAATAAATGATAGGTCATATAACTGTTGTAGGTGGTCATTTGCTAACTCGTGTTGCTCTTTTGGCTCTTAAAGTGGATTTTTAAGTTAAATATGGAATTTTACATGAATAAAAGACATTTATGAGCAATCATACATAACTTAAATTCATTTTGGAACCATAACATAGAAGAAATCTCCAATAATTGGAAAAAATGACTACAACCCCACTCTTTCACTTCTCCTTACAAACTGAGTTGGTTGAGATATAAAATAATTTACAAACATGAAAAAAATCATGGATAAAATGAGATAAGGGAGTCAACATAATCTAGAACAAATATTAGTAAGTGGATTTTATGGAATCATCCAAATAAGAGCAAAATCTATAGGGTACATAGATTAACAAGCAGAAAAACACAATCAACTTCATAAAGATTGTTCATAAAGCATAAGACACAATTATTCAAACTATTTTTATGAAAATTAATCTCTCTAAGTTTACTTTCACCTCCAAAAGGTGTTTTTCCTGGAAGATTTCCAATTTTTGGTACTAAGTACAAACTTAAATATTGGATCTATGTGTCTAGAAGGGCAAATGAGCAGAATGGTTTTCACTAAAAATTTGCACTCCCAGATAATTTTAAACATGTTATTGAGATTGAGGAATCTATAAAGACATCTTAAGACCTTTTACCATGTGTCAGACTTGCCCATGGGTCATATAAATGCCAAGCTCTTTTCTTTTCCCAAGAAAATTTCTCTTTCTTCTAAAAAACCTATCACTTTATAATATGAAAAATTGATTGAGGCATAATAGGACACATGTCACATTAAATCACCCTTATTACATCTTCACACTTCCATAAGAGTATGTACAACTCATTTAATGCTCTTTTATGACCCTCAAAATGATATAAGGACTAAAATGACTAAAGATGAAGGCTAAAATAACATGAAATCACACTAAATGACCTATAATACACTTTAAGACACACACACACACACACACACACACACACACACACACACACACACACACACACACACACACACACACACACACACACACACACACACACACACACACACACACACACACATTACATTTAAACACCTAAAAATCAAGTTTTTACCTACAGGTTTCCCAATTTGACTTGTAAGGTCAAATTTGGTCAACAATTAGTACAAACAATATGATTTAAACCAAACAAACATTACCCTTAGAAAATAGGTGAAAACTTAACAAACAAACAAGACTGGGGGAATATAAGAAAAGGAAGGGGGTGGCCAAGCTATCTCCATATGCACTAGGTAAGTGGATGCTACCTACATTGTTCCATGGATGTAATATCCAACAAAAAATTCAAGCTGAGTGTAGTTCTCACAGGAAATAAGAAGATAATTATAACTGATGAAAAAAAAATAGAATGGATGTGATATATGAATAGTAATGTACTTGAAAAATGGCAAGTGTATGGGAGAAAAGGCCAAAACAGATGGGGAAACTAAGTGATAAGTGATTTAATTATGACATAGTAAGGTTCCTAGAATCCTTAAGGCAAACAAGTGGTCAATGTTTTTTGTTTTTTATAATGATTTTAAAAATGTTTTTGGAATTTTTGGAGTATCTCAACTCGATCGAGAATGATGAGACACTAAATATTTTAAGTTAATAAAATGACAAGAACATTACTTAAGATGCTCATAAAATGGTAAGAGCATGGCTTAAGATGCTTGTAAAATGGTAAGAACATGGCTTAGGGTGACTGAGATGACCTCAACAAGTATAAAACACTACCTACATAGTCCCAAGATGGGACCTCAAGTCAATGTAGTTCTACCTTATAATGGAGGAATTTGACTAGTGTAGTAGTTAATTCTAACAAAACAAGCATAGTTGGTATAAAGGCATAGTATGGCATAAGATATGGCTAGTTGGTACATCAAAGCATGATAAACAAGTGTTTCCCCTAGTTTTCCCATAGGTGGTTATAACGAGGATACAATGATATAGGTTAAGGATACTAATTTGCCTATAAGTGGTTATAATTATTAACAAGACTGATGAGACACTAATTTACCCATAGGTAGTTATAATTAAACACACTTGGTAGTGAGAACATAACAAGAAATGAAGGATGAAAATGTGAAACTACAGTATTTTTACTTCAAAATATGATCTCTATTTGGAATGTGAAACAACTACTAAAATTGGATCTAAATCCTTTTATAGAATATGGTGATGGAATGAATGAAATAAAACCAAGGTCATAGGGCCAGGTAAGGAGTGAGAAATCAACTTGATTTTATGAGAAAGGTATGGTAAAATAGATAGGTGATAGGAAAAAGTGATAGGTTGGTAGGATGATAGGATAGTAAAATGGTATAGTACAAATAATAAGAGTGATAAAATGGCATAACCTGAAATAATCCTTATAGACAATACACTAAGTTACTCAAGTTTAGTACCACTTGAGGTGGATAATGTTCATTGGCTCATCAATTTCATGTTTTTTTGGAGTGGCAAACCTATATGCTCCTATTACATAATTTACCATAATGATGAAAGGACCAACCCAGTTGGGTTTGAACTTACCTTTGTGCTTATTTTTGGATGTGGTATTTTTTTGGTTCTCTTTAAGGATAATATCACCAAGTTCAAATTATCTATGTTTCACATGCCAATTATAGTGGCCTCGAAGTCATTTTTGATAAGCTTGAAGATTATTCACCATATCTATGCATTTCTCATCAAGTAACTCTAGTTATAATAGGCAATCTAATCGATAGTCATTATCATCCATGACATGCTTGAAAAAATGCATAGAGAAGGTAACTCAACCTAGATGAGAAGAATGGCCTTATTACCATAAACAAGTGAGTATAGAGTGGTTCATGTGGGTATATGGTGATTAGTACGGTATGCTGAAAGGGCATGAAATATCTGAAGGTGCCAATCATGACTGAAATCATTGATAATCTTTTTGAGAATATTAATAATGGTTTTGTTTGATGCTTTGACCTGACCATTACCTTGAGGGTAATATGCCATGGAGAAATATTACATGATGTTATATTCAGTACATAGTTTCTCAACATCCTTGTTCTTAAATGATCCTCCATTATCATATATAATGTTAGAGGGGATACCTTAGTGGTAAATGAGATGGTTGAAAATGAACTTAGAAATTTGCTTTCCAATCACGTAAGGGAGGGGTATAGCTTCAACCCAATTAGTGAAATATTCGATGGTGGTAAATATATGTTTATGGCCATCAAATGAGGTGGGATTGATATTCCCAATAAGGTTGAGGCCCCATGTAGCAAATGACCATAGTATCAACATTGGTTTTAGAGTCTTCAATTGGCATGACATTGAAACTCATCACACTTATTTACATATGCAGCTGAGTCTATGTCTATCATGGGCAAATAATAACTAGTATGCAAGAGCTTTTTGGATAAGACTGCCCCATTAGTGTGGGATCTACATACTCCTTTGTGAAATTCCCATAATGCTAGTGTAGATTATATCAAATTTAAAGAATGAAATAGAGTTCCATCAAAACTATGATGATAAAAGGGTTTACCCAAGTAAGGTATACTGAGTGGTTTGGTGGATGAAGGCTTTGGGTTATTTTTGAGATAGGGCATGTGGTATAAGTTGGTCATGGATGTAGTTGTAAAGGTCTAAGTACTATATAGAGCTAGGACCAACAATATCACAAATCATCATGATGGTTAAAGGTGCATGAGTTAGTACTAACAAATTCTGGACAAGAAACTGATACTCTTTAGCTATGTCTATTTTTTGAATAAAAGATCTAATAGTGTCCATAGAATCCATGGTTCTATTATTTTCCCTTGGTATATGCTCAAACTAAATGTCGACAATCTACTACTTGAGAATGTCGACCATGGCCTTATAAGGAAGTTACTTGTTATCTTTGGTCTAAAAGTGGTCTGTAACTTGGTTGATGATTAAATAAGAATCATCATAAACCTTGAGATGAGATATGTTTCATTTTAATACTTGGTGAAGCCCTAAAACAAGTGCTTCATATTTGTCCATGTTGTTGGTACAAGGAAAGCTGATCATGAATGATTTAAGGATTAAATCCCCCTATGGTGTAATAAATAAAAGGCCTACCCTTGATCCATGTGATGTGAATGAGCCATAAAAATATGTATTATATTACTCTTCCTCAATATGTGTGTCAATGATGGTTATTATGGATTCATAAAGAAATTGAAATGTCAATGGCTCTATATTTGCAAGGGGTGCTTTAACAAGCTGATCTACAAGAACTTGCCCCTTAATGGATTTTTGGATGATTTAATTGATGTCAAACTCACTTAGAAGCATGATCCATTTGGCCATGTGGCCTTATAAATATATTTTAGATAGTAGATAATTGATTGGATCTACTTTTGAAATAACCATGGTCTTATTGTTTAACATGTAATGGCACAATTTTTGAGCTACAAAGACCATGGCTAAAAAGGCTTTTTCTATGGGTGTATAATATTATTTATACATGACCAATGTATGACTTAAATAGTACATGATATGTTATTTTCCACTATCATCATGTTGAGCCAAAAATGCCCCTAGGACATTGTTAGTAGTTGATAGGTATAACAAGAATGGCTTTCCTGGCATAAGAGGTAATAAAATAGGTAGATTTGCTAGATAGTCCTCTAGCTACTAAAAATCTATCTGAAAGTGATCATCCCAGTGAAAAGTGACTCCTTTATTCATAATATGTGTAAAAGGATGGCATTTGTTAGCTAATTGTGATATAAAGCATCCGATAGAATGGATATTGCCCTAAAAACTATAGAGCTACTTTAAAGTAATCAGTGGTTGCATCTTTGTTATGGCTTAGACTTTGGATGGATCAACTTCAATGCCTCAATGAGACATAATGAAGCCTGGAAATTTTCCTAACATGACTCCAAAGACAAAATTATTAGGATTAAGTTTGATTATATACTCATGTAGTCTTTTAAATATTTTGTAGCACTGCTAGATGATCAGCCCTAGTCTTTGATTTACTAAGAATGTTGTTGACATAGTCTTCAATAATGTCATGCATTATATCATGAAATATGATGGTCATGGCTCTTTTATAGGTGAACCCTACATTATTAAGACCAAATAACATAACTAGATAACAAAATATTCCCCATAGAGTGGTAAATGCTATTTTGTGTTGGTCTTCTCATGCTATCTTGATTTGATTTTACCCTAAAAAGTCGTATCTTAATGAAAGCATTTCATAACCTGCTATGGATTTGACTATCATGTCAATGTTTGGTAATGGAAAATAATACTTAGGGAAAGGTTTATTTATATCACAAAAATTAGTAAAGATTCTAATTCCTTTTGACTTTTTTCTAATTGGCATAATATTAGAGATCCACTCTAAATAGTCGATCGATCGAATACATCTTACTTCTAAGAGTTTTTCTAACTCTTTATTCACTAATATAACAATCCAAGGATACATCTTGTGTAGCTTTTATTTTATTTGTTTAGAATCAAGATTAAACACAAGGTGGTGGAGATCCAAGGTAGGCTCCAATCTTGGCATGCTAGAATAGACCCATACAAATATGTCAATAAATTCCCTCAAAAGGGTTGTAAGGATTTCATGCTCCTTCTTTGTAAGGACATGCCTAGCTTAATCCACTTTGGGTCATTTAGGACTTGATGTTCACCTCTATCATATCTTCCACTAGAAGGGTCAAACCATCTTATATAATAGTGGGAAATGATTTGAATTTATTGGCAATATTAGAGTCCTTTGCTAGGACTAGTTCTTCGAGTTCCCCTAGGTATGATGAATTAGAGTCCCCTAATGGGAGGTTTGTCCATGTAACAAAAACTATTGGAAACTCCTAAATGATTCAATCAAAAGATTTTTGTTCTTCAAAATTGAACTTAGACTCATAGACAAGTTCATCATTGGTGGTCTCTTGAGATATTTTTGAAGAAGGCTGAACACCCCCATCTAATGGCACCTAAATTAGGTTTTCACCACTAGACTAGCCTTTTTCTTTTTCTCTGGTCATAAAGTGCCTCAAATAGGTTTTCAATTTGTGACCTCAATGTTTTAATTATTTGATTTTGGTTAAGGGTGTTCACCTGCTCTCCAAAATAAGGTTTAGGATTCAACTTTATCAAGAACCCTGATTTATGTTCCCCCAATAGAACATTATCTCTAAAGCTGATAAAATCATAGAAAGCCTCATCATTTTAAAACTCATCAATCGACATGTTGGACTCTTGTTGTTCATAGTATATTAGTTGGGTTAATATAATGGTAGTAGGTTATGATAAATTATTGGTGTAAGGGTATAAATCGAATGGGTGTCAAATAAATTGGTCTCAACTAGGTCATAAAAAAGGTTATGATTGAACTTTACTTCGATGTTGACATCCTCATCACTAGTCTTACTCAACGATTTATGGCCTAGGGATGTCTTTCCAAGAAATGATGTTATTTGATGATGTATATATTAAACATAAATGTTTAAAAATAAATATTAAAAAAGCTACATGAATATATTAATTAGGATCATGATTCGATTTAATTAGCCTTAAACATGATTAGTCAACTTTAGTGCAAATCTTGGTAATTGGTGCACAAATTAATCAAATTGATCAAAATGTCATATTATTGGCTTAAAACTTAACTTGATTAGAATTAGGATGTGATGTTAGATGAATTGGATCTACTCTCTTGTTTTGGATTTTTTCAACACAAAATAACAAAGGCATGTGTATCATGCAATAATTTTGATAGAAAAGAGCAATCTAGAGCACCCACGTGCGAAAATATCATTTTGACTCAAAATGATTTGATTAAAATTAGCTATCTCATAAATTAAATTTACTCATTTAATGATACTCTAGCCAAAATTTAAACTTGAATATGAAAATTTTAAATCATTTAACACATTTTAGTGTTTTTTGGCTAAATTGTGCATTTTGATAGAAATTGGTAAAAAGCCTAGTTGAGGGTTATTGGTGGGAACTTTTAGGTGTCTAAAGTTAGTACCCATAGGGTTTTTAATTCTACTATAATATGAACATAAGGTGAAGGGGATGTGTAAATTCCAATCCTGACTAGATGCATTAACCATTTTAGTTAGCATGTTGTTAAGTTCATTTGGATAAAACCCAAAAGCTTTTTTGATAAGACCCCAAAAATACACTTCTTGGGGTTAAGGTGAATATAGTAATGGATAAGGAATACAAAGATAACCTTAAGAATGGAAAAATGATATTTATGATGTTTATATTTCCCAAGGAGTTCATCCACATAGTCTTCTATGATTTTGTAAGGTCATAGAAGATGTAGGTCACAACGTGTTAGTAGGTCACACCAGTAGTTTTTAGATCGAAAGGCATGAATCTATAGTATAAATTTCCCCAAGGGGTGATAAAGGTAGTGTTATGATGATATTTAGGGGTAATAAAGATATGATTATAGCTTAAAAAATTATCCATAAGATATAGCATCTCATAGCTAGTGATAAGATCAACAACCTAGTCAATGCTTGTCAAAGGGAAGTCATCCTTTAGATAAGCTAGATTAAGGTTGCATAAATCCACATAAATGTGAAGTCCTCCTATTATTTTGGTGAAAGGGATGACATTTGATATCCATTATGGATAATCAATGGGTTGGATGAAAATGACAGAAAGGAGATGATGGAGCTCCTCTTTGACAAGGGATATGCGATGGTGCATCTGATGAAGCTATTACTAAAAAAATTTAGCCTCATAGTTGGTAACAATGTTATGTATGGTGATTATTGGGTTGATTCCTAACATATTTATATAAGACCAAGTAAAGACTATGCTTTAATCTTTCAAAAAGGTACAAAAGTCATGACTCTCTGTAGAATCTAGAAATTATCTAATTTTGACAATGCACATGCTATCTTGAGTACCTAAGTTGACATCCAAGGTGGATTCATTTAACATATTTGAAGTCTCAGGAGGGAGATATTTGTGGATAGAGAAATATTATATACCAAGATAGGTGAATTAAATCATCATCCTGACATTGAACAATATTAATGGTAGGAGAGTCATCTTTTACCATCTTAGGATGAGTACGAGGAATGGCTACAGTCACCCCATTATTTTGACAAGTCAGGGGTCCAAGGCTAATCATTTTGATGAAATGATTTTTTTGGGTGGAATGATATTGAGATCCTCAAATTTAGATAGGGAATGGGTTGGTGAGGATGGGATGTCTTACTCAATAATGGTAACATGAGGTGGTTTGGTTTACTTTTTTGGTGGAGTGAAACCTATACCATATCTTTCATGAGGCTTTTTGGTATTGCATGGAGGTAACTCATGTGGTCCATGTTCATACCAACCTAGACCAAATCCCTTACAAATATACCTATAGAGGTATGTCTTAGAAAACTTTGGTTTATCTAA
Source organism: Torreya grandis (assembly GCA_037957365.1). Lineage (NCBI taxonomy): Eukaryota > Viridiplantae > Streptophyta > Pinopsida > Cupressales > Taxaceae > Torreya > Torreya grandis. Next base: position 1,357,375 of record JARHVA010003607.1, read on the forward strand.
ATAGGAAAAACCAGAGGTGAATGGTCAAGGTGAAGAGGAGGTAGTGGAAGTGTCAAAGGGTTTATCAAGTCCCCCATAAATGAAATTCATTTGAAAAGTAGGGGTCCTAAAAGGAATGATGCTTATAAAATTAGAATCATAACTAAGTTGGTGGTCTAGATTCCTATACTCTTGGGGATTAGGGAAAGCATCAGGGTCAAAAGATGATACTCCCCTAGTGAAATATGTTTTAACGTTGATTCCAAAGGATCCTTAATGGGAATTTGGGAAGAAGGGGTGGATGAACTAGTGGATGTCTGGTTGGTAGAAGAAGATGGGGATTCATATTTTGTTGATGAAATATTGTTAGACAGAAGGAGGAGAACATCATTGGGTTGGTATGTCATGTTGCATGATGTAAAAGGACTTGGGTCAACTTGTATAGTAATAAATTAAACTTTGTGTTCAAATTTGATGTATTGGTACAAGGTAGATGGCACACAACCCATGGAATGAATCCACAGGCATCCCAACAAAACATTGTATTAGAACTCACTTTATACTACATAAAATATCTTAGAAAGTGTATGAGGTCTTAGATTAATGTGGAAGATAATAGTTCTTAAAGTTATGGCCATCATATCATTGAATGATCAGAGTATCATCAAGGTTTTTGATATAATGTTCTCTGGTAATTTTATCTAGTCATATGCATGGGAGGAGATAATATTGATGCTAGCTCCTCCAATAATAACCCTTTTGATGTGGGTTTGGTTGATGTATGTGATAATAAAGAGGGGAGGATCTAGATTGTCAGGATGGATAGAGGGTATTTCCAAATCCTTAAAGGTAACAAGGTTGAAAATATGAAGAGCTCCGATAAAGGCTACTAGAGGTTGTGCATTTTTTGGTTGAACCTATATGGACTACAAATCCTCTATCATTACTTGGTAATGATTGGGTGAGGTATTGATTAGTTCATATAAACTCATCTTCACTAGAATTTGGTGAATCTATTTTAGAACTACTCTTTGGATTGATTTAGAAGGATTGGATTAGGAGGCACACAATATGGACACCTTGGGTTTGGGTAAAAGTGAAAATGTTTAGGTTTGTTAGTGTGGTTAGGTGGTGGAAAATGGGTATGTCCATGAAATGGACACCTTTACCTTTCTCTTATCCTTTTATTGGGCCTATGATCATATGACCACATGGATGGTATGGATTTTGGGAAGAGTTGGGATGATATGTTACTTTAGTTCCTCCTCACTCTCAGGTGGGAGTGGGAGAGTAGGTAGGTGTTGGGTGATGGATCTTGGTTCTTATTTATTGGATCAATGGTGGGCTCATAGGAGGCTTATCTGATAATAAGTCATCTTCATGATAAAGCTAATGGACTAAGAATTGGAGAGCCTTATACTTATCTGAATCATGCCCAGGTATCCTATGGTATAAACATATTAGATTGTCATTGTACCAGTATGGTTTAGGCTTATGTGGGTCAAATGGTTTGATAGGTTACATGTTTAAGCAAGATGGTTTATTAAGACTCAATTAAAGGTGGAAAGGGAGTGGAGGTCTTAGGTTTAGTAGTTTGGTTGGAAGCTCTTTTAAGAGTAGGCTTAATGGTAGGAACATTGGATGAGGGAACATTTTTGATAGATGGATTTGGAGTAGATTGCTTAGGGGTTAATGGTTTAGAGTTAAGAGGTTTGGTTATGAATTATTGGGTGAAAATAGGTGAAGGTGAAACTAATATTGGTGGTGTAGGTAAAACCAATGATTAGATTTAGGCTTTGTTTGGGATGGTTGGTTTCCTAACAAAGGTAGAGGGGTGAGGTCCAAAAATAGAAGGTAAGGTGGAAAAGGGAGGAAAAGTTTTGTTTTTTAGGATATTAAATGGTTTAAATTTCATTTTTGGTTTAGTTTTGGGCTCTTTTAGTGGGCTTGGTGGAGTTAAATCCAACTTTAATGTTAGGTGACTAAATTTTTGAGTAGGGAACATGCCAAGACTTTTGATGGGCTTGGTCGAAATGGTAGAGGTTTGGATGGTTCAACTATGGTTTGTTTGATAAAGGTTTCCAATGGCTTGGTTGTGAAGATGGTGGGTTTAATAGTAGAAGTAGAAGGTTGTTTAGACAATGGTATAGTTGAGGGATCTTGCTTGGTTAGATAAGGGAGCCCAAGTTACTACCAAAACATGGCTTGGTCTAAGTTAGCTTGGGATAGGAATTCCAAGTTTTAAACTAGTATAGAGAATGTCTTATAGATGGGTTTGGTTCCTTTGGTAGTGGACTCAAAGGATAAGCCCATGGGTTGAGATAGGGGAATATTTACCTTGTCCTTTTTAGTAATCAAATGTTCTAAGGTTTAGGAAGGTGATTCCTCCATGGGAGGGGTAGGTAAGGTAGCCTCTTCCTTAAGAATTATCTTTAAAGGAAGAGTGGATTTCTTTGTGATGAAGGAGAATGGTAGAGTGGTAATGGTTACCTCCTTTGGTGTGTCTATCAAAGGAGAGGTTGGAGATTCCAATACCTAAATAAGTGGAGGAAGGGAAATAGTTTCTTCCTTTGTTTTGGTTTTCAAAGGAACATAAGGTGACTCTACTACTTCAATAAGTGGAGGGGAAGAAGGAGTGGTTTGGGTAATGGTTTGCTCAACAATGAGCCCATTAATAACCATGTTGATAGTATAGCCCTCATGGTTATGAGAGGATTCCACTTTACTATTATTTTTATTCACAAAAGGAGTATGGCTAGGGAATGGTTGTCTAAAGTGTAGAGTAAATTTTTACTCTACGTTATATTTAATTATTTTCAGTCAAGCACTGCAATTTTGGTTCCTGCATACTTTGGTCATAGTGGTAGAGTTTTAGAGCAGAGCGCGAGTTCATTTTTTCCCAAGCATCGAAATACAACAAAAGTCACCAAGTGTCACTTTTCGAATCACGAAGCCAGCCAGCTAGCGTCCTCTGAGCCCCTTTTTGTAACTTTCAGGAAGGCCACAGAATGTGTCAGGTATCCAGTAGTAGCTAAGTGGAATGCACCATGTGGCAACATCCATGTCTCATATCGGCACCTGCATTTCATTCTATTTTTTGGAAAAGACTTTTAATGAGCTAAGTATCAAAAAAGTGGATAGCGCAAGGTGGTAGTCACAGAAGGCCCTGAACTACCTTTTTTAAAGAAGCATCGAAAGTCACCACGTGTCGGCATTTGAGAGACTTTGTTTCAATGCCTGGGTCCAATGCTTTGGTTCAATGCCAAAAGGCATAATTTTATTTTTTTTAAGTGACGAAGAGCAACAAAAGGTACCAAGTGTCATGCTTTGAGCCCCTTCTTACTCCATCCCTAGAAGTAGTGGAAGACACCACATACCCCTAGTAGGAGAAGTGGAAGATGCCATGAATCTTCCTAGTAGTAGTGGAGGTCACCACGTGTCAACTTCTGAGAGATCATCTTTGAGCTTCATTGCTAAATAAGATTGTGGTGGGTCCCGAGTGTTACTTCAAAGGTCTGTGGAAGAGCCAAGTGTCAACATGAGAATATTACCATGTGCATCTATCCCCTTTTAAAAAATTTCTCTAGCAAGGGACGTGGTGAGTTTTATTTTGTTAAAACTATAGAGTAACGAGGAAGCGGATTGCGATAGATGTCGAAGGCAGAGCATTCCTAAGCAGAATATAGAGAAAGCAGAAGGTACCAAGTGTCATTCTCTGGTGCCTTCTAGACCATAAAGATAATTTTCATGGATTGACTAAGTGTCCTCTTCCATTTCAACAGAACATAGTGTCCGTCTATTGTTACAAGCAAAGGTGGAGGGAAACTCGGTGGGAGTTATTCCTGGTAGATAGAACAGTGCACCAGGTAGATTTTTGGGGATTGCAAGCATTAAAAGGGCCATCTATTTGTCCCTTGTAAGCAGAGATAGAATAGACAGTTGGGCGGCTAAGCAGGTGATGGAATGAAAAATTGAGGTGCAAAGGGAGGTACTAGTCATGAATCACCATGCCACAGTCATGGTCCTTCCTGATAAGACCAAAATACATCTAAAGCATTAAAGGCACCATCTGTTCATTCCCTGAGAGTAAAGGATGGAGGAGAATTGCTCAGGAAAGGGAGCGATGTAAGGAGACATCTGAGGCTATAAAAGGGGAAGAATTGTAAGAGAGAAAAAAGGGAGGGGACATTATGTAGTTTTAGACCTTCTAGAATTTGGACCAGTAATATCATTTTATTTTGTCTCATTTTCTTAAGTTTTAAATTTAATGTAACTGTGCATGTTTCTGTGCCTTTTATGTGGCTGAATGAATTAAGAAGATTGAACTCTATGCCTTGGTTGATGTTTTCTGTGTCATCTGCAAAGTAGTCTATACTATAGATTTTCTAGTGTGTGATTAGGAATGTTATTTGATTTTGTCTCATTTTCTTGAGTCATAAATTCTACATAACTGTACGTGACTTCTGTGCCTCTTATGTGATTGGAAGATTCTATTAAGAAGATTGAACACTATGCCTTTGTTGACATTTTCTGTATCTCAGCAAAAGAATCCCCTATTATGAGCCTCTGTTTCTATTATTTTGATCTTTTACATTGATCATACACTTATCTCCTCTTAAATGTAATTGAATCCTATATATATAGTCTCACAGTGCTCAGGTTAGGATTAAGATTACACTCAGGTGCATTGCCATAGTTAGGTTTCATTTCCTGCACTTGCATTTTTGTTTAAATTCCTATCCCTTTTCCCCAAACACTTGATACAAAAGAAGAGACCAACTTCTCTAAAATCTGGAGGTTGTTTCAAACTGCAATGTCCCATAGCTTAAAACTTCCCATTGTTGATTGATTAGAATCAAGCACAATTTTTGTCATCAACATTTTTTGGCACGCCTGATCGGGCCAATATTTCAAGGAGTTGAAGAATTTTTGGTGTGTTCTTCGACCAATTAGCCTTTGGAGATTTTTATCAACACCAACAACGACTCTAAGTCAAATCAGCAGATCAAACAGTCCTAGTATCATCAAGAAATCACCTTTTGGCATGTATAATTCTGTTACTCATAGCTATGGGTCTTATTCTCCTTCATATATTTTTAATCAAGAACAAGCTTCTCCTGGAATCATGTCAAGTAATAAGGATGCAGATGGTCATGAGCTATACTAGTCTTATGCCCAGTCTCCCTAATATGTCACATCCCATGCTCAACCTAATCTTATTTTCACCTTCAAAAAAGATTTACTGGGATTTAAAAAATATGTGTTAGAGCTTGACAGCAGAAGGGGATATGGCCAAGAAATCCATAAACATGTCATCCATCAAGTAAGGGATGCAATAAATCTGATTAAAAGTGAATGGGATCCCATTGAAAGAGCAAATTGGCAAAGGCTTACATATGATATGCTGGATGTGTGTGAATTAATTGCATTGCTAGAAGAGAAGCTGAGCATTCATGAGAGACAACCTTACCAAATCTATCAAACTACATATCCACCACCACAAATTCCATATCAGACATATGCCACCCCTGTTCATGAGCCAAGTCAAACCCATCAAGATCATTTCCCAAATAATGCAGAGCCTATGATAACAACAAGGGAAGAGGGATCCAAACCCTCACTTTCCCCTCAAGTCCCTTCCACCCTTCCTCAAAAAGATTCTTATTTTTCATCATAGCCTTCTTCTTTATCCTTTTTTAAAGAAGAATATATTTTGAAGGAAGCAGATAAGTATTCAGAGGAGTGCACTCAATTCATGGCTAGTCAAGAGGATTCCATAAGTACAAATAAGGAGGAAATCACCATAGGTACACCCTTTGATGATCAAGAGGACAAGTCACAATATTTTGTCTTAACCTTTGATGAGGAAGAGATCATTTTTGAATTTTTTCTCACTTTGCAAGAGGATATGGAGGAACATGGACACTCCCTTGATCAGATCATTGAGACAGGTAACACTATTCTTCAAGGAGACTATGAACTGGCCAGACATGGAGAAGATAACTTTGAGACTCAAATGAGTATGCAGAGGGGATGCCAACTTTCAGATTTATCCTTTCAAGAGGATGAAGTCATCAAGGAGCATGATGATGTAATGGAGCCAGAAATTGAAGGAGATAAGCTGAAAGATAATGGATATCAAAAGGCACAAAGTGAAGAACCAACAACCATCAATTTCTTGATGACACACGACAACATGAAGAACCGGTATTCAATGACATTTCAAGGATAAGAAGAGCTTATGGATGTCAAAAGCATGTTTGACTCAAATTCACTCGAATGCAGGCAGATCTGTGTGGCCAGTGTAGAGGACATTTCACCAAAGATATACCTGTTTCAATCACTTATATGGCAACATAAGTTGGCTTGTCATAAATAAGATGTTGGAAAGTTAATTTTTGATCCCAAAGGGAAATAAGGATGTTTAATTACTGTAGTTAGGTGGTTTCCCATTCCCGCATTGTTTTATTTTCCATTGTTGTTTTCCCACTTTTCTTTTAAAATAAGCATTTTAAACGCAGAGTTGGCATCTTAAAAGTTTTAATTCTTTAAAATTTTGCCACATTAAATGTTTCCCTAATATTTTGAAATCTCTAAGGTACCTTGCACCGCATAACATGTCCACCTCACTATTTTCCAAAGATTGAGTAGGATCTGCTAACAGTCATCTGAAATTAATGCTATTTGGGACTTGATAGGCCCATAAATATCCCTTAGCAAGTTTTAAAGTTTACAAACTCTCAATCATTCCTACACCTGTGAAAATATCTTGCTCATTGCGATCATTGGTGGCCTCAGGCCCTAATGTTACCCCATTTCTCCCCCTCTATTCCCAGAAAGATGCCCCTTCAACTCACCCCTAGCCAACCAATGGCTATCCAATATGGCCTACCAAAAAGGGTATCCTTTCGTAGAGGGACATATTGCATCCCCTTCCACCTTCCAGACGCAGGCCGATGCTGCTAGGAAGGCAAGAGAAGCCCATTTGGAGAAAAAGAGAATTAAAGAGAATAAAGCACTGACTGTTCCGCACCTATGGTCACAATTTGACCCTATTCAACAGTAGTTGATGGTGACCCATTTGTCACCCAACGTTGCCAAGCCGAGCGAGCAAATGCAACTAGAGGACTATACAATGAATGCAGTGGCCATTGACATGTCCCTATTCAAGCCCTAGGACAGAGTTGAGCTACTGAAAAAATCCACTTCTATAGTCACAGAAGATTATTTGAAGAAATCAAAAAGACTGTAGAAGATGGAGGCCAATTTGGCCAAAGAAAAGGCAAACTGTAACAGTTTGGTTGAAGAAATAAATAAGAGAGATAATGAAATATCTAGTCTACATAAATAGTTGCAATATACTGTTTCCCTTCAAACTCAATGGGCAGTCCAGGTCCAGAACGATTCATTGAAATTAGAGCTCGCACTTGCAAAAGATACAGCAACAACCCATAGGAAGGAGAATGTAGCATTGTAGGGAAGAATCAAAGGACTTCAATTTCAAGTTACCTAATCACATCAAAGGCTGCTGGAAGAACAAAATAATACTACAGCTTTTCAAGCCTAGTTCCAAACAAAACAATAGAGAACAACGCAACTGACAATAGAGCTAGCTAATAGGCCAAGAGGTGTAGGAGTGATAAAATTGGTGAAGGAGCTCTACGAGTCAACATGGGAAAGAATCTCCTCAGATATTATCTAGCTCAGGCCATCTCTCACCTTCCTGCTCAATGCACAACAATTGTGTGAGAAGGTGGAAGATTCAGTGTAGAAAACTCTAGCCATAGTCTCCAATAGAGTCACAGACTCCCAAACCTTGCTATAAAATCTCTATGACATAATAGATGCAACATTGGTAGCCATAGGTATCCCTGACAGAATGGTCACCATGATTCAGGTCAATGAGGTGCTCAGTTGCAATTTCATAGCCAACAGTTGCAAAGACTATCTCAAAGTTGTGAAAGAAGGCATCAACGAGATGAGATAGCATATTGAAGATCTAGAGTAACTAGGCCTTCCTTTTCCATTTCCAAACACAAAGATGGTGCTGATGGTTGATCAAATTGAACCATTCCTACTGGCCAAATAGAGGGATCAAATAGTTTTCTAGAGCTTGTAGGATGATTCCTCAGTCTCAAAAGTCAAAGCTATTCTGGTTCCTGTTTCCCAACTAGAATTCAAACTAAAAGCTACGATCTAGATCTTGCAAACCTTTTCACACAAGGATATCATTAAACTTGATCTAGCTTTCATTGAATTATAGAACAAGTAAGGGTTATCTGACCATGAGTGGTCCATCTACTAGACAACACTTTTGAAGCTGTAAAATTTTGAAAATTTGATAGAGCAGGAGTCAGGTTCTTTTTGAGTAGGCTCAAAATTCCTGGGGGTCACCAGTAACTGTAGAGTAAATTTTTACTCTATGTTGTATTTAATTATTTTCAGTCGAGCACTGTAATTTTGGTTCCTACATACTTTGGTCGTAGCGGTAGAGTTTTGGAGTAGAGCGTGGGTTCATTTTTTCCCAAGCGTTGAAATGCAGCAGAAGTCACCAAGTGTCACTTTTTGAATCATGGAGCCAGCCAGATGGCATCCTCTGAGCCCCTTTTTGTAACTTTCAAGAAGGCTGTGAAATGTGCCACGTATCCAGTAGCAGCTAAGCAGAATGTACCATGTGGCAGCATCTGCGTCTCATATCGGCACCCACATTTCATTCTATTTTTTGGTAAAGACTTTCAACGAGCTAAGTAGTAGAAAAGTGGATAGCACCAAGTGGCAGTCGCAGAAGGCCCTGAACTACCTTTTTTTAAGAAGCAACAAAAGTCACCACGTGTCAGCATCTGAGAGACTTTGTTTCAATGCTTGGGTCCAATGCTTTGGTTCAACACAAAAAGGCATCATTTTATTTTGTTTAAGTGACAAAGAGCAGTGGAAGGTGCCAAGTGTCACGCTTTGAGCCCCTTCTTACTCCATCCCTAGAAGCAGTGGAAGACACCACATACCCCTAGTAGGAGAAGTGGAAGATGCCATGTATCTTCCTCATAGCAGTGGAGGTCGCCATGTGTCAACTTTTGAGAGACCATCTTTGAGCTTCATTGCCGAATAAGATTTTGGTGGGTCCCGAGTGTTACTTCAAAGGTCTGTGGAAGTGCTAAGTGTCAACATGAAAATATTGCCACGTGCATCCATCCCCTTCTAAAAAGTTGCCCGAGCAAGGGATGCAGTGAGTTTTATTTTGTTAAAATTGTAGAATATCGAGGAAGCAAATTGTGATAGATGTCGAAGGTGAAGCATTCTTGAGCAGAATATAGAGAAAGCAAAAGGTACCAAGTGTCATTCTCTAGTGCCTTTTAGACCATAAAGAGATTTTTCATGGATTAACTAAGTGTCCTCTTCCATTTCAACAGAATAGAGTGTCTGTCTATCTGTTATAAGCAAAGGTGGAGGGAAACTCGATGGGAACTATTCCAGGTAGATAGAACAGTGCACTGAGTAGATTTTTGGGGCTTGCAGGCATTAAAAGGGCCGTCTGTTTGTCCCTTGTAAGTAGAGACAAAATAGACAGTTGGGTGGCTAAGCAGGTGATGGAATGAGAAATTTAGGTGTAAAGGGAGGTACTAGTCATGAATCACCATGTTGCAGTTATGGTCCTTCTTGATAAGACCAAAATACATCTAAAGCATTAAAGGCACCATCTATTCATTCCTTGAGAGTAAAGGACAAAATAGAGTTGCGTGGGAAAGGGAGTGATGTAAGGAGACATCTGAGTCTATAAAAGGGGAAGAATTGTAAGAGAGAAAAAAGGGAGGGGACATTCTGTAGTTTTAGACCTTCTAGAATTTGGACCAGTAATATCATTTGCTTTTGTCTCATTTTCTTAAGTTGTAAAGTTAATGTAACTGTTCATGTTTCTATGCCTTTTATGTGGCTGAATGAATTAAGAAGATCGAACTCTATGCCTTGGTTGATGTTGTCTATTTCATTTGCAAAGTAGTCTATACTATAGATTTTCTAGTGTTGTGATTAGGAATGTCATTTGCTTTTGTCTCATTTTCTTGAGTCAGAAATTCTACATAACTGTACGTGACTTCTACGCCTCTTATGTGATTGGAAGATTCTATTAAGAAGATTGAACACTGTGCCTTTGTTGACATTTTTTGTATCTCAGCAAAAGAATCCCCTATTATGAGCCTCTGTTTCTATTATTTCAATCTTTTACATTGATCATGCACTTGTCTGCTCTTAAATGTAATTGAATCCTATATATATAGTTTCACGGTGCTCAGGTTAGGATTAGGATTACACTCAGGAAAATCACCATAGTTAGGTTTCATTTCCTGCACTTGCGTTTCTATTTAAATTCCTATCCCTTTTCCCCAAACACTTGATACAAAAGAAGAGACCATCTTCTCTAAAATTTGGAGGTTATTTCAAGCCGCAATGTCCCACAACTTGAAACTTCCCATTGTTGATTGATTAAAATCAAGTGCAATTTTTGTCATCAACATAAAGATATCAAGTTATTTATTTGGGGGTACATTGGGGTTATCCAACACAATTTACCAGTTGTTAATTAGACTTTGGACAACGTTTTTGAAATTATTACATCTAATAACATCATGCCTAAAGACATGGTGAAAGGCAAACAATTTATTCTCCTTATATCAACTAGGTCTAGGATGAGAGGAATCAAATTTCTATAAATGTTTGATCAAATAAAGTTGTATGTTATTTTTTTCAACAACTTTATGACTCCCCTAGTGGAGTAAATTGATTTTAGTTGTTGCAGTTTTTATTCCTAGTGTTTTTATTAGAGGAATTAGAAGAGTTAGGTTGGTTAGCAATCGATGGAGGAGTGGTTTTAAGGACAATCACATTTGCATCTCCCTTATTTTTGGTGTTAGTGTTGATTTGATTATTGGGTTTGGATGAGGAAGCCTCATTTGATTTATAGGTGGAATTATTGTTTCTCAATTTTAGTTTACCCTCATCAATGACTCTATTCTCTAATTTATGTGCCATGGTGAAAGCCTCATCAAAAGTCCTTAAAGTCTGAACCTATAAAGTGGAGGAAATATGTTTGGCATAAGCCCAAGCAGGAAACTCAATCAGCTTGAGTTGGAGTAAAGAGAAAGAGAGTTGGTTTATCAAACTCCTCTAGTGGGATATGAAATCAATAATTGACTCATCATCAAATTACCAATGGAGTAGAGATTGGTAATGGAAACTTTCTTAAAGATGTTTATGGAAAAGTGATCTAAGAAGGTTTGAGTTAATTTAGAAAAATAAAAGAGGGAGTGCCTTGTGATAACACTATACCAATCTAATGTTATACCATATAGAGACATAATAAAGGTGAAAATAAGGAGAGCATTATCATAGGCAATCAAAAATAAAAAAATGTCTAAATTCTCTTAGATGTTGTTGAAGATCTTCCTTGCTCTGAAATTTGAAAATTTTGGAAGTTCCCATTGAGGAAGATAAGGTTAGATGGGGGCAGATGGATTAATTGGTTCATTACAGATTTGGTTATATGATAAGAGGTTATGGGCACCAAAAATAGATGACTCTAAAGTGGTCATTTTTTCCATTAACATCTTTACTAGATCGGTTTATGGTTATGTACCTCTAAAGTTTTAAGGTGCATTCTATTGAGGTTGGGTATGTACAACATACAAATAGCTAGTGGAAGGTTGAGAGGCTACCACATATTGGTATCTAGATATGGATGGTTGAGATGATGCCACATAAGGATACATGGACACATGTGGTTGGGAAGATACTAGGCATGGGTAAGTGGATACAAGTGGTTGGGTAGAAGGTAGAGGTAAATACCCTTATGGGTTAGGGATGTAGCTTGATTTTGGTGTAATGGGCACCTATTGAGGAATTGAATTAGGTTGGGTTAGAGGTATGTTTGGGTTAATAGGTAGAGGATGGGTGGTAACTTTGATACTGATAGGTGGTAGGGTAGAAGTTATGGAAACCACCAAGCTTTGGAATGAAGTGGAGGTTAGTGGGTTGGAGATAGCAAGAGGAAGGGTGAAAAAACTAGTAGAGGGTAATCTAATGGTAAGTGGAGTATAGGTGGTCAAAGGTTGGCTTGTTCTTAAGCTATAAGAGTTATTTTTTCAAGTGGAAGGTGTTTGGGTGTTGGTAGGTTAGATGGGTTGGTTTTAGATAGTGGTATTAGATTTATTATTGGTAGAATAAGATGTTTGGGTGATTAATGGTTGGGTGGAAATGGTGGAAATAAAAGTGTCACCCATACATTGGGATGGCATACCATAGGGTGGATCAGTAGGTGGAATCAAAATGGGGGTATGGTGAGACATGGTACTAAGGTAATGTTAGAGGGATACATGATAGTTATCCAAAAAGATATTGAAGTTTGTATCCCCTTAGACGAATGTTTAAGTAAAAATAAGACTTTTAGAAGGATGGGGAGAACTTTTTTCATCTGATACATACTCCATAGATGAATAAGATGAGGAAGATGGATGATTAGGAGGTGGATCCTAATTTTATTGGTTTCTTAGTTGTTGCCTAGTTAAAACCATGCAAATGAGGGGAAAAGAAGGGTACAAGCAACCTCACAACTTAAAAGAGAATCAATAAAAATAGAAAAGATCCCAAATAAAGCAATGTATACACTTGATTTAACCCATTTGGGAATAATTGGGGGTTTTATTCCTTTAGTTAAAGATCTGAGCAAAGTAAATCAACCAATAATTATGCCATAATTAACCCACTGATTTGTTAATTTTGATTGTTATTTAGAATTTTTTAAAATAGTAAAGGAGTAAAGAGAAATATAACTTAGCTTAGAACTATGTTGGTTTGACTAAGACAAAAGATGATATTGAATGTGCATAACTGAGACAATATCACGAACCTAGATCTGGATTTCATTTTATGAAAGGATAGGATCACCAAAAATAGGACACTTAAACATCTATCACTATAGTCTTGTTCCTACCAATTATCTAAACTAGTCATAAAGGTCTAATTTTTTAAAGTTCTATCCACCACTCCTGTATGACCCTGCCTATGAAATTATGAAGCTTAACTCTCGATAGAGATCCTTGTAGATCTAATTTATTTTCGATCCTAGGTCTCTAATAAGATTGAATAGGACTTTGAGAAAAGAGGGGGGTTAGTGTGTGTAAGATGAATTGAATGTGCTTCACACCCTGTGTGTGGGCATGATACCTACATACCAATACTCTTAAGAGGGATCAAGCCTTATGTAGTTCTCCCTTTGAATGTTCTTAGTGAAATTATGATATGAGAATGTAAGAAATGATAAAAATGAGTGTGGTTGAGGTGGTTAGGGTCTGGTATAAAAATTTGAATAAGCTTATAAGTGTATTGTCTAGATATATGCAAAAAATAGGGAAGATTTGCATGAGTGGTCTTGCTTGTATTCTTGCTTGCTTAGTGATATTTGCAAACCCTTTCCAAATGATCTTTGAATGGGATTTTATAAGGATATATTGGTCATGGGTTAAATGCAATCATGTAAGGATGACAAGAAGAGAGATAAGAATCAAAAGGAAATGGTCATTTGGGCTCAAAATGTGATTGGACAAGAGTGACAAAAAGGGGACATCATAAGGTCCAACACTATAGTCCAAGTTAGATGCTATTGTATTGAGGGTACGAGACCTAGGGGGATGGAATAATCATGGAAAAAGGGTCCTAGTTAATCTAGAATGAGGTCTTGAAAGCCTACAAATGACTGGGAATCAGTGAACAGGTGCTTAGAAGGGTGATGAGAGAAAACAAGAGGGAACTATGGGTTGGGTGTCATTAGGCACACTCAAGTTACCAAAGTTTGTATTTTATATGACTACATTTCCCCCCCCTTTATTATAGTGATGAAACAAATAAAAATACTAGGATAAAGGAAAAATAAAAAGCGTACCTGAACTTAATTGTAAAGGTGAAGATCATAAAGCTGTTATGATGTTGGGTGCACATAAATAGAACACACTATGAAGTGTGAATCTGTAAGAAAAATAAAGAGTAGATCAATTTTTAATAGATACATTATATCTAAAATAATAATGTTCAAAGTTGGGTAAGATAGAGATGAATAAAAATGAATGAATACACCTCACTGGGTGCGTGAGCTAATAAAAAACTTGTGATCCTGAGTGATATTGGATTATGTTGAGTAATGCTAGATGATGTTATACCAAGTGTAACATTGTGAATGTAGTTGAGTGATCAATTTATTAAGAGTGGCTCAAGAATTCAAAGGCTAGCCCTTTGGCTCCATCATCACCCACTAAGTGAAGCTAGGTTATCATGCATGTGTTGATTGATGTTTAGACTATGTGTATAATCCCTCTATATAAGTGGCTCAAAAATACAAAGGCTAGCTAGTCCTTCAACTCCAACATTACCTCATGAAGTGAGGATAAAAATTTATACCAATATGAAATGTGTGTTTAATGAGATGGCTCCTAAAGCCCATTAATTCTCTATAATATGATAACGTTAACACGGATAGAAGAATGTATGCTGGAAATAGGCCACTTCAAAATATGGAGATTAGGCTTGTATGAAAGCCACTCAAAACTGAGAATTAGGATTATGTGGAAGCCACTTGAGAACTCTAGAACTTAGGAACTTAATAACTTAGGAATGTGGATATTAAGATTTTAATAAAACCACTTTGAAATGATGCCAACCACTTACAGATGAAATAAGTCATATAACTGCTAAGAATTCCTAGGTAATGCTGAGCTTGAAAAGAAAATAAAACAAATGTGCCATGCACATTAACCCCAATCACTGGTGTCTAAAACATGGATTTTGAGATAGAAGTTATACCAAATATCATATCTAAAACTAGAAGTGAGAGCCATCATGCCATGCATGATTCCCCCTATATTTGGATTCTATGAGTAAAAGTGTACTAAAAATTGCTGATTCTGAATTGGTCTGAATATGAAAAATTGTAGATGAACCTACTTTTCTACCTACTTCTATAAAATTTGGTTTTCTACTATTTTGACATGAGTGCTATAAATAAGACACCCTAGTGTCTGGTGTTATTATCCATGTATGACACTATTATCCTTTACTAAAACTAAAAACTATTATAGAATCGTCACTATTTTTTGGGTCTATTTTGCCTAGTTTGAGGGCTAGTTACTATTTTGGCTAGTTTAAAAGCTAGATTCTTTGACTGTTAGGAGCTTTGATCTTTTATGATAAAACCCCTATTTGTTGCCCCTCTTCTAAGGGTAGGAATGAAGACCTTGAAATGACTAACTTCAAAAGAAATATCCATATAAGTGTGTTATGCTACAAAGATACATGATTTAATAATGATAATGGACAAGATATCTCAAGATATAACATGGATTGTATTAAGAGATTATTATATCAATAGAGGTATGCCTAGATAGATATAATAATGTAAAAACATGTGCAATGTACTGAATTGGAATTAGAATTAGAAGTTTGGCTAGTTGTTCATTGTTATGGAGGGATGGAGCATGATTTCTAGCTTGGCATCCAAGAAGGCAAGAGAATGAATGATTGAGATGATGGCATTAAAAATAATAAAAATTAATTGAGAAACAATCACATAAGGCAAGATGCATACAAAAATGGCCAAGGGGCCAAGAAAACAAGGGATATGGGCACATGTCACTCAAATTAGAAATCAAGCATACAAAGCATGTTCAAATGCTACATACACATATAATTGAAACAAGCAAGGGTTGGCATGAGGGTTAAAATCACATAAAATACTATAGATAAGGGACATTGGAAAATATATAAAGGCACACACATGAATAGAAGCAAAGGACATTGAAAAATGTCCTAAGGCACATATAAGAGATAAACAAGAAATAGAAAATGCAATCACATCAAGCTAATGTTAAGCAATAAAAAAATCATGTGAAATATTGGAAATACAATCACATCTAACTAATCAAATCAAGAATGTGAAGGTATGTAAGACATGCTAGTATAAGACTAAGTGTATGGTAAGAATACATAAGTGTTATATGCTATTGGAATGTTGATAGAATAAATCTAGGTAAGCTAGTAAATAATGTACATCATCATGATAAATAGAGTGTGTGGAGTAGGAATGACATAACCTAGATGGTGTAGTCATGTAGAAGATACCCCCAGTGGGTAAATATATCGAAGCATGTCTTGAATGTAGAAATGGGATCCCCCCTCAATGGGTAGAGTAAAGTAATCAAAGAGCTAGATATCACTACACACACTCAAAAAAGATTAAGTGAAGCATGGTAATGTAGATAAATCGACAAACAATAAGCATAGAATAACAAATGTAAGTCTAACATAGTAGTAGCAATGTAAAGCATAGATGATGCATATAATTGAAATGTTTTTAGTGTTTTGACATATTTGAATGTTTTTGTATTTTGAAATTTTGTATTGTTTTTGTATTTTTGAAAGTTTTTGAGCTATGTACAATCAATCATAATAAATTATGCATAGGTAAATCTAAGAAGAGATCATACTAACTGATGAGTCTCATAAGAGACTTCCTATCATGATGTCTTATATAAAGGAGAGGAATCATGCATGATCATGAAGCATGGTGGAGATGCTGAGACTGTGGATTTGAAAGTTATATATGTTGTAAATGCTCTAAAATATCTAAAGTAGAAACTAACTATGGGGTTCCCCTATAACTTTGAGAAGTGGATGTAACTATAGGGATCTTGGGGACCCATCTAAAATTAGGAGAAGATCTCTGATAATGTGCTTTATGTGTAGACACATAAGATATCCATGATACTACCTTGGGTGTGAATACAATAGATAGAAGCTATCTAGAATCTTAAAACTATGGATACTCCAAAAGATACCTCTATGGAGGTGTATAAACTCTCTGTGTTGATGGTGGATGCCTCAACTATGTCTGAATCTATACTGGAGCAAGAGCTATAAGTGGTCGATAAACTAAAACTAGTAGCTGAACTAAAACTCTTGACTATAAAGTAGAAGATGGATCTAAAGTGGGGAGTGGTGACTCATATAGAACTCTAACAATTGTAATAACCTAATTATCATGAATGAATTTCACGCATCTATGAACTATGAAAGGTATTTCTCAAAGTTTATGAATCCATGGTCAACTAAATAACATATCAAAAACTCTTTCACTAGGAACAATAGTGAATGGTATGGCCATGTGTGAGACCAAACTATAAAGGAATTACAATCTCACCCAATGAACTCTATATGTTCCCACTTAATATACTGATAACTATTATGCACTAATTTGGGGATTCTTTAAATATTATCAAAATGACAATACAAACCTAAAATGAATGACACCAATAGGAATAGATAGAAAAGGTAAATCAGAATAGTTAGAGAATTCTTACCATAACTTTTACCTTCTCATAACTCCATTCCATGACTTGAAACTTGTGTGATTGAGTTTGTAGACTTGACTGTTGGATTGGTTGTAGTTGCTTGACAATGGTTTCCAAGAGACTATGGATGTGGATGTTGGTATTATGAGTTCTTGAATAGATTGATGGGAGTGATAATGGAATTCTTAGAGGATTTTCATTCACTTGTGCATTAGCCTTGAGCAAAGGGAGGTGGTTTAGTTTTATAGGTTTATTGGGGGACAAATCTATGGTTTAAATTTGAATTTGGGCCATCAAGATCTATGGTGGGGATTTTCCATGGAATTATTAATTCCATGGAATCCTATAGAATATAAAATTTTAGAGGGAAAAGGGGCTAAAATGGAGAGATTTTTAGAATTATCCAATTATAGAAATCTCCCCATAGGGTTTGGGGGGTTTAAAGAAGGCTAGTGTAGGGTGGTGGGTGGGTAGTTGTGTTTTTCTTGAATTTTAAATTGGCTAATGGGATTAGAGGGTAGGTTAGTAGGTAATAGGTATTTTTATGGGTTTAATGATGGGATTAATTGGTCTTAGGCTAGGATAAAGGTTATATGGGATATAGGAATGGGTATGGGAAATAAGCCAAAGGTTAGTGTGACTAGGAAATGGGGAAATTAGGCTAAATTAGTGGGGTGAGCACATTTTAATTCATATATTTTTCCCCTCTTTGAAAGGACATTGTGAGTGGATTGAAGTGGAAAGAGTGATGGTATTTAAAATAAAAACCATGTCATGGATGAATGCTAGTAGATGATGTTAGATGATATGATACCCCCTCAAGGAGACATGTGGGGAAGAATGAACTAGATGGCCACTTGAAAGAATAAAAAGTGGGTGGGATGAGATGGATAGATGATGGTATGGGATAAAAAATGTGGGATAGAAGGAAGAAGATGAGGTCAATATTGATAAATGAGCTAAAAATTGATAATGATGCCCCTGACAAGGACACATACACAGGGAAAAGAGATGATGGGTGTTACAGTTGTCAACACATCCCATGGGGGAGTCAATCATAACATGACTATAATATTAAAAGGCCATAAGATTTATACGTATCCAAAGCAAGGATGAATATAAGGGAGAGCTATAGGCTAAGATAAGATTGATTTGATAAGATTGATGATGGATGTAGCCAAAAGCTAAATTGATTAACATGATGTAGGTGATTATAAAGAATAAATGATATGATCGAGTGACCAAAAGATTTGAGATGATGCCCCTATCCAAGATACATGCAAGGGAGTGAGAAAAGAGATAGTAGATAATGTTAGTAGGATATAATACTGATGTGATGTCCCCTTGAGGGAGTATGCAAGGAGATGAACTGACCTGGATGGTGACTCGATGAAAAAGATCTTGGGGTGAGGAAGATGATGATGTTGATGGGGTACAAGATGCCCTTAAGTGTATCATAGATATACCCCAATGGTGATAAACAAGTGGCTCAAGTGATGGGTTTAGATAAGAGGCAATTTGTCTAGAAATGAGTTGGTGATAAAAGAGGTGATTTGATTTAAAAATCTGAGCTATTAATGGGTCTGGGAGTAAAGACACATGCTTCAAAGGGATTGAAAAGAGAGGATAGGGGTTGTAAGTGATAGGTGATAATAATGAGCCAATTATCATAAAATTTGGGATTTTAAAATGGAAATGCACTTTTAGGATAGTAATAAGGGATAAAAGGACTTTTATGATGTTAATATTAATGGGGGTTAATGTTTCTAGGGGTCTGAAAAGGACTCAGGATGATATGATTTTGGGATATGAGATATCAAATTTTTTAATAATAATGGTTATACCATGCTTTAGGATGTTATTAGGGATGTTGGTGGGAGGTGGATTTGATAGAATGAGTGGTGAGGAGAAAATAGAGAGGTGGTATGAGTGGGGTGTGGAGGGGGTGATATATGCTAGGGGGATATTGGGAGGCTCATTTGTGCACATTTATATTCAAAGATATAGAGATTAAGTGAGAAGGATGGATAGGATTCCTTGAGATTTACATTGTACTGGGAGAGTTTGTGTACACCAAAGGGAGTTAGAGGCAGGACCACTGATAAGTAGTAATCATGTGAGTTAATTTTTTATACTTTTTTGAATGTTTTAGAGGAATATAGGCTAGATTTAGGAAGAGAAAAATATGGGGTTTTATGGTTTTACAAACCCATGACTGGCAATTTTGCCTACAGTCATGGGGTTATGGACATGAATGGTGGTATTGCCAAAACATTAATGGGGTTGTAGGGATAAAGGTCAAGATTGTAATCCCACTAGTAGGGAATAGTAGGATTATAATCCCATCAATTGAAAATAGTGGGATTGTAATATTGATAATAGGGAATGGTGCGATTACAATCCCATAGGTAAGTACTAAAAGGATTACAATCCCATGACTGTGAGTTGCATGATTGTAATCTCATTAGGAGCGAGTAGTGGTATTGCAATACTACTATTAGGGAGTAGAGGGATTGAAAGAGGGGTTTATATAGATAAATAATGGGTTAGGGAGTGGGGAAACTTAGATACTAGTTAGGTTAAGGGACTGTTAGGGGAGTGTTAGAAGAACTATTTAGTTAGGATTAACATTTATAAGGATTATGGATTAGGATGTGAGATGAGGTCATATATTTTTAAGGTAGTTAGTGGGGAAGTTAGATGGTAATGTAGGAAAGGTTACTTGATAGGGTATGGGTGAGGATTGGGTAGGTAAATGATACAGGTGATAATGATGATGATAACTTATTTGTGTGTATGATGTAGGATAATTTGGGGATCTTGGTATCATGATCACAACATCCTGAGATCTTACATGAGATATGGTGAGTGACACCCAAGGAATATGGTGTCCTAGAGCTGGTGGGTCTTCATGATGTGGTTACGATGTTATTGATTAGGATAGATTAGACCTTGATCATAGTGTTGGTAGAGAGGTGGCACTCAAAGACTAATTCCTTTCATTTTGTGATGGGTAAGATAATGATGACACTCGAGGATGTATATAGGATTTTTCACGTACCTATGAATGGTGTGAGGATATACTAGAGATATGGTACATTGATGAAAAAATTATAGTGACAACTTGGAGCTAGGAGTGCATGATGGCTCAATTGATCTAGATTGATGTCATCAAGAAGGTATTCTAGATAGATTTATATTAGTGGTGATAGCTCTTATGTTTGGCATACTATTACCAGATAAGAGAAGGAGATGGTTCCACTTAGGCCTAGGAGATGTAGTGGCCAATATGGTTCATGACCATAGAGTGTTTGCATGGGGGACAATTATATTGGCACATTTGTACAGAGAGCTACACTTAGGGGTGTATAGGGGAGCATGCAATTTTAGACCATCATTTCTACTATAAATATGGATTTTGGAGAATATGGTTATCAAAATACCATTAGGTGCACTAGTGGGTTTAGAGCCTGGGTATCCCATGGTTTTTAGTTAGTGAGTGGTTTGCTAGTATCTATTGGACATGTAGGAGATATGATGTATTATAGAGAGGCCTTCAATACTTTACATCCTAACCTCATCTCATGGATGTCATACATAGGGATAACATTTGGATGGGGGACGAGGCATGTACATAGTTCATGTTGACTCCATGTTATATCACTAATAATTGAGACTACATCATAGAGAGATATAGGCTTGACTATGTACAATTATAGTTTGGATTTATTTAGGACATGCCTCTCTTTGAGCATATATTTATATGCAATGATCATGAGAGACATTAATGGGGGAGGTTAGTGGAGAGATTGGATGTGGTTTTTGATGATGATAGAGTAGCTCCTTGGTAATGGGATTTTGATACAATGATTCTAGATCTAGGAGTGACTATAAAAAACTTATCATGGTGGTAAACATGGGTGCCTAGGTGGTTGATATGAATACACATGGTAGTGATAGGGGTAGTATGATAGTTACTAGTGATGTGATCAAGGATACATCAATGAACTCATCAGTGGAGATAGGTACTAGTACAAGAGGTAGTGGATGGAGGAGGAGGGGGATGATGTAATGGATGTTGATGGGGATAATGGTCAGGGGCAAGATCAAGCAGTAGCATAGGTGATTCCCCAAGTTGTGGTCCTATAGGTACCAAGGAAGTCAGAGGTTCTAAGAGCACCCTAGAGTACACAAGTTCATCCAATTGGGGGAGTAGGGCCATAACATTCCTTAGATCTATAGAGGATGAGGCTTTAGTGGAAAGACTTTAATCAAAGATTTAGGCATGTATTAAAGAGATTAGGGGCATCACTCAAGAGAGAGATTCACTCCATGCCCAATTATAGGCTATGTAGACTTGGGAGGATGGGTAGATGACTTAGGTATAGGGGTAGACTACCATTTTATAGGCCTAGATTACTCATATGGATAAAGAGTTATCTTAATTATAGGTGCAGGTCATGGAATTATAGGGATAGGTGCATCAGAGTTATGCTTAAATTATGACATTGTACGCTCAAGTGAGGTAGAGGGATACCCAATTGGAGTAGGTATAGGCTTAGATAGAGATGTTATAGGGCCAGGGTGATGAGATTCTAGGGTAGCTGACCTAGTTTTAGATATGGATATAGGAGATATAGAGCCAACTATTAATAGTTGAGAGGGCCAAGGATGCTATTGACAAGGGTTTAAAGGGACATGGTATGATGGGCATGATGATCTAGATCATGCTGATCACTTGAGAGGCCAAATACTACCAGATGCTATATGAGGGTGCCATACCTATCGAGAGATGATCAAGATCTTTCTGAGCGAGCTAGTCATCCATGAGATAACTATCAAGGAACAAAGGATCAAGGCCACCTCCCTCACCACAACCATGACTTTGTTTTGGGATATTATTTTTATATGTATAAGGGATTGTCTTTTATCATATCTCATTATGTCTTCATGGGCTCATGTATCTGTGTATATATATTTTAGCATTTATCCCATGTGGTCATTTATAATGTATTCATTTGATGAGATATATATGATGATGATTCATTTTTGTAGATTCTTATGTTATGAGATACATATTTATGGACATGTGTTATATTTGTTATGATTCATGTGATGATGTTATTTGATTAGTGTTGAGATGTGATGATAGAATTCAATGCATATAGACATGTGATGGTTAGATCTTAGTTGATATGGACTATTGATTTTTGTGGTTGATATACATGTTTGATGGATCTTATGATGGATGTATGATGATGTTTTATTGGTATATTTTAGTTTTTTTATGTTTTATTTGATGTATGATGTATAAAATTATGGGATGTGATGGATTATTCATGATTAGATGTTTATGTGAGATGTTATCATTTTTTACATAGTTTATAAGCAGAGATAAATTAATACCCTATTTAGATCAGTGATTGCCCCTAGTAGGAATGCTCCTGGACCATGGAGGTAGAGGGTAGGTAAGGTAACATGGTTAGGCATTAGCTTATGAAATGGGTAAGGGTTGGTTGGGGATGGGGCTTGCCTCGTTAGGAAGATTGTCAAGCCATGAGTATATGCAATCCTATGTAATGTTGCATCTTTATGAGATGTGTCAATTGTCATGAAAGGACCTTGATAGTATAGTAAAGATGCATGAGGGGAATTTCATTTTAAAGGGATGATATATTTTAAGGTGAACTTAAAAGGTCATCCAAGCCATCCTTGTTCCCATAAGAAAATTTTCATCATGAAAAAAGTACATATATAAATTAACTTAAATAAAACACTACAATTATTGACATGCACATAAAACATCCACACATGTATAAACAACCATATTTGCATAGATTAACCATGAATATGAGGATGATACATGGATAGAATTGTGATAGGATGGAAAAATATGGAGATGATGAGGAGATGATAAAAATAGTGTCTAAGCTATCCTTGGATATAAACGTGGTTAAGTGTTGCCTACATAGTCAAAAAAGACCTCAGGCCAATGTAGTTCTGGCTAGGAGATGGTAGATTATGGGTCAATAGATGAGGATGATGAGTTTTGTGATGATATAGATGAGAGGGTCAAGGTAAGTGTGTTATAGGAACTATTTATAGGAAAGATGGTTCTTAATAATTTATGTCCATGGTAAAGACTCAAATCATAGGTCACAAAAATAGGGGCCAAGATAACATTTTAGGAAATAAAATCTTAGTGACTACATCTTAGGATAGCCCTTCATAATGATAGTGGGAAGGGTTGGTTTTAATAATAGAAATGGATGGAAAATGTACGCCATCACCTAGCTAAGGCTAAAAGGAGACATGTCTATCAAAGAGAAATAGTCTTAGGGAGTGGACAGGGATTATGGATGATGATGGGTCTTGGGGACATAGATACTATCTCCAAATATGGATAAAAATAACTTAAGAGGGTTCATCCAATAAATGGCCCTTGGAAAACCCTTGTCATCCTTTTTTTCAAGATAGTGATCCTTGTTGATAATTACCACTTATTGAGACCACGGCTAAGTTATCCTTACCATGGCATGGGGAACCATTTTTCACCACGGTACTTGCCCAAGGTGCTAACAAACTAGTTTTCATCATTGAATGGATTTTTTTTGGATTGGTTGGGGATGATTGAATGGAGATAGGGATGGGTGGTCCTATAGATGGAGGATGGTGATACTAAGCATAAAACCGCTTGAGGTGAATGATGTTCATGGGGTCATCCAATGCCTCCCATTTAAGCATGGCTAACTTGCAAGCTCTTAAACCAAATTTAGTGATAATAATATAGGGGCCTAGCTAATTTACTTCAAAATTTCCCTTCTTTTCTCTCTTCACATTAGTATTTTTTTGATTTTCTTTGAGGACTAGGTCACCTACTTCAAATTCTTGAGCCTGAATCTTCTTGTGATACTAATTTTTGAGATTATTTTGATATACCTATAGGTGGTTCAAAACTTGTTTCCATTTTTCATCTAGGAGCTCCAATTATTATAGGTGCTCTTATTAGAGATTATGATCAGTGATTATATATCATAAAGAGAGATGAAGAGAAGGGAAATCTACTTCCACTGGTAATATAGCTTCAAATATGTACACAAGGTATAGGGAGTGGCTCCTATAGGTGTGTGAACATTGGTGTGATAGGAACACAAAGTAGGTAATAGTTGAGTATGCTAATTATGCCCAGTTTGATTGACAATTTTCTTCAAGATTTTAATCAGGGTATTATTTATTACTTCCATTTGATCATTACCTTAGGGATAATATGGGGAAGAGAAATGCTTCATGATATGGTAATTTTGACATAATGCCTCAACATCTTGGTTCTTAAAAGATTTTCATTTATCTGAGATGATATTGGTGGGGATGTCAAAGGAAAAAATTATTTGATTGAGAATGAACTTTGATATCTAGAGGCCATTTGTGTAAGTTAGTGGCATTTCCTCTACCCATTTAATAAAATTTTTTATAGGTGTTATATTGAACTTATGTCCATCTAAAGAAGTAGGATTGATTTTTCTAATCAGATGAATGCCCCATATTGAAAAAGACTATGGACTCATGATAGGGTATAGTTCTTGTGTTGGTGCATGAATAATATTCCCATGCTTTTTATAACCCCCCACACTTTCAAATGTACTTACATGCATCTTATTTGATGGTCTGCCAATAATACCCTATTCAAAGGAGATTATTAGCTAGAGCCATTCCACTAATTTTCCCTCCACATATACCATCATGGACCTCCTTGATATCTTGAATAACCTCATCTAACGTTAAACATCTTAACATGTTTTGTCATAATGTCTTCAATAGAATGTGTTACCTAAGATGGTGTAGTGGGTAGTTCAATGGATGAAGGATTTACGTTGGTGGTAATTAAGGCTAGGGGGAAGGAGGTTGTCATTAAGGTACTGATAGACATCATGGTACCAAGGAAGATTAAGATTATCAATGGTGCAGATTTAGAGAGGAGCCAGTGATTGATAGGCCAGGGTAATTAATTATTCAATCACAAAATTACCTTCTAGGACATCTTCAAGAAGGTCAATAAGGGATCCTAAGGTGGCCATGGAGTTAGATACCTTATTATTTGTACATGGTACTTGTTCAAATGTGATGGATTGAAAATTGGCTTTTAATTGATCCACTAATTGTTTATATGGGAGTAGTTTCTCATCCTTTGTTTATAACTCTTCATTTACCTATTTGATATTTAATTATGAGTCCCTAAATACCTAAAAATGTTAGATGTTCCATTAGATAACAATATGGAGTCCTGATATTAAATATTCATATTATAAAATGGTATTCATACAGGGGAAAGCAAGATAAAATGCCTTAATAATAAGACCATCTTGAGGGATGACCAAAAGGTTTCCTACCCCTAACCCATGAGTAGTGAATGAGTCATCAAAATATAATTTACAACTTTCTACCTATGAAGTGTTCATGATAGACTCATGTAGGAAGGGAGTGATAATTGGCTCAATTGACTCCAATAGAGCTTCTACCATTTGATCTATAATGACCTATCTTTTGATATCTTTTTGATGGATATATTCAATTTCAAACTCATTAAGTAACATGATCCATTTTTCTACTTGACCTGTTAATGCTGACTTGGATAGGGGATATTTTAAGGGATCTATCATGGAAATTAGCTATAATCGATTATTGAGCATATAGTGCTAGAGTTTTTATGATGTAAAGACTAAAAATAAACATGCATTTTCAAATAACATATAATTTAGCTCATATGATATCAGTGTATGACTAAGATAATAAATATCCTTCTGCTTTCCTTGATCATTATGTTGTGTTAACAAGGCACTAATGGCATATGGTGTAGCTGAGATATGTAGGAGCAAAGGCTTTCCTAAAACTGGTGGAGACAAAATAGGTAGATTTTTCAGATACTATTTAAGATTTTCAAAAGATTTTTGGCATTTTTTTCTCCAATGGAAAATTTCCCCTTTCTTGAGAAAGTGAGTAAAGGGATGACATTTATCAATGAGCTAAGAAATGAATTCCCTGATGACTTGAAGTTTACCTTGAATACTACAAAGTTGTTTAAGTGTTCATGGAGGTGAAATTTTAGTTATGGCTTAAAATTTTGCTAGATCCACCTCAATACCTCTTTTTGAAATAATGAACCCTAGTAACTTTCCAGATGTTAATCCAAGGACACACTTTTTAGGGTTAAGTCATACCTTATATTCTTGTAATCTTTCAAAAATTCTTTAAAGGACTATAGGATGATTATCATAAATGTGACTTCCCTAGGATATCATCAACATAATATTCCACTATATCATGTATCATGTCATGAAAGATGATATTTCTTTCTCGTTGGTAGGTTGCCCCTACATTTTTTAGTCCAAAAGGCATGACTTAGTATCAAAATGTACCCCATGGAGTGATGAATGTTGTTTTATGCTGGTCCTTAGGAATAATATTTATTTAATTATATCTCAAGAAACCATCCATGAAGGATAACATCTCATACCTGACAGTGGAATCTATGATCATATCAATGTTTTAAAGTGGGAAATCATCTTTAGAGCATACCTGATTGATCCCTTAAAAGTCAGTGCATATCTGAATTCTACCTTGAGGTATTGAGATAGGGATAATGATGGATATCCAATCAAAATAGTTAATGGAAATAATAAATCTTGCATTCAAGAATTTTTATAACTCTTCCTTGACCAACAAGGCCTCCTTGGATGCATCTTATGTAATTTTTTCTTGATGGGTTTGACATTGGGTTGGATGTCGAGGGAGTGGATGACTAATGAAGGATCCAGTCCTGGCATATCTTCATAGCTCCATACAAAGACATCAATAAATTATTTGAGTAATGTAATAAGGATTTCACACTTTGAGTGGGTAAGAGATTACCCCAATTTTCCTATCTTGGGTTTTTCTTCATTTCTAATGTTTACTTTTATTACATCCTCAATGAGAGAGGGTAATTGGTCTTGTAGATAAGGGGACTATTTTGTTTTCAATATGTTATAGGTGATAATTTATGGCAACTCGATATTAATATCTAGATAATCTTTTGATTGAGTGGGGTTGAATGGGTTTTCATCTAGCTATATGGAGAATTCGTCTTTTTCTTCTAGATTTTTATCGTCCTCTTGAATGAACAATGATTCTTGCTCTACAAAGTAGGCTGATTTAAACAAACTGATACAAAATCCCTTCTTATGGTCTTCATATGGCACAAAATTTCTTACCCCCATATATTCAAGAATGGCCTTATCATTCTAAAACATATAAAAAGTAGGCTTCTACTTAGATTCCCAGTCTATGAGGGTGGGATAGTAGAGGGAGATATTGATGGTGGATATGGAAGTATTAAAGAAAAGGTTAGTGGTAGTCAAATATTTGAATTGAATAAAAATAAAACTTATCTTGATGTCTTCATCAGAGAGAGTTTTCTCATTAGTCAGTATAAAATCCATGATGATATTTATTATTTCATCATCATATGGTTTTTACACTAGACTAAAGTTAGATGAGTTGTCTTGGGCATCAATACTCTCCATTCAACTTTGCTCTTACTTTATTAGGACCTTTCCTTTATGGTTCATGTTTTCCATTATATGGTGGAATTTGGGATAAGTTTTCTTAGGTGAAATGAAAACTTCATCATTATGTTATATTCAAGAATCATTTCCATCTTCAATATATTCATCAGATAAAAACCCTACACTTTTAAAAGTTGTAAGCCCAAATTGATACTTGATGGATTTAATTTCCTTCATATCATGGGACCTATAGATTTTGGGTGATAAGGGAAGATGGACAATGAAAAGGGTTTTATATTAATATTCACAACATATGGTGGATGTGATTTTTAGCTTGGTAAGATTTGGTGTTGGGATAGATGTGGATGTTAGTTGGTTGGGAGAAATGTACTTTACAATCATAGGACTAAGGATATAATTTTTAAGTGTCTTGAGAAAATGATGGAGGAAAAATGGATTAATTTGACAACTATGATGATCAATAACTCTAGGAATGGTGACTTTCATGCCTAAATGAGGAAACTTTAAACACTGATGAAGATTAGATGAGATAACTTACATTTCAGGGATCCAGGGTCTCCTGAGAAGCATATTATATGGTACGTCCACATTAACCACATGTACTAAGGTTTGATGAACCATAGGTACCACAACAATAAGAAGGTAAATAGACCCTACTAATGGTTATTCATTATCATCATAGGCTTTTATCATTGTAAGAGTGGGTCCAAGTGATGATTCAAAATATACCAACTTCTTTAAGAAGTCTATGTTACATAAGTTAAGTGCTGATCCTCCATCTATAAGGATGTGGGAGACATGGTGATGAGCAATGGGAAATTTAATACATAGTAGATAATTATGGTGAGGGCCAGTCAGTGGTAAATATCGAGTGCTAAAAGTGAGTTATTGGGAGGGGGATAAATGAGCTACTAATGCCTGAAACTAATTTGTATCAAGGTTACTAGGCACTTTGAGATCATTGAGTACTTGGTTCAATATTTACCTATGCAAAGTGGATGATTTGAGGAGTTCCATAAGGGAAATTTGGGCAAGGGTCTTTTCTAGCTATTGAATAATATCATAAGATTTATTTGACCCACTTGTAGTTTTATTATAAGTGTTCCCCTCAGTGTAGTAGAGGAAGTGGATGGCTATTAGGGTGGTGATTCCATAATAACTATTTTATTTCACCAAGTAGTGATGGTATAATCAACTATGGCTAGGTTAATTTTCAAAACAAGAGATGAAGTGTTAATAGATGTGGGTATTTTATGGATTTTTATGGTATTAATATAGTGGTAGGGGACACTTTTGTAGTTAGTACAATTGGATAAGGATGGCTGACCCTGGTCTCATTGTAGCCTTTATTATCTTTGGTCATGTTTTAGAAGAGGAATCTTGTAGATACCCAACTATTCCTTATTCTAAGACATTCTCCAATGGGATTGCTAATATTTTAAGATTCCTCTTTCCTTTATGAGGCCTTGGCTTGCCTTAAGGAACCTTGATAGAAGAAACATAAGGATGTGGTGGAGGCCCTTTTTTTAGATGTTTTGGACATGCTGTACTTATTATTTTGAGTCTATCACCCCATCACCTACAACATTATTTCTATTGTTGAAGACCCTAGGATTATTTTAAAATGAGTTATATGTATTTGGTGTGTGCTCATTAAAATAAAATAACTTGATGGTCCCTTTCACTATTTGGGCCTTTTCAATTTACATGCCCTTTTCTATAATCTCATCAAAGTTTTTAGGACACCGTAATTTTAGCTAATATTTTAATTTTTCATTGAAGTTATTAACAAATATTTTGGATAACTCCTTTTCAAGTACACTACACCTTAATCAACTTGCTAATCCTTGCCATCATTGTAAAAAATAGAAAAAAATTTCCCCATTCCTTTGCTTTATGTTATAGAGGTCAATAATGGATACGTCATGTTCTATATTGAAAGAGAAATGCCTGATGAATTGATCTGTTAATTCTCTAAAACTTGAAATTTATGCCTTTAGTAGATACATGAACCATTCTAATGCTGGTCTTATCAAAATTTTGGGAATAGACTTAATAATTAAGCATATTCATATTCTACTTTATGGTAAGTGACATAAAATACCTATATGTGGTCCCTTTAATCCCCCCTTACCTGATATTTCTCAAAATTTGGGACCTCAAAATGTGAGGGGAATGGGATCTATATAATGCTGATGTCCAAGGGTGATGAAAAAAATCCTCATATTTGTACTTGAGAGCTTGGGGCTGAAGATCTACCAGTTGGAGGGTTTCTTTCATCATCTTCAATTCTTGGGTGAAGGTAGGGTCCCCAAGAGGATTGATGGTTTGATTATGAATTCCTTATGGAATATGGGTATGGTGTTTATTGTTGGTGGTATGACTTAGTTTATTGGTATTTTTGTTAGAATTATTAGGGCTTTGGGTGCTTTTGGAGGTATTATTGTTGTTGTGTTATGGGGAAGGTGAGATTTTATTATGAACAAGGAGATTAATTTGCTATGTAAGCTGATCCAAGCAGTCTTTAATAATAGCCTGTCTCTTATTAGCCTCTACATGATGGTTGACAAGAGGTGGATGTTGGTCTCTTTCTTCTAATAATATGTGGTCCACTTCTTGATGAGCATTTTGTTGTGGTGACTTTGATGGGTGAATGATATTTTTTAAAAGGGCATGATAAAAATTTGGTGGTAAGGTGCCCCCAATCGCTATATTTTGAGCTAGCACTTCATCATGGTTTTCATAAAAGTATCGATCGATGAGATGATGAACATAATCATTATGGAGGAGGTTGTTTCTCTCATTTTTGCCTAAGGTGTAGGGATGTCTCTATGAAAATCCTTATATTTCTAATTTGGGTCCATGATCTGCCCCCTAGTGTTGGTATCTTGATTAGAGCCTTGTCCTAGGTGGAGTTGAGATTAGGTTTGTATAACCATGGTGAAAGGCTAAGAGAATGAAGTGTGATGAGGTGTGGTTGAGGGTTTTTTAAATATAAGCTTTGGTGAAAAGA
This sequence comes from Torreya grandis, assembly GCA_037957365.1. Lineage (NCBI taxonomy): Eukaryota > Viridiplantae > Streptophyta > Pinopsida > Cupressales > Taxaceae > Torreya > Torreya grandis. Next base: position 1,388,313 of record JARHVA010003607.1, read on the forward strand.
TTAGACAAATAGTGGTCACAAAGAATATTGATATATGAGGTAACTAGAAGTTATCAATAAATAAATGGTCTTTTAAGAGATCAATCTAACAAATTCGAGAGAGGATGATGGGATCAAATAACTTTATCAACTAGTAAGTGGACAAGATGATGGGTGCTAGGGGACAAAGACACCTGATAGGGATAAAAGATAGTGATGGGTGCTAGAATGATATCTTATAAGGCTATGTTCAATAATAATTTCAAGTTGTGATGGGATGATTAATGATGTGTGGGAAATGGGTGACCACCAATAGTTTAGTCTTTTATCCTCAATTAATATTTAAAAGGGTGATGGGGAGAAGTGGATGGTGATATATGAAATGTGATGGAAATGTTTTTGGACAATAATACCACTCGATATGGATGGATGGGGGAGATAATCATATGATGAATATGTAAAAAAGTGATTGGAATATATGGACCTTATAGATTGGAAATCAAATGAGGATGGGATGAGAAAAATATGACAATGTTATAGAAGACAAAACCTTTATAGGGATAAACTAGTATGATGTATATGGACAAATGGGGTGGATTGGATTATTGTGGAGGAAGGCATTATGTGGATGAACTCAATCAAATGGATATGGTAAGAGATGATTAATGGAGGAAGGATTGTAGTAAGTAGATATTAAATAGGGGGATGTGATTATGATGTATGAACTATGGACCCTATGGGTGGAATAAAATGTGATGATATAAGGTTAGAATGGGGAAAGGTCTATACATGAGTGAGTTTATAGAAGTGGAATGATATGAGGGTAGAAGGAGATAGTAATGGAAGGTGAATTATGGAAGAAGTACAATGGTTGTAGGAGAATTATGGGGTGATAATTAAAGGAGATGGTTTTTTTGGGTTATAAATAGAATTAGGATATACAATGTGATAAATTATTGTGATAATGACATGGATGGGGTGGATTCTTAGTAATGCAAGGTATAATTATATAGATGTAATGTATATATGGGTGAAACTATAATGGTTGAGAAATGATGGTGGGATAGGGATAAGTAGCTTGTGGAAGAAAGGAAATAGTGAGATAATGAAGGGATGATGGAAGAATATGAGTCAAAAATAAGGGGCAATTGAGGATGGATATATAAAAAAGGAGGTTATGAAATGGTATGGAATGATGAGTGTTTCTATGTATAATGGAGAAAGCAGTATGAGGTGATGATGATGGATGGAGAGGAATGATCCTATAGGGATTTATAAGGTATGCACACAAGAATTAAGGGTGTGGCCAACTTGGCTATCAAATAAAATAGGTTTCATCATAACACACAAATAATCATAAACAAGTACATACCTAACTAGTAAACTATATGGGAGTGTAACGTGATGTACACACACTCTAACATCTACATAAATGAGGTTGTAGGTTAGTGACCCATTATAGAATTGACTAAACCCTCTTAACCTTGATTACTTCTGATGGTCACTTAGGTGTTGATACTGACACTGGTAGTGGAACACCTATTATGGCCATTATTCTCTACTCTAAGGTTTACATAATGATCTAGGGGAGTGCCCTATATACACAATGGTACGTTGGGGCCCAAGTTCATGTGGGAGGCTATCTGATTACCCTAGGTATATGGACTTAATCGTCCTCACTCCATGAAATTATTTATGGGTAATTATTCTTAGGCCATAATGATAAGATCTCTTGATTATTATACTCTGTCAAAACATGGAGTATGGTTAGCACATGGTGGTGAAATCCATGACACTAACTCCTAAAGACTAAGCTACATGTATAGTGATGAAATCTAAATCACGTGTTATCCTAAGGGAGGGCTTAAACAAGCAAGTGCATGATATAATTAATTAACCATTCTAATTACCTATGTGAGATTCACATGATAGAACAAATTATGTATAAGCAAAGGACACACACACACACACATCAATAAAATGTTTACAAGAAATTAGCCAAAAAGATAATGATTTATCCAAAATCAAAAATTTACCAACTATGATAAAATGTTATAAAAACTAATTAAAATGGAATCCAACCCTATAAATTCCTCAAAATCCTACAAAAAATATTAGTTATTTCAGATCTGTAATCCCATGAATATACAAGGCAATCCTAAAACTAAAATGCACAATCCCACTAGTAGTTTGAAATATCATGAGAAGATAATGACATGATTATTTTCTAGCTACTACAGTTAGACAATACTGCTAGTAAGATAAGAAAAACCACTACTAAGAAGCATAATCAAATGGTACTATTGTAGGGCTTAGATTAACTATGCAAAATTATCCTAAATAGTCTAAAATAGTCTATAAGACTATAAAATCATTATAGGGATTTGTTTTTAATACAATTAATAATTCCCCCACTATTGCATAAGACTAAAACTGAACCTAAATATAATATTTTGAAATGTCATGGCTCTAAGTGACAACCCTACTACTTTTAGGGCAATCTTACAACTATAGAAGTAGTGGTATTACAAGATTTGGTCAAATCAACAAGATGAAGTGCTAGATGCTTCTCTTATGCTTGATAAAACCTTGAAAGATAGAATGTGCCCTATAAGCAAATGTCCAGATACCCAACATGATAGAAAATAAAGTATGGTAAGGAAACTTTGTAAGGTAGGTTGTTGATAAAAAGATGATGCTTTAGAAACTTACAACCCTTAGATCTTCCTTATCTTATTAAACAGAGCCTAGATATAGTATAATATGGAACCAAGGATGATAAAGGAGAAACCTTACCAGTTCTTGATAGTTAGGCAATATCGCCACTAGGAATGATAATATCCCTACTTATATGATAATACCACTATTTCAAGAGTCAAAAGGTTATCAGATTTAGGTAAAACCTTCCCTTTGTTTCAAGATGATGTCCTCCTTTTATCATGCACATAGTTTCAATAGTAGGGGTAAAATAACCTACAGTAGCACAAAGTAATAAAAAATAGAAGATCATATGGACCCAAGTATTAGTTTTAACAATACTTCTACTTGAATCTATATTACCGTAAATAGCAGGGTAATATCGCTACTTACAAAGTGGTAGGGTTATTTGAAATCTTTGAAAAACTTAACTCTATAGAGGAATAATGCATTATCCTACACACAAAAAACAACACACCTATAGACAAGTTCACAGTCAATTTAGATAGGTCTTAAAATACAAGATTCTCAATAAGAATTATAATACCACCACTAGAATCATCAATGCCACTACTAGCAGGGAAATGTCTCAACTATCAACATTGTGGTATTGTTCATCCTAAAACCTATAAAAACCCCTAATCGATAATGGTTAACACAGTATCATGATTCATGATAATAATACAGCTATTACAATACCTTTATTTGTAGAGTAACATTATGAATTCTCTAAAACATACAAAAAACACAAAATTTGGGCTTGATTCCATTTCCAGTTGGTCCTACAATCACCTAAAATGCTTCCAAAAAGAATGTTAGCCTAAATAAGGGAGATAAGTCCCACTATGGTCACCAAAATGTGCACTAATTTGGGGATTTTTGAAAAATTATCAAAATGATAATACAAACCCAAAATCAATGACACTAATAGGAATAGATAGAAAAGATAAATTAGACTAATTAGAGGATTCTTACCATCACTTTCACCTTCTCATAACTCCTTTCCAAGACTTGAAAATTGTGTGATTGATCTTGTAAACTTGATAATTGGATTTCTTGTATTTGCTTGAGAATAATTTTCAAGAGAATATGGATGTGGATGTTGGTCTTGTGAGTGCTTGAATGGCTTGATGGGAGTGTTAATGGCTTGTTTACAGGATTTTAATTCACTTGTGCATTATCCTTGAGCAAAGGGAGGTGGTTTAGTTTTATAGGTTTATTATGGGAAAGATCTATGGTGAAGGGTTTTCCATGGACCCATGGAATCCTCTAGAATATAAAATTCTAGAGGAAAAAGGGGCTAAATTGGAGAGATTTATAGAATTATCCAATTCTATAAATCTTCCCATGGTGTTTTAGGGGTTTAGGGAAGGCTAGTGTAAGGTGGTGAGTGGGTCGTTATGATTTTCTTGAATTTTAAATTGGCTAGTGGGATTAGGGGGTAGGTCAGTAGGTAAAATGTCTTGTTAGGGGTTTAATGATGGGATTAATTGGTCTTAGGCTAGGATAGAGGTTATATGGGATATAAGAAAGGGTATGGGAAATAGACCAAGGGTTAGTGTGACTAGGAAATAGGGAAATTAAGATAAATTAGTAGGGATTATTAAAATTAGCGAGGTGATCACATTTTAGTGCATATAATTATTTTTGTTGGTGTAATATCTTGCTCTAAATATCTTAAATATAACAATAATGTCATAGTGCACATTTTCACATTAGATCTATTATCTATGAAAACACTATGAATAATATGATTATGCATATGAGATCTAATAGAGAGTGCATGATAATTTGTATCATCCTCAAAAATCTCCTACTTTAAGAAGGAGATGGAAGGTCTAGTTGGAAATTTGGAATTGTATACACCAATCATGTTTCTTAAAGGATGTAACTCAACTGAAGGTGCTTTGTATATATCTAGTGAGGGATGTGTATGATATGCATGATGAACCTCTGATGTATCCCCTATATCTTATTTGAAATGTTATGAAAAAGGATCTAAAAACATTTTCAATGCTTTATCTTGTGTTGGCTTGGCCTGACGAGGCTCAACTAAAGTGCCAAGATCAGTATGATTGCCATCTATTAAATCTTGTATCTTGTATCTCAAATAGATGCATCTATTTATTATATATATTAATGCCTTGTGAAACTCACAAAATGCATATTAATCATATCCTTATGGAAGAGGCTTTGTTGGGTCAAATTATAAAATAAGAGGGGGAGATATGATGTTACATTCTAATAACTATTGTAAAACTATGGCTAGAGAAACTGGTAGATTGGTAATGGTATGTAAGGAGGTGATGATAAAACCACTCACTAAGGGGGATCTGAAGCCACATTAACTATAGGTTTATTATTAATCTTGTTATTATTGACCTTTACTTTGTATGGGACTTTGTTGTTACTCTTGTTTGTTGTGTCTGAGATACTTGTGTACTTGAGTTTACACATTGAGATTAACTTGACTTCTCATCCCCTTAGGGTGTGACACAATTTAGTGAAGGAAGATAATCTTTTGAACATAATTGATTCGTGCAAAGATGGTAGAAGACTCTATTTGAAGAGATACTATAACTCTTTATCGGGCATGGGGCTAGTCATCTTAGCCAAGATAGTTTTATATCAAAGAACATAATTTATGAGATGCTCATTATCCCTTTGTTTTTATTGTGAAACATAGGCTTACGAGACCTTATCACCAATGTTAATGCTGAAATGAGCTAGTAACATTTTGGTTAAAGGATTAAATGCATTGACCAACTGATTTGATAGACTATAAAACCATTGTAAAGCATAATCCTTTAGGCATCATGCAAATAATTTGGTATGTAGCTAGTCATTTGGTACATAGTCCAAGAATGCTATGTGAAAGGCTATCAAATGTGTCTTAGGATCACCCTTGCCATCATGTAGAATAAGCTTGGGTTGAACAAAACCTTGTGGCAAGGGTATTAAAATAATGTGACGTGCTAATGGTGTATGTAGTAGAGAAAAAGAATCTAAGGCTTGTGTAGGTTTAAAGGCACCTTGCTCAAAATGTAACACCTTAGATTGAAAATATTTTATCTCTTACATAAAGGCTACCATATCAGGAGACAAAGATGTACTAGTTATAGCTAGTGGTAAAGAAGAAGGTTGGGCTGCTATAGGGGTTGTTGAGACATAGTTTCCCCCATAGTGTCATTTATAATTGGTTGCTCTATAGTTTGAGAAGATTTACCATTGTCCACTCTTTGTTGTTCTTCTTTTAATATTCTAAATAAGTCATCTTGCATGTTAGGTTGTTTGGTTAAGATTTCTTAAAGTTCCCTTTTATCATTTTCATCAAAACTGGTATATTGGGTCATTGGTGAGGTAGGAAAACAATTTAAAATTTGATTGAATTTTTTATAATAATTTGAAATAAGCAAACTATGATATAAATAAAATACTGAATATAGAAAATGTAAGTCCTAAAAATAGTAAACTAAAAAGTGCATAAAAAGAATGAAACACTCACAAACATGTAAGGTGATACCTCAAGAAGCAATGGGACCTATTGTATGCAAATAGGGTTTGAAAGATGATAATTTGACAAATTATTATGAAAATTTGAAATTTAAAGTGAATTTCTGAGTGAGATATACAAGTAAAAAAATAAAAAATTTATTGGAAAACTAGTGATTTAATGGGACCTAGTAGATGTAACTAGGGTTTTCAAAAATAAATATTTTTGATAATTACTATAAATTTTTGAAATTTGAATGGATTTTTTGATTTAAATATGCTAGTAAAAATTTAGAAAAGCATTGGAAAATTACTGGGACCTAATATGGGAAACTAGGTTTTGAAATAAAAATATTTTAAAATTACTGTGCAATTTCAAAATTTAATGTACGATTCTGATTTTATTATGTAGATAAAAAATTAGAAAAATATGAGAAAAATTAGAAGGAAATTTACACTAGGGTTTCTAGGGTATTTATGCACAAACAAAGTAAGTTAGGTTTACCAAATTATTTAACCTATTTGGGAATAATTGGGGGTTTTATTCTTATTTATTTAAAGGTCTGAGCAAAGTGAATGAGTTAATAATTATGCCATAATTAACCCACTGACTTGTTAATTCTGATTTTTATTTAGACTTTATAAAAATAGCAAATGAGTAAAGAGAAATATAACTTAGCTTAGAACCATGTTAATCTGACTGAGATAGAAGTTGATATTGACTATGCAGAACTAGGATAGTATTAGAAACCTAGATATGGATTTTATTCTGGGAAAGGTAGGAGTGCCAAAAATAGGACACTTTGGGGTTTGGCACTGTAATCCTATTCCTATCATTTTTGTCCAAAATAGTCATAGAGGTTTGAGTTTTTTGAGTTCTATCTGCCACTCCTGTATGAACCTACCAATGAAATTATGAAGCTTAACTCTTGACATAGCTCCTTGTAGATCTGATTTATCTTCAATCCTAGGTCTCCAATAAGCTTGAATAGAAATTTGAGAAAATAATGGGGTTAGTGTGTGTAAGATGCATTGAATATTATTCATGCCCCATGTGTGGGTACATTGCCTACATACTAATACTCTAAAGAGAGATCAAACTATATGTAGTTCTCCCTTTAAAAATACTTAGTGAAATTGTGATATGAGAATGCAAGAAATGCTAAAACTGAGTGTTCTTGAGGTGGTTAGGGGCTGGCATAAGGATTTGAATAATCTTGTAAGTGTATTAATTATCTGTATGCAAAGAATATGAAATATTTACTTGACTAGTCTTGCTTGTATTCTTGCTTGCTTAGTGATATTTACCAACCCTTTCTAAATGATCTTTGAATGGGATTTTATAGGGATTTATTGGTCATGTGTTAAATGAAATCATGCAAAGCCAATAATAAGAGGGATAATAATAAAAAATAAATGGTCATTTGGGCTCAAAATTTGTTTGGACAAGAGCATCAAAAAGGGGACACCCTAGGGTCCAACACTATAGTCCATGTTAGGTGATATTTTCTTGAGGGTAAAAGACTTAGGGAGGATGGAATAAGCATGGATAAAGGGTCTTAGATAATATAGAATGAGGTCTTGAAAGCTTACAGATGACTGAGAATTAGTAAAAAGGTGCCTAGAAGGGTCACAAGATCAAGCAAGAGGGAATTATGGGTTGGGTGTCATTAATCACACTCAAGTTACCAATTTTTGCATTTTATATGACTAAAACACTAAAGTGTGTTAAAATACTAAAATTATTTTTAGTCTCTCTTGTGGATTATGCCTTAAGATTTAAGAATTATATGACTCAAATTGGTTTGTAGAGTGGGTACTAGAAAAAAGTCTATGGTTGGTTTCAAGTAGTTTAGGTTCTTAAAGGGATTTATGTTGCAAATCAATACATGGCTTGATATTGGGTCCTACCTCCTCACTTCACACAATGCAGTGATAAGGGTGTCGAGTGCTTAGCCAAGATATACTAATTATTAGAGATTATACTGAGCTAAAGAACTGAGTCGGTTCTCCCCTTGGTGATGAAATCTAATTAGGATTGCCAAGGAAAGGTTATCATTAGGTGATGAAATATTAATCGAGCCTTATGTTAATATTTTTATGTTTGATTAGGTGTAAGTGGTTTACTATTTTGTGTGTGATAAGAGTGAATCTATGATTGATTTACTAAATTAAATTAATATATGTTGGCTAAACATGCAAGCAAACAATGTATGTAGATCAATTTAAAGCCCAAAATGAAAATTTGATTTCATTGAATGAGCATAAAATAAGAAGAAAAGCATGTAGATGCAAATATGAACCCTAGAAAAGAATCAAGGGTCCTATCAGGCATGCCAAAATGTTTCAGTAAAATTTTGTTTATATTTTTTAGAAGAAAACAAGAAGAAACTTGAGGAGGGTATGGTGGTATGTTGTGCAGATGTTGATCTAGCTGATTGTGAAAACTCCTCTTTGTCTGGGGAGGAATGACCTAAAGATAAGAAATCACTAAATAAATAGTTTATTAGTTAGGTAGTAGGGTGTATTTATTGGCATGATCTAGATCTAATAAACACATGCTTCCTTGGAGGTTGTCAGTCCACACTTTCAAATAGTTAAGTTCTAAAAGTGAAAGATAAATTGCTTGTATAAATATTAGAAGATACTAAAATCAAATATAATACATGCTTGAGAAGAAATAAATGATTTTGAATAATTATAAAAATAAATTATTATATTTCAATGCTATATAAATTAAACATGGTTTATAAAATAGAGTGACCTTTTATGATAAGATAGAAACTCAAAAATTGGGATTTGGTTAGGGTCTGATAGGTGAAATCAACTTGCTATTAGAAATTGATAGATAGTGATTGTCAATGATCAGGGTGTGATCATTGGTGGTTAGATTACCATCAATGTTTAGTGACCATCGATAGTTAGGGTCAAACTGTCGATGGTTAGGTGACCATCAATGGTTACTATAAGATCTGGATTAGGAAGATAAGTTTAGTTAGGAAGGTTGTAGGAAAGTTATAGAAGGTAAGTTTAGGTTGGATGCTAGTTGAAAGATAAAGGATAATGTTCATAGGTGTTTGGTTTAGGAAGAGGCTATTCTAATGATTTTAAATAAGATATGGGTGGTCTTGGGAAAGAGAGGAAGTATTTGGAGCTGCAGAACTCCAACATAGGAAAGTGAGATAGAAGAGAAAGTGATACAAGGAATGAAACAAAGAAATTATTGATGAATCTTGATAAGAAACAAATACTGAGATTTATTTTTAATGGTCTAAATAATGTTGAGGTTGGATCAAATCTTGTTGTAAGTTTTAGATAAATTTTAATAGAGTGATAACACCTTGGTTGATGAGTTGTAACATCACTTCTTATTTCTATCCTGGTTGTTGGTTTACTGGAAGCTTTCTTAGATTCACCATAAGTAAGAAGAATACCTACACAAGAAGATCTGATCTCTCACACAAGAATCTTATATCCTATTTCACCTCCTCTTCCTCTCTTAAATAGAGGAAAGAAAGTGGTGAAACAAAAGGTTAAATAAGGTGTCTAATAAGCTATCTAATTTTAGCCTAACATGCATTGATTATACAAATGGATAAAATAGCTATTAAAAAAGAATCAAGCTGGAGTTTAAGTTGAAGTTAACTCCTGAGGTGGTTAGGTTCAAACCATCGAAAATTAAGGGTCGACCATTGGTAGTTAGGGTCATAGTCCAAATTGGTAAGTTTAGCCATTTCTACTAATGACTGGTGGGGTAAATGATTATGAAATGATACCAAAGGGGTTAAGGGGTGGTCTATGGGTTATTTCAACACCTAAAACCACAATTTTTAGTTTTCTAGTGTCTATAATGATCTCAAACACATTAAAATCTAATCATGACCCCTCATTAGGCCACACACACTCTCTCTTTACTCTTTAGACCTTGACCTACAAACCATATTAAGCCTTAAAATTAATCTTCATGTCTCTTTACATGCACTCTCCAAATCACTCACATAATCAAATAACCTCATACAACCACTCATACCTATGTGCACTCATCTTAGTAAGCCACCATACTCATACCTTCTCACAAGGTCTCTTCATGCCATGACTAGGCTTATGCTACTAAGCACTTGACCTCCATGCCTCTTTTCATGCTCTCAAAACCTAAATATCATTCTCAACATCTCACTCTCATACCATACAACCTCTCTCATGATTAAACATTACCATACATCCTTCACATGCCTTGACAACAGATCATGATACCTTACTGGGATAGGTAGGGTCTAAGTACAAACCAAGGTAGAAGGCCTTACCCTCAAATACCCACCTTAAAAAACTTATAAATGCTTCTACACATAATTAAAAAGCCCATACAATTCAAAAAAACTTATCACTTGTCTGAGCTCACTCACTTCACCATGCTACCTACACATTACTTATCACAAGGTCTAGATTAGGTTTCACAAGATACCTTGACTATGCTCAAACATACTAACCTTAATGATATCACTCAAGATGACATAATAACACTCATACAAAAAAAATCTTCCAAGCTTATTGACATAACTCATTGTCAACTGACCTTGCCACTACCAACTGACCTTGCTCTCAATAACACTCTTATAGACCTACTTATCATCATACCTTCACAATAACCTTAAATAAAAACACTAAAAATTTATACTGACCTAAACATTGATATCAACCTTGACATCAACCAATAGAGAAGATAATGCTCAACAATCTCACCTTGTCATATCATGCACATACTCAATGACCACTCACCATGCACCTTCACTAGATGCACCTTGAAATAAATGACATAAACCTTGACATCAATGACATAAACCTTGACATAAATGATGAAAATATGCCAATAAGGGAAATATAATGACTTTCACACTATAAGGTGCTGAGGTTTGAGCTTTGTTAGAGTCACACACACTTATTTCACATGGTGTTATTGATCATAGTTCTCAACTCTACTATTTTAAAGGTTTTGATGATATTCCTCTTATAGGGACATGTTTAAATTTTCATGCATATTCTAAGAGTCAACTTTGGCATGAGAGGTTTGGAAACCTAAACTATAGATGTTTTAAGAAGCTGAGTACTCATAGTATGGTAGAGGGTCTTCCTATAGTTTCATGTCTTGATGGAATTTGACTTGGTTATGCATTGGAGAAACAACACCAAGATCCATTTCCTAAGGGTATGTCCATAAGATCTTCTTCACCACTTGAATTTGTCCATAATGATTTGATGGTCTTTCCTACTCCTTTCAATGGAACTAAGTACCCACTTAATTTCATTGACAATTTCTCAAGGTGTACTTGGGTTTATTTCCTCAAATACAAGAGTGATGTCTTTGCTCACTTCAAAGTATTTAAGGCTTTGGTTGATAAATAGTATTCAAGTTTCATCAAAAAGATTCATATAGATAATGGGGGTAGTACTTCAGTTAAGAGTTATTTGATTTTTTATCAGCCCATGGTATTATTCACCAGTATTCTATTACTCATACTTGATAGTAGAATGGCTTAGCAAAAAAGAAGAACCAAACTCTGAAGGAGATGGATAAATGCATGATCAATTCATAGGATTTTCCTCCTATATATTGGGTAGAGGAAGTGAATTATGTGAACTAAATTCAAAATCACACATCACATCAAACACTTGAGCATATGACTCTAGAGGAGGCTTGGTCTAGAACCAATCCTGATGTCTTATTTTTCTAAGTATTTGGGAGCCTTTCTTGGTCATTTGCACCAAATAATAAAAGGAAATCATTGAACAAGAAGAGAAAACCTTTGATTTTTTAGGTTATTGTGAAGACATGAGAGCTTATCATCTTTTATATCTTAATACTTATGATGTTTATTTTATAACACATGTCCAATTTTATGAGCACTTAAAATCTCATGACTCTTCATCTTCTTCCATGCCTCTTTCTTCTTATTCTTCTTCTTCTTCTTTTGATTATTCATCACCTCTTCTCAAGGATTCATTATGTGAGGATCCAATTCAAGAGATTCTTGAGTAGGTTATAGAAGATAAGGATCCTATTCACACTGATGTTTTCACTATGCCTAGATGGTTTCATACTATAGTTTATGAGGCAACACCTTTCATACATAATATTCCATCTACTCAACATCATCATACACATTATATGGGTACTATACTTTTGTGTTAAGCATTTTCTAGGGATCCACATTCCTTTTCACATGCTCATGGGATATCATATTAGGATGATGCAATGAAAGATGATAATTCTTCATTGATCAAGAATCACACTTGGGATTTGGTCACTCTTCCTAAGGGGAGAAAGTTGGTTAGGTGTAAGTGGAATAAATTTAGTAGGTCACATAGAGTAATATGTGTAAAAGGTGGTTAGATACATCAATAGATTAAATTTCAACATCTAATATGAAATCAGTCTTCTATCACCAAGAACAATAAAGGACACATATCAATTTGCCCTTAAATTAGAGGAGAAACTATTCAAGAAGTAGACTCAAAATTAAATGGGTAAAGGAAGCAATTTTAGAGGCATAGGACATCAAGGTGTTATAAATTAGCTATAGGTTCATAATAAAGAGGAAATTAGTTCACAAAGTCAAAGTAAAAGTCAATCTGTAAGAGGTGGCTATTCTTGTAGAGGTAGGAGACCATACACAAGAGGTAGAGGAAGAGGATTTTAGATAAATTGCATCAAGTGTAATAAGTATGTTGGACATAGGTCATATGAATTCCATGAGAATCCACAAATAATCCATGTAAGAACTAAAGGTAGCAATCAAGTTTTTCAAGATGAGGACAAGAGTATGGGATCACCTTCTCATGAGGATGCACCTAAAGTAGGAGAGTATTTTATTATGAGGAGGGTATTACTCAGACCAAATAAAGAGTTTAAACAAACATCATAGAGGCAATTTTTTTTCATGAACCACTTGTAATTATAAATGTAAGTAATGTAAGATAATTATAGATAATGATAATATAGATAATCTAGTATCTTAAAAAAATGGTTGACAAGTTAGGATTTAAAAGGTTAACACACCCCAATCCTTACAAGGTGTTATGGTTTCAAAAAGGACACCAAGTCTTAGTAAACAAGAAATTCAAAGTGAAATTTCAAACAGGAAACTATAAGGATGAGGTATTATGTGATATCATGCCCATGGATGTCTACCATGTCCTATTCAACAAACCTTGGAAATTTGATAAGAGAGGAATATATGATGGGATAAAACATATTTACACTTTTAAAAAAGATGGAAGGAAGCACGTAATCATACCATTTAAATAATAAAAATTTATTAGTAGAAGATATTTCTAAGGCGCTGATAATAAATGGGAAAGAGTTATTACACCTAATTACAAAACATGAGGTAAGTTATGCATTATTTGAAAAACCTAAAATAGTTATTACAATTTTTAAACTGACTATTCTACCTCTAGAGATTCATAATTTGTTGAGTGAGTTTGTTAATATAGTTATGGATGATTTACCTAATGAAATTACCCCAATGAGAATCATGAGTCATCATATAGACTTGATTCTAAGAGCTAATAAACCAAACAAGGTAGCTTATAGGATGACATCAAAAGATAATGAGGAGATAAAAATGCAAGTGTAGGAGTTACTAGACAAATCCCTAATCAGAGAAAGCTTAAGTCCTTATGTTTTTATAATATTCCTAACCCCTAAAAAGGATGGTGGATGGAGAATGTTCATGGATTTTAGAGCTATAAACAAGATTACAATTAGGTATATATTTCCATTGCCTAGAATCAATGGTCTAATGGATTTTTTAAGTGGTGTAGGGTATTTTTCTAAGATAGACTTGAAAAGTGGTTATCATTAGATCAATATTAGAGAGGGAGATGAATGGAAGATAACTTTTAAGACAAATTATGGACTATATGAATGACTTGTGATGCCATTTAGGCTAACTAATGCTCCAAGTACCTTCATAACACTTATGAATGAAGTACTCAAGGATTTTATAGGTAAATTTTATATTTTTTACTTAGATGATATTATTATTTATATTTAGTCAAGAGAGGATCACATTAAGCTTCTTAGAATGGTCTTAAACAAGTTACAAGAACAAAATGTGTTAATTAATCTCAAGAATTGTAGATTTATGAAGACATAGTTGGTCTATTTGGGTTTTTTCATTTCCAAAGAGGGATTGAATATGAATAAATATAAGTTCAAAGCATTAGTATAATTTAATACTCCAATAAGCACATTTGAGGTATGGATCTTCAGTGGTTTTTCAAGATTTTATAGAAAATCCATTAAGAAATTTAGTGTAATTTGTGATCCAATAGTTAAAACTATCAAAGGGAATAATTTTTTTTTTAATGAATTGAGGCAATTGAGAAATGTTTTTAGTGCTTAAAGATTAAAATAATAGAGTAGTCTATTATAGCTTTGTTTGATTTTGACAAGTTATTCCAAGTAGAGTATGATGCTAGTGGGACTGCCATAGGAGCATTTTTAAGCCAAGAAGATAAACCAATTTCCTAATTCAGTGATAAAATCAATGAGGTAAATAATAAATACTTAGCTTATGACTAGGAATTCAATTCCATTGTATAAGCCTTGAATAAATAAAGACACTATTTGATGCCTAAAGAGTTTGTGCTTTATATAGATAACCATGCCTTATAATTCATTAGAATTCAAACTAAATTGAGTAAAAGGCATATGAAGTGGGTTGAGTTTTGGTAGAGTTTTTATTATGTTATAAAACATAAGATTGGGTAGGCTAATAAAGTAGCAGATGCATTAAGAATAATAAATATGATTATATAAGAGTCTCAAGTGAATGTCTTAGGATTTATTTCATTGAAAGACTTATATAGAGAAGATTATAATTTTAAGGAGGCTTATGAAGCATGTGAGAATCCAATAAGTAGGGATGGGATTCCATTAATTGACTATATGATTCAAGAGGGTCTATTATTCAGAGGCATCCAATTATGCATACCTAGAGGATCTATGAGATAAAATCTGCTAAAGGAAAAACGTAGTAATAGCTTAGCAAGGAAAACAAAGACCTTTTATCAATTGAGTGCATATTATTATCAGACATGGATGCAATATTGTGTGGATAGGTTTGTATAAAGGTATATAATATTCCAACATGCTAAAGGGAAAAGTTAGAGTATAGGTCTATACCAGCCATTACCTATTCCTAACAAGGTATGGGATGTAGTTAGCATGGATTTTATTCTTGGTATGAAAAATATAGAAAAGGATAATGAATCTATATTTTATGTGGTTGATATATTTTTTAAAATTTCACATTTCATATCTTGCACAAAAATAAGTGATGCAACCAATATTACTAACATGTTCTTTAAAGAGGCATTGAGATTGCATGGTCTTCCTAGAAGTATTGTTTGAGGTAGGGATACAAAAATTGTGGGAATTTTTAGAGGAATATTTATAATAAATTAGGTTTTTACTTTGAGCTTAGGTTAATCTTACCATCCTTAGATTGATGGTCAGATTGAAGTGGTCAATAGGAGTCTTAGAAACATACTTAGAAGTTTGGAAAGTGACCACCCCAAATAATGGTATCAAATGCTAGCTCAAGTATAATTTGAATGTAATGATTTTAAAAATAGAAGTTTAGGTTATATCCTATTCTAAATTTTGGATAGAATCAATAAAAGAGGAGTCTAAGAGATGAGGAAGTTGGACAAGCAGGAGAAAATAAGTGTAGAGGGTGAGGATTTTACCATAACAATGCAAGAATTGCAAGGAAAGGTCAAACTACAACTGTAAATAGGCATATATAAGTATAAAATAATTGTTTATATGAGAATAAAATAAGTATATTTTTTAATTAGGTGATCTATTTATAATACATCTCAGAAAATAAATATTTCCTAATGGGGAATATAACAATCTAAAGATGAAAACAATTGGTCCATGTAAGGTCTTAAGGAAATTATATGCTAGTTTTTATGAGATGGAGCTTCCATTTTATATTTTAATCTCACATATTTTTAATTTATTATATATCTACCTTTTAAATGGAGAGTAAAATATAGAGAAGGCACTTGAAAATAGTGGTGATAAGATCATTCACTGGGAGAAACATCTACCAAAAGCACAACTAGTAAGATAGAAGACATTATGGATAAGAAGATAGCTAAAATGACTAGAGGTAAAGAGTAATTTAAATAATTGGTCAAGTATAAAAAACATTTAATTGAGGATGAAACTTGGATGACACCTTAAAAAATAGAAAAATATGGGAACATTATAGAAGATCTCATGAGTATGAGCTCATGAATCCTTTTCTTCCTAGAGAGTTTGATGCACATGAATGTATATAGTGGTTTAATATTTAAATTTTTTAATCTTAATTAGGTTTTATAGATCATATATTATATATTTTAAGCTTTTCCATGCTTCAATTTACATTGTAATAGTCATTTTGGCTTGTTTTTCATTTTCCTATCAATACTGAAATTTGAATTTTTAAACTAATTCTAGGAGGTTTCAAGATATTTTATCATTATTAAATGCTTGATTTTTTAAATAATATTCATATATGGGTAAAATTAATTCCTATTAATTGTATATAATAATTAAAATGTCCTAAATCATATGTCTATGTTAACCTCATTTAAGAGTTAAGTCTTAAGTAGGGTTACAAAGAATTGGTTAGATAGTTTGAGAAATTGTATGAGTTGGAGAGAAGAGTGGAGGATTATGAGAGATATAAGGTAAATTTGATAATTTATATGGATATTAAAATAATACAATACTCCAATATTTTTAAAAAATAATAATAAAAGTTCTAAAACAAGGCTGTTGAACAAGGTTGTGTATATGTTTGCATTCAAATCAATGGAAATTATGTCTTATTAAGTCTCTTAAAGAAAATTTAAATCCTTAAAATATGTAATATTGTGAATTTTTTAATTTTATAATCATATTAATTTTTTTTTAAAGTATTTTATTTGTTGCAAACTTGGAAAGGATACATATGTTAATACAGTCAAGAAAGATTGTCATAACAGTCAAGGAAAAGTTGTTTTCACCTATCTTTTGGATTGTTCAAGTGATAAATAAGGTTGAAAGAGTAGGATAGTGGTGATATAGACCATATAAAATTTAAAATTTTCAAAACATATCTCAAAAATTAAATTATCTTATTTTGATTGCTTTCGACCTATGTACATGCCTGCTAGGGTTTTAAAAAAAAAATCCAAATAACTTGAATTTTATCCCTTTAAAATTGATTAAACTTTGTAAAAGGGTGAAATATATTATTTTTTTATTTTTAATAGTGTCTTAAACATTATTTTACATCTAAAAATAAATATATTTATGATTCTCAATCAACAAGCCTAATTGTAAATGCTAGAAACCCCTATTTTTAGCATATCTTGAATTTTAAAGCTACGACAAAGGTAATGATTAATTTTAAAAGTTAATATAATATTAAACTAATGTGATAAATAAATTTTTATCATAATAACCCATTTTTTGATCTCAATTTTCCATCAAGTAGGCTTGTATGCCTAATCTCTCATTTAAGTAAACTACTACTTGATTCTTCCTTTACCCATCACCATCAATCATACACACATCCTTTGATTACTATGCATGGTTCATAAATAACATTTAATAATGCATACTATATTTAGAAAACCATTATATCCTTACATGCTAAGGTGTTATAATCAGATCAAGGTGTCTCTAGAGTTAATATTTCAATGGATTCCTAAATTTTGCTTCATAATCCTTTGCAAACTAAGATAGAATATTACTCATTACTAATAAGTTTTGTATCTCCTACGATAAAAACATATTATGGTAAAGGTGACCATAAAAATCCTTTGATAATTTAATTTATCATGCTTATATTATGATTACAATGACAAATTATTAACCAAACTCTTTTCACGAAGCCTAAAAGACTATGATTTGTTATAGTTCTTAGATATTCGACTACAATCATTTAGAGCATTCAAATATTTTTAGATCAATTTATAACACACTTTTTTTTTATAAATATTGGTGAAAAACTATCTTTTTTACAAATTTCTAAACTCAAGTAAGTCTCCAATGAGCCAATTAGTGAATATGTTATTCAATACAAAACTATGGTATCAAATATGGAAATTTTTATGGTATAAAATTAATTAAAAGATAAATTCACACAAATTTTAATATCACCAATTCATGAGTCTACCATGTTTGAAAAAAACAAATATTTTGATGAGTTATGCCATATACTCAAAGAAAGATAATTCAATCTCATAGATTTAAACAAACTCAAATTTGAAACAAATGTTATATCTACTAAAAATGTTAAGTTTTAATGAAAAATAAGATACAAGGTCAAATCTAATGAAAACAAGAATGAATAGAAATTAATAGTCAATACAGTAGCACAACTAATGAGCAATCTTCAATTGACAACTCTATCAAAGAGGAAATTTTCAAATTTATCACAAACTCCTCATGTCTTGTTACAAAAATTACTTGATTGAAATCTCATATCTCTCCTTCCACTATTATAGGTTGATATGACCAAGTATTAACATAGTGGTTTTGATAGTAACACATATTATGATTATCCTAATATATCAGACATTCTAAAAATAAGTGTTTCAAGGTAAGGCATAAGATATAAGACCTTATTGATGATAATACTATTGATATAAGCACACCCACATAGAAATATATAACACATAAAACAATAATGCATAGTTTAAAATATTTAGTAATCCATTTCCACATGGTACAAAATCAAAAATAAATCATGCGTACAACATGCATCCTCCTCCTTTGACATATGAGCATCCAATGGATGTTATAATTGGTACATTTATAGGAACATTAGTATTAATGGGTAACTTGGCACACCAAATTAGGTAGGATAGGAATGATTCAACATATCCTAGAAGGAGACCAAAGTCTCCCCAAGGTCTATATTACCAAGTCATGGCATACTAGATAACCTAGTTGGTCAATGAATAATTATTCCATTACAAGGGGTCTACTAGTCTGAAATTAAATTTTAAATAAGAGAACATTATGAGTTTTATTTTCAAATAATTTGGGTTTAATATGTGTAATAGGGGTAAAAAAACACCCATACACCCAAAAATCAATGGTTTCAAGTTTATCCAAAAAGTTGTAGTTGATTCAACATTTATTCATTGTATACATAGATTCAATAGTGTGTTAGTAGAAATAAATAAAGATTTTAAATCAAGATTAACATTAAAATTTAGATTATAATTGTATATATTCTAACCCTATGATAACATATCATTAAAAAGAGAAAACTCAGATGAGAATAAAGAGGAAAGAGTGAACTTGTTTTGTAATGAGAACAAATTTGGAATTTTTGATTAGATGAATTCTATGAATTTGATTTTATGCATGAACAATGTACATGTAGCCATAAACAAAGAAGATGAAAGATTATGATGGGAAATCAACCACAAAAGAGAGAGAACATAACCACCATCTTATATGCATAGAAAAATAACAAAACTCTTTTACAACCTTCAACTGCTCAAAATATGCATGAAGCATGAGTTTGGACTCACCATAAATAATTTGGTTATGAATTTTATCAGTGTAATACCATGGACCAATAATAAATGAAATAAAAATAAAAAATAAATCAATGAAATGAATGAAAATAAGGTTTGGTCCTCATCTTTGTGCAACTTCAAAAAATGAATCAACCCTTTGCTCTTGACAAGTAGCTGATTATATATAGAATTATTTCCCATTGAATAATCTGGGTTTCCTCCTAAAATTTGATATAAAAATTTATGAGTCTCACCCATCAAAGCCTAAATAATAAAGGGATCCCATTAGTCCCTTGGAATATAAAATAAATTTATGACAGTGGATGATTGTTGGAAAATGTATATTTGAACAATGCACTCCCCTTTTACTTGAGTCAACAAAAAAAATTGTGCCATGAAAATGCAAAAAAAAATTTATACTATGCTTCTCAAACTCAATACAAACTTTTTTGATAATATAACGGAACTATATTTCCAATTCCATAAATGACATATGAAATAGAGCAATGGCTTGAAAGATATGACTAGAAACCCACCAACACTTTGTTTTGCCTGAACTATGCTACTGGTAAATCTTTCCCATGTATTTTATCACCCTTATTCACATTGAATAAGGGTTGGATTTTTTTTTCCTTTAGAAAATTAATCTTCACCAACTGGGTGTCTCTATTCCTCCCTTGACCCAAAAAAAAACAAAAATATCAAATTTTAGCTGAAAATAAGCAAGATTAAAAAAAATGCATCATTTATTGAAAATATAATTAAGTATTGAAATGGTAGACTTTACATTTTCTAATTTTTCTATGTAAGACCTATATGAACACAAAGTTACCAATGTGAACATCCAACACAACTAAAGACTCATACAATAGATTTTAAAGGCAAAAGTTATGAGAAACTACATGTTTGGGTTAGTTTTAATGTCTTTACAAGGAGCTCTTTAAAACTTAATTACATTTCACACTTTTCAAAATAAGATTGATTTTTATTTAAAAATTTAAGAAAATTTATTTTAATTTAAAATATAAATTTTAAATCATTCCAACTACTTGCCATTGATTTTAAGGCCTTCAGGATTCTTCACCCTACTTCACTTGTTCTATACAAGATTTAACACTCTTCACACTTAGAGAGCATACACATATTTATTTAGCATGGTCATCACCCTTTTCATAGCCAAATCTCCTTTCCAACTTTTTATGCCATCTATAGTTTTCACAAGGTCGAGACTTATTCATAGCTTTCCCACTCAAGTCGCACATTCAATACTTAACTTCATGGTTTCCATGCTTTCTTGCCTTTTTGCATGATGTGTTTCATGCTCTTCTGATCTAGATCTGAACTCCATTCTATAAATAACCCTGATGCAAATTAAAATAAAAATATATTTTGACACCGATCTGTATCAATTCACACACTCACTATATTTATTGAAAATAATGATGCTTTTCTTTAGAATGATGTGTTGCATTATAATTTTATATATTTTCTTGTAAATGTTGGTCGACTTCCCTACCACTAAAACTCTGGTGATGTTGAGTAAGTATATATTCTTGTATGAAATCCTCCTTGTTCTATTTCTTTCTATTCTAATTCATTCACCATCACAATGGCAAGAAGACTAGATGACAATTTTTTGTACTACTTGAAGGTGTTGGAATTGTTTTTGAATGATTTTTGACCCTGTCATCCAAATCTGACCCTGCTTGTGCAATTTAAACTCTATTAAAATTTGACCCTGTAGTACTATTCAAAAAATTTATCTTATTGTCCACAAACTTGATCTATATTGTAGGACAGTATGGCCCCTCATGCTCAATTATCATGATCAAACCATTCATATGGACACTCAGTGGTTCCTATAAAGTAAATGTGCCTATGTCTACTTGCTTTTGTTCTTTCCCTCTGCACCCTAATATCAAATTATTTCACTCCTATCCTATTAAAATTTTCAAATTTTCACTCAAAAGCTCCTCCAATAACAAAATTACCTACTTAATAACTAATAATATCAATGCAATGATAAGATAGGGAAGTCCATTAAAAAAAATGGAAAAAATAATCTACTACTCTACAATTTGAAATTTAGTATTCATCTAAATAACAATTGATCATACACAAATTCCTCAAACAAATATTTTTGGAATAAACCATCAACACGTAGAACTTTTCACCAAAGAAATACATTGTTATAACATTTATCAAGGCCAAATGCTAGCACTGATATATTACCATAGCTAGTAAAAAGCTTAGAGAAATAAAGAAAAAATATTAATAATGTGATATCCCATCTACTCTAATCTAATATCCATGTTCTTTCTTCTCTCTATGTTCAGTTCAGTTCAGTTAAATTCAATGGAAAAGGATTCTTCATCCACAACCAGTTAAAATCCAAATTAGCTTATGGAGGGCCAAAATCAATGGTATCGATTCCTTGCAAATTGATTTAAACAAATTTGCACAGTTCCAAGCCTTTAATGATAGTTTAGTTTTAAAAAATAGACTTTAGAAATCACATAATTTGCATGCATACATTTTGGAACAAATGGCTTACAACTAGGGATAACAATGAAGGCATTGAAAGCAGAGAGACACTTATTAACTTTGAGACCACTCCGTAGGTTTGAAAGCCATGTGTAAAAAAATTAAAATTATATGTTAAATAATATATAGTATTATATTAATAAATCAATGAGATGTGGGTGAGTTAGTTAAGTAGTCTGGTTGTTTCAATCCCTACCTAGATTTAAATATTTGGAAATGTATATGAAATTAGTTGTAGCCATGGTTTATATTCTTGGTATCATTAATCATTGTTGGTTATTCTTAAAGTTGGTGGTGACCATTATTGGTATATCTAATATATGTGGTAAAGGATCACTTAAAGATCTGAATATTTATTAAAAATATTATATTAATAAATATAATATTAATATATAAACTAATATTATATATTGATAATAATAATATAATATAATATTATAATAATATAGATATTAATAATTAATATTATTATAATATGACATGTGGATCTAACAATAAATAATAATAAAATGATTATGTTTGTAATGTAATTAGTACCTAATAGTTGTTGTACTTATACAACCTCACAATTTTCATGAATAAATCTAAATAGTGGAATGGTTATCCTAATGTGTAAGATTTTATGGACCCCACCTAATAATACATATAATGGTTTATATGTGGGTCCATCATGTCTTTGTTAAGCACCTTGGTTTCATGTGGACTTATATTTACAAGTTAAACAATCTGATTTCTAGATATTATGTTCACATATTATGGTTTTATGGTTTATCATTGTATGAGCATATCATATTTTAATTAAATAATCAAACTAGTAGTTGCATCAAAGCTGCAAGTTACCTCATAAGGGATTTAATTCTCTATTTTGGTTTCAAAGGGTTTTGTAAAGTGAAAGAGTGTAAATGAATAGTTGTAACTCACTCAAATCCCATGATTGATTACCACATATCACATTTTTCACACCAAGTGTTAAGAAAGAATAATTGTATGGTAGAGGTGGCAATGTAAAACCATTGCTTATTTCTTCATATGATGTGGAAATGTGTTGTGCATGGAGAAGACATTTAATTTCATAGTGAGTTTGAGAATCATGAAGTGGTGAAGTATTTCAAGGTGATGGTGAAGGGCAATTATAGGGAATTTCAAGTGCTATTGGATATAAGAGGGCCCATATTATACACCAAATCTGTATTCAAGGAAAATAGTGGATTTAAAAGACTTACACCCATTCCAAAGTGATTTGTAGCATTCTATGTGGTGACATCATTAATTGGGTTTTTTATATTGTCAATAGTGGTGGAAGATGTCATGAGATTTGATTTTATTGAGGTAGAGCTCTACATTGATGTATGACTCTAATCATATTGTAATATCTCTGACCTAGGATTGAAAAATTGATATTCTAGAATGTACATTTATATATAATAATAATATATATTATATTATAATAGTTTATAATATATCATATAGATAATAATATTATATATTCATAAATATTGTAATAAACACACACACACATAATAATATTAGCTCTACATTTGTAGATGAAGATGGATATAAATGATATCAGAACACACACCCACCATTACATAGAACTGCATACAAAGATGGATATAGATGGCTATGAAAATTTATTTGATGGTTAATAAGGATCAAAATGAGGAATAATATTAGAGAGATCCTGTCCATTCATATGTCATGAATCATATATGAAAAAAAAACAAAAACTTAGATGAGACTTTTAAAAACCATTGATTCTAATTTGTAAATGTCCTATAGTTGTGCTTGTGTTGATTGTTGATTATGTATTTTTATTTTTTAGCAAATGACATGTTTTTAATCATGACCTTAAACAATTTGTACATTTTAATTTTTGAATAATAATAATAATAATAATTCTCATTTTAGTCTCACTCTCAACCACTTTCAACCTCAATTTCAACATCAATGTGTTTCATACTATCAGATGTTCCTGCTCAGTTTATGGAGAATATTTATTGAAGATCATCTTCTACTGGGTTATGGATAAAAACTAAAAGCCAAGTCTTATGCCTAGATTTGTCTTGAAACTAACTTGAGCCAAGCACTAGAGAAATAAATTCTTCTGATGTGTGTAAACAAGGTATGGATGCAATTACTAGAATATTTAAACATCAAGCTATGTCCATATTGTAATGGATTTATTATTAAGGTGAAAGTGTAGTTAATATATTAGAAAAAATATTAAAGATCCTAAATCATCTCACAAGGAAGCTCATAATGCTAGTGAAGGATTTTAGAAATTAAAAGTAGTAAAATGTAGAAGGTGGCCCCCATAGATTAAAAAAATAGTAAAACAAAAATAATTCACTGTAACATTTCTCCCATGGAGAAGAGTTCGGAAGTGAACACCAAAACATTAGGACTGATAAAAAATCACAAAGTGATCCTGGAAGGTAACCATCAATAATATGCACATAATCAAATCCTAAAACATTAAAAAGGAAAATAAATTATAACATTTCAGAGATAATCACATATTCAAAAAATGATAATCATAAATGATTTACAAGTGGAATATGTGAAACCCTTAAAGTCATCTAACACTAAATAGAGGTGTATTTTTTCAAGTTGTAAAGATTTCATGGAAAAAACTCAGTCATGGAGGCTCTAATAGTGTTTACGTTTGTGGCCTCCTTAAACATACAGAAGGTAGATCTTCTAAGTGGCATGATCTCTTTGTTGGGTGAGATTTTTTGACTCATCAATTGATCTCCATTATTTTTTGTAGACTATGAATTTGACTCAAGAGAGGATCATTAGTATGGTGTTAGTTTAGAAAATTAAATCAAAATTCAAATAAACACACTAGCATAACATCTCTATGCCTAGTTACCAGGGGGATCTTAGTTAAAAAAAGAATGGAAAACACAACTAAAAAGCTAAATAAACCTTCCTTTCACTTTCCTTGGAGGTTTCAAGAGATGCTTGTTGTAGTGGTTTGCTCTATTTGTGCTCATGAAGTCTGCATCAATGGAAGCTTGGCTATCTCCATCTCTCCTTGGCACCTTGTGTCTTTGGATTGGCTTGGATCAATATTTGGACATTTTAAGACTAATTTGCATGAATCTTTGGAATCAATTTAAAATTATAACTTTGGCATGTGAGAGATTAAAATTCAATAGGCAAGGCCTCCTATTTATAGATTTTTGGAATGATTTGAGAATCAACCATGACCATCCATCTCAAAATTGAGATGTGTGGCCATGAATAAATCCAAATATGAAATTCATTATAAAAATAACCCCATTAATATTTGGGATAAAGGGGTATTAAATAGGCATGGAGGGTCTTAATGAGGCATGGGAGACCCATAATCCTGATATTTTTTGCATTTATGGCTTATGGATGCCACCTCATATGATGATGTCACCTGATGATGTAGTTAATAAAAATCAATTTTCAATAAAGATTTATTCAAAAATTTCCATGGAAAATTAACTTAAGGCCCTAATTTGGTTTAATTAGCCTAAAACATGGTTAGTCAACTTTGGTGCAAATTTTGGCTCTTGGTGCATAAATTATTCAAATTGGTCAAAATGTCTTGTTATTGGCTTGAAATTTGACTGGATTATAATTAGGAGTTGATGTTAGATGATTTAGAACCATATTCCAATTTAGGATGTTTCCAAAAAAAAATAACAAAGGCATGTGTCTCATGCAAGATATTTAATAGAAAAGAGCAATCCAGAGCACCCAGGTACAGAATTGGTATTTTAACTCGAAATGATCTGATCAAAGTTAGCTGGCCCATAAATTGAATTACCCCATTTAATGATACTCTGGACAAAATAGGCACTTGAATATATAAATTTCAACTCATTTAATGCATTTTAGTAATTTTAGGCTAAATTGTGTACTTTGGTAGAAATTGGTTAAAACCCTGGTTAGAGGTTATCGATGACCATATTTAGGTGTCCACAGTTTGCCCCTATTGGGAAGGTATTGCAAGCTATAGGCACAACAAAATTTTCTCAAATAATTAAAAGGTCTTGTATGCCTACAACTTTAACAATGATGAACTAATTTCATGATTCCCCCTCAACGGAATGGTTGGCACAAGGAAAGGTTGGCAAGCAGTCCCTCAAATAAAAGAATGGAGATGGTGGGACCAAAGAAAAGGAAAATGATGGGAAGGGAACACAATGATATTGAAAAAGTAGTCAAAATAATTGAGAATGCAAGTGATATTGTGTACAATGGTTTGGGCAAAGGTAGTTATAAGCATTATACCACTAACATGGTATGATAACATAATGATTTGTCTAAAGACAGTTATAATCGTTGAGAAGATGGAGCTATCCCAGTTATGATAGACAAATGAGATAACAACATGACCCTATATGGGAATAAAAATAAAAATGGTGATAACATAATGATTTTTTCAAAGGTGGTTATAATCATTGAGAAATGTAGGTGGGATGATGTGCAATGATTTTCCTATAGGTGGTTATAATCATTGGACCCCAATTATGGAAAACATGATTGATTGATTGATTGATGATGGTAACTTAACATAGAGGCTAATGATGAATTAGAACAACCTACTAGTAGGAAGATTCTCATTCAAACTAATTAAGGTTGAAATTATTTCATGGTTAATTACTCTATTTGGGACATGATTGGGATTGAATTGGGATGCTGGTGTCAAAGAGATGTTGATGTTTTCATTTGTTGAATAGACTTCTTGAATCTAATTTTTTTTATAACACATGTTAGTAGGCATCATGGTATAACATCATGAGGACTTGGATGAAATATGCATAAGGATTGACTCCTAAAATCTAATACTCAATAGAAAATAATGCACCAATGATAAAAAACCATGATGTTGATGCTAACAGATGAGTATAGATGGAATCAAGAATAATGTGTGTAAAGAATCACCCAATGAACACATATAGACTGAATCAAGACAATAGTGCTAAAATCAAACAAATAGGGAGACAAACAAATGAAATAAGTAGAAACAAACAAACAAATAATGCAATAGAAACCATATGAGCATTGCCCCTAGAAAATAGGTGAAAACTTAACAAATGAATAAAATGGGGGAATAGAAGAAAAGGAAGGGGTGACCAAGCTATCTCCATATGCACTAGGCAAGTGGATGCTACCTACATAGTTATATATATGTAATATCCAAAAGAAACTTCAGGATAAATGTAGTTCTCCCATGAAATGGGAAAAAATGATAACTGATGAAAACAACATAATGAATGTAATAGAAGAACATGAATGGTCTTGAAAAATGGAAAGTGCATGGGATAAAAGGCTAAAAAGGATGGGGAAACTAAGTGAACAAGTGATTTAATTGTGACTTAGTAAGGGTTCCCAAAATCCTTAAGGCAAAGAAGTGGTCAATATTTTTGGTTTTTTATAACAGTTTTACAAGTGTTTTTAGAATTTTTTGGAATCTATCAACTCAATCAAGAATGATGAGACTCTAAAATGGTTCAAGCTCATAAAATGGCAAGAGCATGGCTTAGGTTGCTCACAAAATGATGAGAGCATGGATTACATTGTTCATAAAAAAGTGAGAGTATGGTGGAAAGGGTGACTGAGATAAACTCAAAAAGTATCCAGCACTACCTACATAGTCCCAGAGTAGGACCTCAAGTCACTGTAGTTCCTCCCTAAAGTGGAGGAATTCGACTAGTGTAGTAGTCAATTCAAAAAAAATATGCACAGTTGGTATGAAGGCATAATATGACATAGGAAATGGCAAGTTGGGATGTCAAGGCTCCATAAATAAATGTTTCTTGTAGTTTACCCATATGTGGTCATAACTAGGACACAATGACCTAGATCAATGATAATAATCTACCCACAGGTGGCTATAATTAGTAGCAAGATCGATTATAAGAAAAGAACAATAAAAAAAGGATAAAACTATCAAAACTTCTATCATACTGCTCCAAAATATTGTCTCTATCTAGAATACTTGAAATAATTTCTAAAATTGATTAGACTCATTGGTGTTGAAAAGGTGCAACTAATGGTGAAACTAAGGTCAAACAGGCTAGGTAAATAGGATTCAAACTATGGTTGGTTGATAGAATGTAATAGTAAAATGGATAAGGCTAAGAGGATGGATAAGAATGATATTTGTATAAAAAAGAATAGTGATAAAATGGCACAACTAAAATGGATCTTAGAGGTAATACATCATATTGCTTAAGCATAGTACCACTTGAGGTGAATAATATTAATCAGCTAAGGAAGTTCATCTCAATTTGGTGTGGCAAGCCTATATTCTCCTGATCCATAATCTATAGTAATGATGAAAGGCCCTATCTAGTTTGGTTTGAATTTACCTTTATTCTTCCTCTTAGTTGTAGTATTCTTTTGGTTTTCTTTAAGAACAAGATCACCAAGTTTAAATGTTTTATGATTAATATGGTGATTGTAGTGGCCTTTGAGTTGGTTATGATATGCCTCAATATTTTTGAGTGCAACTATGCATTTTTCATCAAGTAGGTCTCACTCTTGTAGGTGAGCTACTCAATAGTCATGATCATCTAGGACATGCTTGAAAGATATGCGTAGTGAAGGTAACTCAACCTCAATGGGAAGGATGTCTTATGTACCATAAAAAGGTGAATATAGAGTGAATCTTATGGGGGTATAGTGATTGGTATGATATTCCCAAAGGGCACGTAATATCTAAAGGTGACAATCATGACCAACATCATTGACAATATTTTTGAGAATATTGACAATGGTTTTGTTCGATGCTTTGACCTAGCCATTACCTTGAGGGTAATATGATGTAAAAAAATGTTGTGTGATGTTATATTTGGCACATAGATTATTGACATCCTTATTATTTCATGATCTTCCATTATTGAATATAATGTTGGAGGGGATACTGCAGTAGTAAATGAGATGGTTGAAGATGAACTTGGAAATTTGCTTTCTAGTCACGTGAGGGGTATAGTTTCAACCCACTTAGTGAAATATTTAGTGGTGGTAGGATATGTTTATGGATATTAGATGAAGTGGGATTTATATTCTCAATGAGGTCAAGGCCCCATGTAGTAAATGGCCATGGTATCAACCTTGGTTTTAAAGTATTAACTGGGGCATGAATCAGATTAGCATGCCATTGACATTTGTCACACTTCTTTAGATATGCAACTACATCTACATCTATTGTGGGATAATAATAACCAGTATACAATATATTTTTGGATATAATGACCCCACCAGAGTGGGATCCACATACTCCATGTACTTCCCATAATTCTAGTGTAGATTCTGCCAAAGTTAAATGAAGTAGTAGAGTTCCATTAAAACTATGATGGTAAAGGATCGATCTAAGTAGAGTATAACAAGTGGAGTGATGGATAAATATTTGGTTTATTTTTGGGATAGGTTAGGTCATATAACTAGTCATGAATATAATGATAAAGGTCTAAATACTAGATAGAATTAGGATTAATAATATCACAAATCATTACAATAGTTAAAGGTTCATGGGCTGTTATGAACAAATTCTTGATGAGGAACTAATATTCTCTAGCTTTGTTCATTTGTTTAATCATAGAGATGATAGTAGCCATGGCATATATAGTTCTATTACTAGCCCTTGGTATATGTTTAAAATAAATGTCAGCAATTTGTTTCTTGAGTGTCGACCATGGCTTTATATGGAACTAACTTGTCATCTTTGATCTGAAAATGGTCTGTAATTTGATTGATGATTAACTAAGAATAACCACAAACCTTTAGATGATATATATTCCATTTTACTTCTTGGAAAATACCTACAATAAATGCTTCATATTTAGCCATGTTAATGGTATAAGGAAAGCTAATCCTAAATGATTTAGGGATTAGATCCCCCTATGGTGTAATAAATAAGAGGCCTACCCCTGATCCATGTGCTATGAATGATCCATCACAATATAACTTTAATTAATTATCCTAAAGAGGTGTGTTAATGATGGTCATTATGGATTTATCATAAAATTGAAATGTGAGTGGCTTTGTGTCTACAAGGGGTTCTTTAACAAGTTGATTTGCAATGACCTGTCCCTTGATTGCCTTCTGATTGACATACTCTATGTTAAAATCACTAAGAAACATGATCCATTTGGCCATTATACCTTATAAATATATTTTAAACATTAGATACTTGAGTGGATCTACTTTTGAAATTACCATGGTCTTATTGTTCAACATGTAATGGCATAGTTTCTGAGCTGCGAAGACCATAGCTAGACAAGATTTTTCGATAGGTGCATAGTTGTGTTCATATGTGACCAAGGTATGGCTTAAGTATTATACTACATGATCTTTTTCATTGTTATCATGTTGACCCAAAACTACCCTCAAGGCATTATCAGTAGTTGATAGATACAAAAAGAATGACTTTCCTAGCCTAAAAGGTAACAAAATAGGTGGATTAGCTAGATAGTCCTTGAGTTATTGAAAAGATAT
This sequence comes from Torreya grandis, assembly GCA_037957365.1. Classification (NCBI taxonomy): domain Eukaryota; kingdom Viridiplantae; phylum Streptophyta; class Pinopsida; order Cupressales; family Taxaceae; genus Torreya; species Torreya grandis. The sequence goes on from JARHVA010003607.1 coordinate 1,419,090, forward strand.
TTAGCAGTGATCATCCCAGTGAAATGAAACTCCCTTCTTCAAATTATGTGTAAATGGATGACACTTGTCTACTAACTAAGAGATCAAACATTAGATTAACTGGATCTTACCCTACAAACTATGGAGTTACTTCAAATTGGTTGGTGGAGACATCTCGATTATATCATGGACTTTGGCTAGATCAACTTCAATGCCTTTGTGAGACATGATGAAGCCAAGTAATTTGATTGAGGTTATTCTAAACACACATTTATTTGGATTGAGTCTAACTTTGTATTCCCACTATCTTTCAAATATCTTATGTAGCACTGTTGGATGGTTGGCCCTGGTCTTAGATTTTCCTAATATGTCATCGACATAGTCTTCAATAATATCATGCATCATATCATGGAATATGACATCCATGACCCTTTGATATGTAGTTACAATATTATTAAGACCAAATGAAATTACCTAATAACAAAATATTCCCCATGAAGTGGTGAATGCTATTTTATGTTGGTCTTCTAGTGCTATTCTGATCTATTTGTATCCTGAAAAGCCATCCATGAGTTAAAGAATTTCATAACCCACTATGGAGTCAATGATCATTTCAATATTTGGCAATGGAAAGTCATCCTTAGGGAAAGATTTATTGATGTCTCAAAAATTAGCATAGATTTTGATTCCTTTAGGCTTTTTGCTAATAGGTCAACATTAGATATCCATTCTTAGTAGCCAATGGATCAGATACATCCTACTTCTAAGATTTTTCCAAATCTTTATTTACCAATATAGAAATATGAGGATGCATCTTACGTAGGTTTTGTTTCATTGGTTTGGCATCAGGATTGACCATAAGGTAGTGCATAATCAAAGTGGGGTCCAAACTTGGTATGTCAGAATAAGCCCATGCAAAGATATCTACAAATTCTCTCAACAGAGTTATAAAGACTTCACTTTCCTCCCCAGTGAGGGACACACCTAATTTTATCTATTTTGGTTCCAATGGATTCTCGATGTTTACCTCTATTGTATCTTTGATTATAAGGGTCAAACCACCTTATAGGATAGTAGGAAAAGACTTGAACTATTGGACTATATTAGGGTCCTCTGTTAGGACTTGATCTTTAACTTCTCCTACGCGTGATGAATCTAAGTCTTCTAATGGGATATTTGGCCATGTGACAAAAAATTTAGAAATTCCTAAATAGTTTGATCAAACACTTGTTTCTCAAAACTAAACACATATCTATAAGCAAGTTCATTATTGGTGTCCTTCTAGTCTAAATTTGAAGAATAATGAACACCCCCATCTAATAGCGCTTGAAATAGGTTTTCACCACTAGACTGGCCTTTATCTTTACTTTTTCCCTAGTCAAAAAATGCCTCAAAGATGTTTTCACTTTGGAACCTCAATGTTTTATTTATTTGTTTTTGGCTAAGGGTGTTTACCCACTCTCCAAAATAGGCTTCAGAATCTAATGTGATTGATAACCTTGATTTTTGATCTCTTAGTGGAACATTGTCTCTAAGGCCTATAAAGTCATCAAATGCCTCATTATTCTGAAACTCATCAATCGATAGACTGGATTCTTGTTGGTCCCAATCTATTAGTTAGGGATAATATAATGGTAATGTGTTATGATGTTTGATTGGACTAAGGGTACATATGACATTGTTATCAAACATTTTAGTCTCAGCTAGGTCATTAAAGGTAAGGTTATGATCATACTCTACTTTACTATCGACCTCATCATCACTAGTCACTGGTGATAGAACTTGAATAAGATATGTGGGGTCACCCCTAGGTAGTTTAAATCCCAATCCATAAGGTCTTTTGTACTTAGTCATGGAAATTGGTTTAGTGGTTCCTTATTGATCTGGTTTGAGGCCTCTTCCTTCATAGTCCTATTCTCCATGATCTTGTTAGGAATGGGATATTTTGCACTTTTATGACAATCATCTTGATTATCATTATATAACCATGATTCATCCCCTTCAAACATGTCTTGTTCTAGGCTAGATGCTGGTATAAACATGATAGGTCATTTATTTTTGATCTTTTGTTACCAATGCACATGTGGGGTAACTTTAGGTCTTCCAAAGGTCTTTGGATTCTAAGAAAGATTGGAAATACGAAAGGTATCATGGGTCAAATACTCCCCTAGGCCATTATCTGAAATGGTAAAATGGTGGGAGACTATAAGAGGTAGCATGTGGGAAAGGGAATCTAGGGTATTAGGATCTATGAAATTATCTTATGGAGAATAAGTAAGTATGGCCTTTCCTTTATCCTTTTGGAACTTAGATTCATGATATATTGGTAATTATAGCTTTAAAACTCAACCTCGAGATGTTTGAAGTGTTCATATGGGTGCAACTTTCCTAGAATATTCACTTCTATCCCTGAGTGGGAGAACTTGATACATTGGTGTACTATTGATGGGAATACACAAATCTCATGTAACCAAGGCCTACCCAAAAGCATATTATATGACAACTCAAGATCAAACACATGGCAAAATGTAACATGGGTCAAAGTCCTAATGATAATTTATAGACTAATGATGCCTTATGATTCTCTTTCTTGATTATCTTAGGCTTTGATAGTTATCATTTCTAATTAGAGATCTACCATTGTGTACCCAAGGATCTTGATGAGCTTTAGAGACACTATGTTGAGGCCTGATCCATTTTCTATAAGGACACATTTCACTTTATACTACTTTATATAAACTTCTATGTATAATGGATTATTATGGAGTGGGCCAAGGGAAGACATATCACTTTGGTTGAATGTGACTTGTTGGGCTGAAGATAGGTGTCCAACCAAAGCTTGAAATTTATCAAGGGATATGTCACTAGAAATAATAGATTGGGTTAAGAACTCATTCAAAGTGTTTTTGTGGATTATCAACATTCACAACAAATATAAAATATAAATTTGTGCCAGTGTCTTCTACAATTATTTCACAATATCAAATTTTTTGTCTTGGTCAATGGTAAATGGCTTATTCCAAGGTTAAATGGTTGGTTGGATAATGGGCAAAGTGGAAGATGGATGCAGGCATGTGATGGTAATCCTTGACCTCTAAGTTGTGATTACATAATCAATATTAAATATAGGACCATGATTGCTAACAAACAATGGTAATGGTGTGGGACCAGACAAGACAAGTCTTGTTTACCAGTGCACTTTTATGTGGTCATGAGGTAATGACAAGTCATTAGTATAAGGTCCAAAAGTGGAAAACCTCATTTGTTGGTTTGCCTGTGTGTGGTCCTAGGTCAAAGAAGGATTATCCATGTAATGTGGTTAAGTGAAATTATTTAACAATGGTCTAGATTGATTAGTGTTCGATCTAGGATTAATGGAGATGGTATTAATGCTACCCCCTACAATATGACCTACAATATATTTGTAGTCATGTGCAACTATATCGTAGGTTTTTTAGTTGTTACCATTCTAAGCTTGGTTTTGTCCATTTTTTTGATGTTATTGGTTTTGCTGGTTCTGTTGGTGCAGCCTTTGATTTTGATACTATTGATTTTGCTATTGCATGGGATGGTGTTGTTGCTATTGTAGCTAGTTGTTATGTTGAGGAAAAGGGTTTTGATAAATCTCAAGAGCCTGATTGGAGGTGGAAGTACTATTATCCAATGTTATCTTCCCATTTTCCAACATATTCTCGATCAAATGCTTGATTTTCACACATCTTCATAAATTATGCCTATTGACCTGATGATATTCACAAAATTTATTTTTATGGTACCAATCACGATAGGGAATGCCTTGTAGATAATGCTTTGGTATATGCCAACTAATCAAATTATAAAAATCAAGTTTATAAAATATAGACTCAATAGGCTCTCCAAGGTCACTAAAGACATGATACATAGGTACCATTCTCCTTGGAGGAGGAAACTGTAATGGCAAAGGCTATTATATTTGTTATGGGAGTCTTGGTTTTTGTGCTTTTGGTGTTGGTTAAAGAGGTTATTGGGAAGGAGTAAGCTAAAAAGGTAGAGTACATTGAGCAGACAATTTTTGCATAGTTTAGACATAGCATGACTCGGTTACTCCATTTCCCACAACATTCATATTCTAGTTAAATAGTTTTGGTCTATATTGGTTATTGGCTTGTTCTAGTTATGATGCTTGTAATTGGATTAGATATTGGTTTTGGCTACTTCCCTGATTGGTATCTTGGTTCTGATTAGTTGAGTTAAGCTTGATGACTCCTTTATTAATGAGTGCTCACTCAATCAACAAACCTTTATCAAAGATTTATTTAAATGTATGCACACACTACAGTTCTAGATGATAAGCTATCTCACTATGTAAATTTTTAGTGAACATAGTGGCTAATTGTTTATCTGGTAGACTATGAGTAAATCAACTTGCAAGTGTTCTCCATCACTAAAAAGACCTGGCAAAACTCTCACCAACTTTTTGTTTAGCTTGTGTCAAATCAACTAAAGAAATTTCATGCTCGATATTATAGGAAAAATACTACAAAAACTTATCTAAAAGATTGTAAAAATTAGTTACTAAATTATTAGGTAACTTCAAGAACCATTCTAAGGCTTGTCTAGCTAAGCTCCTTGGAAATAACAATAAAAGGTATATATCACTATATGCCATTTGCTGGCTGCGATAAGGAACTTGGTTAAATGGGCTTTGGGATCACTTTTTCATTTATATTTATCAAGCTTTGGTGGTTCATATACTAGAGGAGCTACAATCTATAAATACTCCATATTAAAAGGATAGGAATACACATCATCAAACTTAAAATTTTTAATCTATTTCCCTATTTGGATGGCAGTGATTGCATCCTTCATCTATTGTGATTATTACTCTAAGAAACTCATGAAAATATTGGCTTGGGTAGTTGGTTTAGTGGTCATAAGTGGAGAACTTACACCAGGGTATGATGGAGATATATATTTGGGTATGATGGATTGGTTGGGAAATGGACCAAGAATATGCATATGTGGATTAGGATGTACTTGAAATTGCACATTTGGTTGTATGATATTATGATTTAGGTTTGTTATGAAGGTTTGACTTGGAGGATTTTATGGTTGGGATGGAGGGATATAACTATATTGTGTCTAATATGGTTTAATATGGACCTATTGCTGAATATTCAAACCTTACTGTTGAATGGGTACTTATGAACCAAGGCCCTATTTTTCAACCTATGGTATGCTTTAAACAAAAGACAATTGCTACCTAGTAGGTATTTGAGAAACATTAAAACCTCCTAGTTTCATGAATTATTGTTAGGAAGTGGATGCATGTTGAGGATTCATCATCTATCATTTACTAATATTTATATGTTGTTGGTTAGACATTGCTTGGTTTTGGATTGGCACACTAGCTTACAATTGAAGAGGTATGTTTTCTATTACTTGATGAGGTAAAACATGAGTTGCCCCTTGTTGAGGTGGAAATATGTTTGGCCTTTGTTTCATTGGTATGTTTAATTTTACTTATTTTTTTGGAATTCTACTCACCACCTATTGAGGATTAATAAGATTTATCACATTCTTTTGTTGAGGCATTACATTGGTTTCTAGTTGACTACCTGATCTTGTTGGTTGTACACTTGAAGAAGCAACTATTTGAGTATAGGAAGTAGGTGGTGAAGTTTGGGGTATATAAGCTCTTATTCCTTGGTATGTTGATCCACTCATGGTATTAACTATAGGCACATGTTTTTGACTAGTTATTTGTGTGTTAGCCACTTTTATTTGGATTAGACATTGCTTACACATTATCCACTATATTTTGCTCATTATTATGCATAAAAGTAGAAGACACTTCTTCAATAATTGGCATATGCAAAAATTTGTCTACCAAATTATTTTACATGAATGGATTTGAAATTTGATTATCTTGACCAGTTAACTCTATCAAAACTCTTATTGAAGGAACTAAGTCAATAAGAGGTTTATTAACCATGGGCATCTGATTAAAATTACGTGCTAGATTTAGGTAGGTTTGATATGCTATCTACATTTGGTTAAAGTGATCTTCCATGAGGATTTTTCCTTTGTTAGGCATATTAGGATCTCGATACATCATTTGGACTAGAGTCAAAGGATTTCTAGAAGAAGACTGTTGACTATACAATATGTTGTGAGGCATTCTTACTAGGCTTGGTAAACTTTCCTGAGGGAAATGTGATAGAAACATAGCCCATACTTCTATGGATCTAACTAAAATATCATCTTTGTTCTCCAAAAAATTATTCTCAAATAAAAATGGATGATACGTGGAAGGCATATTAGCAGAATATGATTATTGAGGAATTGGTTTGTCCATTGTGGGTATAATATCTAAGTATTGTGTGGTTTGTTCTTGGTCCTATTCTAAATAAGGTGGTGTATTAACCAAATAGTTGTGATCTAGGAATTTGACTCAAGAGAGGATGGTTAGTATGGTGTTAGTTCTAAAATGAAAACAAAATGAAATAAACACACTAATAGCATAACATCTCTAGGCCTAGACACTAGGGAGAGCTTAGTTAACAAAAGCTAATGACAAGCACAACTAAAAATCAAGGGATCAAATACAAGAGTTCATTCACCTTATTTAGATGCTCCAAATTCATTTTTAGTAGTGGCTTACTTATTTTTGTGCTCATGAATTCCTTGGCAATGGAAGCTTGGCTACCTTCATCTCTCCTTGGAACTATGGCTTGTGGCTTGGCTTGGCTTGGAATCAACTTGGCATGGTTAAACTAATTTATTGAAGCTTTAAAAACCAATTTGGAATTATAACTTTTCATCAAAAAATCTTTGAAATGATGTTCTTGGCCTCTCTATTTAAAGATTTATAGATTTGATCAGAATCAACCTCAACCATTCATCTCAAGATTGAGATTTGTGGTTGAGGATTAATTCAATTTTTGGAATTAAGTGTTTAATTATCCTCATGATGAAATTGGAAGAATGGGAAATTTAGAGGCATGGAGGGCATCATGGAAGCAATTTATGAGGCATGGAGGGCATGAATCCTGATATTTGTGGCATTTAAGGCCTAGGGATGTCTTCCCAAGAAATGAGGTCACCTGATGATGTAAATATTAAATATTCATTTAAAAAAATAAGTTTTCAACAAGTTTTCATGGAATTATTAATTATGACTTGATTTGGGTTAATTAGCTCTTAAGCATGATTAAGCACTTTATGCACAAATTACTCAAATTGATTAGAATGCCTTGTTATTGGTCTAAAATTTGACAAGATTGGAATTGAAAGTTAATATTAGATGCATTGGAACCATATTACCATTTAGGATTTTACCAATAGAAAATAAAAAATCCACATATCTCATGAAATATATTTGATAGGAAAGAGCAATCTAGAGCACCCAAGTGCAAAATTAACATTTTGACTCGAAATGAACTGATCAAAGTTAGCTGGCCCATAAATTGTATTGCCCTGTTTAGGGATACCCTAGCCAAAATTGGTACTTAAATATGTTAGTTTCACATAATTTATCATGTTTTAGTGTTTTTAGGCCAAATTATGCATTTTAAGTTGAAATTGGCCAAAACCTTGATTGGAGGTTATCGATGGCCAGATTTAGGTGTCTACAATAGTTAGCCAATGGATCTTGGCTTTGTGCCCCTATTTGAATATTATAAGATGGATAATGATCTGTCTCATAAGCAATATTATATGCATAGGGGTCTTGCACCATTTCTTCTTATGTAACCACATTATTAATCCTTGGATTGTACATGAGTCCACTACTAGTGTAGGAATACATGTTAGGATCCATAGTGAATGTTATGTAATAGAAAGGGAAGAGAGTTATACAAAATCTAAAAAGACATTTCTAAAAAGATAATGTTCAAACTTGGTTTAGATTTTGTCAAAAAGATGGAAATATTTATGTAATTATTTATGATAAAACAAGCTAACGTTAAGTATCTAATGTTACATGTCTTATACAAAAAGATTAAGTAAATGGACCAAAAATAGAAATGCTAAACTCTAAGGTCTAAGTGTTTCAAATCAGTCTAATTTAGGAAATAAGTAGTTTTTAGGTTTTTTGGCTAAATATGGCATCAAAATCTAGGATCAAATAAGGCATGTGCTAGGACTCTTGGCCAAACAACATCAAAATCTAGACTTTAAAAAATAGATGAGATTTTAATCTAATAGATTTGAAACACTTCTAACAAAAACTAGGAATTTGACTCTTAGACATGAAATCGATTAAATAGGTATAATTTATGGAACAAAAGGCACTTTAGAGAAATTTTTTTTTCTCTTAAATAATGGTATAAAACTTGGTTCCTTTAACAAATAGGCTAATAAATGTGAATGGTGTAACTATGCTAGACAAAGAACATAAAAGGTATACTTGGATTGGCTTGAAAAAAGTGTACAAACTTGAGCTCTATGAAAAAAGGTATATATAATAATATTTGAAATGATTTGAGAGTGTAACAATGCTAAGCTACTCAAAATACATGACAAAATATTTATTTCAAAAACTCTCTAAGGCAAAGATGGTTTCTCACAAATTTGGCAGCATAACACTACCTTTCTTAACTCAAATGATATACACGCCTCAAAATTTTTGAAAATATTTTTAAGGAAAGAAGGTATGATTCAAATTATTTCAATGAAAATAGGATGGTAATACAAAAAAATTTGGTGCATAGACTCAAAGTGCAAGTGTTTATCACAAAATAAATTAAGCTTATCAAGTGGTGATAATGATCATGAGTCTTTAAACGACCTTCAATTCAAATATAAATTTGAACCTAAGTTAAAACAAGTTTAATGTGTAAATGGTGAACCCATTTGACACATCAACCCTTATAACTTAAAAAGGTTCAAATTCGAATGTGAATTATAAATGAAGGATTTAAACAAACTTTGGTAAAAGGTCTAGACTCAATTGGGTAGCATAACTACACCAAAATGGATGATATGACTAAGTTTTGATGAACTTTGAACAAGGAAAATTGACGATTTATGTGGGTAGAATAATGCCTCTTTATTCAAAGGAACATGAGGATTATGTGTTTGTTTTGTATCATTTTTTCACACCATGTTTTGACTCCAAACAAGCCTTTAATCTAGGACAAAACCAACTAATTAATCACTTTTAGATCTTAAACTAACAAGGTTGCTTGTTATTGTTAGAATATATCAATATACATCATTTGAGAGGATTTTAAGTGGTCATCCAAAAAGTAAAATGTGCATTATATAGTAGGTTTTTTACACCCCTCCTCCCAAATCATAGTACTGTGACATGGACCTTGAGGCGCACATTACACTAACAATAATTTCGTGGCAAGTGGGGATTTGTCTAAGATCTATAAGTTTTTGAATGTTTCTACATGGATCAATCTCACAATGGCTTTCATTCCAAATGATGCAAAATAAATGCAATTAAATTTGTGTTTGTGGTACTTGGATTGTTACAAAAAGGTCTTATCCTTTTTGCAACCACTACATCTATCACTTTCTTAGTGTAGTGCGATGTCCAAAGTGCAGATACATCCCATGTGCTTTAACCCTATATAACTCATGAGAGGTGATGAAATCCCCCTCACAAGCTAAAATATAATGAAATAAAATACATGATAGAAATACTTTAGCATCATTTTAATGTCATCCAAACTATTACAAATTTTTAGGGAGTGATTTAGATGACATTCTTTCTATGCCTTGGACTAGGCATGTTTGCAATAAGGATGGCACTTTTGATTCCAAATGTTTCCTAAAGGGGAAAAATGGAAGAGCATACATGCATATCCCTTATTTTTTCCAAATAATTTATAACTAAACAAATATTTAAAATAAAAATTAACAAATGTGTTTAATTTTAAGCACCAAAACAAAGATTAGGTGGTGTTATTTTGACCCCTTGGTCTTAAGTTGTAACTTTGAAATCACAATTATCAAAGCATTCACTTAAGCATCTAAATTTTTAATTAAGCCCAAAAAGAAAATTCTTAATTCATTTTAAAATAATAAAATGAAGTGTGAAAGGCATTGATTTAGTTTTCTTAGATGAATTTTCATGTAGATCTTGCAAGAAAAATGTTAGCACATTATTTAGTCTTGAAGCACATTTATCAAATGAGGTAAGTAACCTTAAAGGGAAAAATATGTCAACCCAAAGGTAAAATATCAAGAAGGCAAATGCATTAGATTAGATTTGGATTTAAAAAATCTCAAAAAAAATCGTTAAAAGAATAATATTAAATATATGAACACCTGAAAACAAAAAAATAGAAGGCTAAAAATAAAACATAAGACATAAAAACCTGCACATAAAACATAAAAACTTATAGTTAGTATTTTTAACATAAATTTTAAAATATAGATCTATTTGTCATGAAATTTTAAAAAGTTGTAAAAAACTCCAGGGTGCATGTCTCTACAAAATTTGAGGTCCAAAACTATTTTTACTAGAAAAATAAAAAACATAAAGTGGTAGTCACTAAAACAATCATAAATTCTAAAATATACAATTTTTTTGTGAAATGTTTAGAGCATATTAATGACATATTTAGCTATCTGAATAAAAAAATTAGACAAAAATATTAATTAAATAAAAAATTATGAATTTTTTATTGGATATTTTTTCTTAAAGAAAAAACAATAAAAACAAGAATTAAAACTATGAAATACAAAAAAGTTTGTGGATTGTGCTCTAATGAAGAGTATCCCACTAGGCATGCCATTATGTAGACTAGGAATTTGACTCAAGAGAGGATGTTTAGTATGGTTTTATTTCCAAAAATTAAATCAAAATTGAAATAAACACACTAACATAACATCTCTAGGCCTAGTTACTAGGGGGAACTTAGTTAACAAAACATGAAAGGAAAACACAACTAAAAAGCTAAAGAAACATTCCTTTCACCTTCCTTGGATGCTATAACATGATTTTTGTAATGGCTTTCTTGGTTGTGCTCATGAAGTTTGCATCAATGGAAGCTTGGCTACCTCCATCTCTCCTTGGCACCTTGTGTCTTTAGCTTGGCTTGGCTTGGTTTGGCTCAATATTTAGACATTCTAATACTAATTTGCATGAAGCTTGGGATTCAATTTAGAATTATAACTTTGGCATGTGAGAGATTAAAATTCAATAGGTAGGGCCTCCTATTTATAGATTTTTGAATGGTTTGAGGATCAACCATGACCATCCATCTTAAGATTGAGATGTGTGGCCATGAATAATTCTAAATTTGAAATTCATTCTAAAAATATCCCCATTAATATTTGGGATAGAGGGGTATTGAATAGGCATGGAGAGTCTTAATGAGGCATGGGAGACCCATAATCCTGATATTTTATGTATTTATGGCTTATGGATGCCACCCCATATGATGATGTCACCTGATGATGCAGTTAATAAAAATAAATTTCTAATAAAGATTTATTCAACAAGTTACATGAAAAATTAAATTAAGGCCCTAATTTGGTTTTATTATCCTAAAACATGATTAGTCAACTTTGGTGCAAATTTTGGCTCTTGGTGCATAAATTAATCAATTTGGTCAAAATGTCTTGTTATTGACTCAAAATTTGACTAGATTAGAATTGGGAGTTGATGTTAGATGTATGGGAAACATATTCCCATTTAGGATTTTCCAACATAAAATAACAAAGGCACATGTCTTGTGTAAGAGATTTGATAAAAAAGAGCAATCCAGAGCACCTAGGTGCAAAATTGGCATTTTGACTCGAAATGATATGATCAAAGTTAGTTGGTCCATAAATTAAATTGACCAATTTAATGACACTCTAGCCAAAATTAGCACTTGAATATATCAATTTCAACTCATTTAATGCATTTTAGTATTTTTAGGCCAAATTGTACACTTTGGTGGAAAGTCATCAAAAGTTTGGTTGGAGGTTATCAATGGCCAGATTTAGGTGTCTACATTTTTAATTAATTATTTTTTTATATGTAGTATGATTCACATGCATAATTTAAAATTAATATCTCTCCTTGTTGCGTATGTGTGAAGATGTAAATTTTGGGTATTTCTTGATTGTTTTTTATTTTAGAATTTCTTGGTTCAATAATAAAAATATTGATTTTACTTTGTAGGGCATTGTTAGAAACATTGATAGTCAAGTTTATAATATGAAAAAGGATCATGATAGTAAGTATACCATAACCATTAATACGATAAATAAAAATTAGAGGGAAAACACAAGGCATTTTAGGGATGGACTTGAAAAAGCTCAAGTAGATACATGTGCAAAGTTTAGTGATATGCCACATATATCAATTTATATGTTTTTGGATAGATACCATCTTTTGATTAGAGCTTTAACTGGTCCTAGAGCACACAAGGGGGACCAGTCCTCAAAATAACAAAAAGCTTAAAATCTAAGGCCACAAAGGCCAAGACAAAAGAACAACACAATACTAAGGTGAAAATATAGCTAACCCATTCTTCCTGCAAGAACACTACTATCTATAAAATATACTCACCACTCAAGCATATTATAAATATAGAAATAATATAATAGAAAAATATGCAACCCAACATAACACCCCACCTACTTAATAGTCCATCCCAAAACCTTGAGTGGTTTCCTTCCTCTACTTGAGAGCAGATCTTTCATTATCTATTGGGTTCCACCATCAATAGAATTCATAACATCAAATTATAATTATTCAACTTCTGACTTTTACTCCTTTTTACCTGATTCACCAAAGTTTAGCATTTCCCTCTTGAAAAGATGTTGAGTAATCAATAAATAGGATCTAGAATATAACTCTTCTTCTTCTTCCTCCTTCACTAAAGTTTTAAACTCTTCAAGACATTCATATTACAAAGAGCCTTTTGACATTGACAAAGCTTGAACTTAGGGTGATGCCAATTCTTTGAGACCCTTAGACATTTGTTTGTTTCCAAAATCCAACACCTCAGAGTTTATATTTTTTATTCCACTATTTTATTGAGCTGGGGGAGTTGATCTGATAGGTGTCCAATACACTCTTTGGTCTCCACTACCTCCTATGATGTAAGAGAACAACCCTTGTCCCCAACAAACCTGCTAATAAATTCAATTTTTATCTTCCATTAAACTATTTTAGTTACCTAATACATGATTTAAATAAGTGTCATATTAGTGAAAATAGGTGTTAAAAATCTAACTACTCCTCTAAAATGTATAAAATGCACCACATATCAATTTATATGAGTCTAAAACTAATGAAACAAAAATTATGACCATTTTAACTATAAAAAACCAAATTAGATGGCTCTAAAATCAATTAGATGAAAATTAGAAAGGCTTCCTCAAATGAAAGACACATTCTATATAATATAATCAATTGATGCAAGATTTTATATGCAAATAAATATGGATACATATATTTCCAAGCTTTTACCACTCTCAATCTCAATCTCAACATTGTGCATATTTATTTTATAATTTTTAATGCAATTAACACTTGGTTGTGGACATTTGTATTTTTGTGATTTGTTGTAATTTGGTAATTTTAGACTCTTAGCTAGTTTCTCATGGTGTGATTTTATACCTCATGCCTTTTTAATCAAACTTGTATATATATTTTTAAATATTTATAAATATAATTATATGTTTTAAATCAAAATATAAATATTGTTTATATATAATATGCTAAAGAACATCATATTGCATTACCTTAACTATTCAATCATGGTAGGTTTCAATTGATATTATATATTTCACTATTCTACAAGCATGGTAAATCTGGGTATAACATGGGTGAACTAATAATAAAAAGAAACTAATGCCTTGTTAGTAGGGATTTTATACAATTTTCCTATCTTCTAGGATCCAAACCCAAAAATTACAAGGAAAAAACCCATAACTTTGTTTTTTATTTGGAAGACTAGTACACATGTACTACTAATCAACCCATGCATATGTTAGCTGAGATTACCTTGCTAGAAATGTTGAATTGTTTTTTAATATTTATTAATAGGGGGAAATAGTGATGAAAATTTATAAATAATGTTGTGTGTACACCTGTAGTTCCTAAGTTTGGGAAGTTCAAAATCTTACATATATGCCTTATATTTCATGTCATGTCAAGAGAAAGCCACAAATGAGCTCAATTCATTCTCACAATTCCCAAATATTTAAGCTAGTTGTATATATTTTTTGGGTGGGATTTTTTCACCCATTGATTTCTTTACATTATTTTCAACAAGTTGTTTTCTTTATACTTAGTATGTTTCCCATGCATACTATAAAACATAGAGAATATGTACAGATCTCTCCTTATTGCGTATGAGTCTTGGTAAAGTTACAAGGGCCTTTGACACAGTTTGAAATGGGCCCTTAGGATTTGTAAACAAGTCCCTTAATTCAGTTAAATGTTTTTATTTTAGATTTGGGTTTTTTTTTGTGTATATGAATTGTTTTTAATGCTTTTAAATAATATGTATAAATGGGGTTTAAAAATTGTTAATGGGATTTTTTGGGCATTGAGGAGAGAATGAAGGATTTGGGTGTTGAGGATAAATATCAAGCAATAAAAAAATACGAAAGAAGGTTGATGGTGTTGTTTTAACTATACACAAGGAAAATAGAAGAAAAACAAGGAATCAGATGTACAAAGATAATTCTATAATTAATAACACAGAAGAAAAGAAAATTGACAAGGATGGAGTCTCTAAGAACATTTTGATAAGGATGAGGAGAAGGAAAAATAAGTTAAGGAAGTTTTAGTTCCAAGTTTAGATCATAGTTCATATTGTAAATGAAGGGAACATAGAAGATGTTCCAACTATAATTATTCATGAAATTTATCCCAAATAATAGACTTTTTCTTTATGTATCTTTTACACTATACACACCAAATTTTTGAAACACCTCAATAAATATTTTAAATTATTATAGGCCTCCATTAATCATTATCATCTCATGGAATGCATCCATTGTAATTTACTAAAGTCTGGATTTCATCATGACACATGGCATACACCACCTGCTAATTATTTTTATCTAGGACAAAATCTTGTATAAGGAACCCCACCAATCATTTTGTTTTATTCACTTATTAATTTATTTTTGTTTGATATGAGTAGTGAAATATGTTTAGTGACTATGATTTACACTAATAGCTATTTAGATGAAAACAATTTACTCTATATGGCCTTGACCTTCGCCAACACTTTTCCATTGCTCAAACTCTCCATGAAATATAATATCTCCTCTTAACACAATGTATTTCCAAAACAAATGAAAGAACACACCACCAAATTTGACACCATCACCTCCACTAGAAATATTAAATTATTATTTATTAATGGTTTGCACAAAAAAAGTTAGATGGGGTCAGTGGTCATGGGTTTCAAGTGATATAGGACTATTGATTTACACTATTTTGTTTTATAAAACCTTACTTTATCATAACATAAAATTTCTTCCCTTTCGGCATAACTTGCACCTTTGGGGCAATTACTAGTTTAATTATTTTCACCTTGTAGCATTTTTCATAATGAACTTCATCATTTTTTATGAATAAGGCCCAATATTTATGTACCCTTATGCCTCACACCACACACGAGTAGCCATGTATATCATTTTATTTACTTTATGGTTTTTTGGGGCACGAGGTAGGTCAAGGGAATCAAAGTATTGTGCCCCTATTAAAAAGAGATAAAATTTACCAAATTTAGATTCCCATGTCATTTTCCACTTTATAGATTTTAGTGTAAACATTTTGTGCCTTCTTCCATGCACATGCGTCACTTATACTTGATATTAGGATCTAAACCCATTCATTAGCATCAAATTAGTTGTTCTCTTTTTAAGACAAGGATAGATACCAAATATGCCCTGGCATAAGCCTTCTTCTACCTACAAAATAGAGGCCAAGAACCCATTTTCAAGTTAAATGTACAAAATAAATTTTATTTTCCTTGACATACTCTATGAAATATAGAAGGTTTCAAAACTTAATTTCCTACAAAAAATTTACAGATATCATGTGAAGGTTTGATTGAAGACTATCATGTTTATGAAGAGGATACCAAAAAATGTCAATCACTCACTTTTTGGGGAAGATATATATATATATATATATATATATATATATATATATATATATATATATATATATATATATATATATAATTTAATCACATAGACAACTTAAAAAATCAACTAGTTGGACACACACAAGGTGAGGCTCAACTTGAATGCAATAAACAAGACTAAAATCAAAGGAAAAGAGGTACCTTAATTTTATTAAAATTAGGGCATATTTTTCAAGAAACAAAAATGGATACTCTATTGTAAAATACCCTTGAGTATTTCAAAACAAAATAAATGTGTCTACATAATCAAAATCTATATTTGTGATAGTGCATGGAACATTGAAAAATTCATGAAAGGGTAACTATGAATGTTTACAATAAAATATATGATATTCACATTGACTAATGTATGAAAGTTCATTCATTCCCTTTCATGGACTTTACAAAGACTAGTTACCACAACTCAGATAATCAAACTAGTGAACTATACCCTGAGACAATTATTAGGACATTGCTCCACTTATAGCTATGTATCTATATCTTCGATGTAGATATCACTAATTATATTGAAGGTCTTTATCTACTGGTAGTCGAAGATCCATAGCCTTGGTAGAGGTTACTTGAATCACCTAGAAGTTGAGTTTTTTAAATAATAGATTTTATTTTATTTTTATTGTTCTTTTTTTTTAAGTTTTTAGCATCTCGATTATGGCTTATGGACAACTATGGTGAACATGAGGTATAATTTTAGAATTTTTACCCTAGATATTGGTTGTAAACAAAAAACCCAAGAAAAACTAGAAATCATTAAGGTTTATTATTTTATGTAGTTTTGAGAGAGTATCTTCAGAAGTCAAATAGTTCACTAAAGCTCACACAATGAGGAAAAAATACATAATGCATGGGACATCCCAAACCTTTAAAAAAAACTTGAAAAAAAACCTTCAACTAAAAACTACTAAGAGTACTTAAGCACAAAAGTGCCAATAATATTACTCAATAATAAAACCCTTCTTTCCTTTTTCATGATCAACATATACCCATTGGTTTAACAATTTTAGGAATATTAGAGTCTTATTCCTAATTAATTTAAAGGTCCACATTGATTAAATTAGTAAATAATATTGCAATAATTTAACTACTAATTTGTGTAATTTGATTGTAATTTAAACCTTTCTAAAAATAGTAATAAATGAAGAGAAATGCAACTTAGCTTAAAATAGATTGAGACAACTGAGATAAGGTCTAGAATTTGTTGTGAAAGACTGAGACAATGTCATGAATCAAGTTCTAGCCTTTGTTTTATGAAAGGATAGGAGCACTGAAATAAGACATCTTAGGGTCTAGTGATATAGTCCTCTTATGCCACTTTTATCTTAAAACCCTAGACTTCATTGTGCTTTGATGAAATTTGAGAATGAAAGGGAGGGTTATTATGTGTGAGATGCACTAGATGTGTATCCACACCCCTTGTGTGGCCATTTTGGCTACATACAAATACATTGAAGAGGGATCAAGCCATATGTAGTTCTCCCATTGAATATGATTTGTGCAATAGTATTACATGGATGCAAAAATTCTGAACTAGGTGTGCTTGAGATGGCTAGGGATTGGTGTGAGGATTTCGATATGCTTATAACTATATTAAATGGCTATATGCAAAGAATAGGGAGATTTACCTTAGTGTTGTTGTTTATATTCTTTCTTACTTTGTAGTATTTCCCAACCCTTTCTAAATGAAATTTGAATGGGATTTTATAGGGATCTATTGGTCATGGTTTAGATGTATTCATGATAGGATGACATGATTGAGGATAAGGATCATATGGAAATGATTGTTGGAGCTCAAAATTTTATTAGAAAAGAGTGCTAAAAATGGGATATTCTAGGGTTTGATGCTATAGTCCAAGTTGGGTGCTCCTATTCTATAGGTGTGGGACCTGGGGGGCTAAAATTAACATAGGAAATGTAGCCTAAATGAGCTAGAATTAGGGTTCAAAATTCTATAGATGACTAAAAATGAGCAAGAAGATGTCTAAAAGGATCATGAGGGCATGCAAGAAGGTCCTATGGATTAGGTATCATAGGCCACACTCAAGATACCAATTTTGATATTTTATATGAATACATTTGCCCCCCATTTATTATAGTGATGTACTAAAGTAAAATACTAGGATAAAGGAAAGTAGAAAGCATACCTAAACTTACATGTAAGGGTGAAGTTCATAAAGTTGTGTGATACTGAGTGTGTATAGAGAGAGCACATTGTGAAGTGTAAATCTATAAGAGAAAACAAAGAGTAGATTATTTCTTATTATATATGCTATATCTAAAATAAGAATGTATAAAAAGTTAGGAAAAGAGAGAGGAAGAGATAGGAAAAAATACACTTCACAAGGTATGTAAATCAATACAAAACCTATTATGTTATTTAAGTGATGCTAGATAATACTAGGTATGTACTGAATTAAGAGTAATATCATGAATGGAGCTAAGTTATCAATAGCCTAAGAGTGACTCAAGAATGAAAAGGCTAAACCTTTGGCTCTATCGTCACCTACTAAGTGAAGCTATGTAATTATGCATGTGTTAATCGATGTTTGGACTATGTGTCTAATCCCTCTGAGTAGGTGGCTCAAGAATACAAAGACTAGCTAGTCCTTTAGCTCCATCATTGCCCCATAAGTGAAGATATAAACTCATACCAGTATGAATATGTGTTATATGAGATGGCTATTGAAGCCCATGAATGATATATAATCTGATAATGTGGTGTGGATTACCAAATATGTACTAGAAACTAGGCTTATGTGAAATCCAATTTAAAAAAGGTGGAGATTAGGCTTGTATGAAAGCCACTCCAAAATGATAGAATAAGGCACACAACTATTGAGAATGTTGGGGTAATGTACTAAACTCAAAGAAAAGAAAGTTAATGTGTCACACACATTGCCCCCAATCACTGATGTTTGTAACATGGATTTTAATCTAGAAGTTATATCAATTGGCCAATATAAAACTAAAATAAAAATCCATCATGCCATGAAGGATGAATAAGGCACACAACTATTGAGAATGTTGGGGTAATGTACTAAACTCAAAGAAAAGAAAGTTAATGTGTCACACACATTGCCCCCAATCACTGATGTTTGTAACATAGATTTTAATATGGAAGTCATATCAATTGGCCAATCTAAAACTAAAATAAAAATCCATCATGCCATGAAGGATGAACCCTATATCTAGATTTTCTAAGAAAATTATACTCAAACTGTTAGATCTAAACTAATATAAATGTGTAAAACTATAGCTGAGTTGACCTTTCTACTTGTTTTTGGAAAATATGGTTTTTATGTTGTTTGGACAAGAGAACTAAATTTAGGACACCAAACTATTTGAAACTATTGTCCATGTTTTGCATTGTTGTCCTTTTATAAATCTAATGATTATTCTATAGTCATCACCATTTTTTTGGTCTATTC
Source organism: Torreya grandis (assembly GCA_037957365.1). NCBI lineage: Eukaryota > Viridiplantae > Streptophyta > Pinopsida > Cupressales > Taxaceae > Torreya > Torreya grandis. The sequence continues at coordinate 1,438,597 of JARHVA010003607.1, forward strand.
TACTAGGTTTAACCTTTGATTGTTGTTTTGAGTGTTCTAAAAATTGATTTTTTGATTGGTAGGAGCTTTGATCTCTGTGACAAGATCCTTGATTATTTACCCCTCTTCTGAGGGTAGGAATGAAGACCCTATAACGACTTCCCTTAGAAGAAATATACCTACAAGTGTGTTATGCTATAAAATATATGATATAGCAATGATAATCAACAAGATATCTCAAGATATAACATGGTTTGTATTTGGAGATTATTAGATCAATATAAGTATGCCTAGATAGATATAATAAATGAAATAACATGTGTAATGTACTAAATTGAAACTAAAAATGTTAGTTTGTAGTTGTCAAGGAATGATGGAGCATGATGTTTGTTGTCCCCTAAAAATATCACTCATTTTTGGAACAACATTTGAACTATTTTGGTCCTACAGACCAAAATTGTCTCTTCCCTTTTCAAAATTTGTCTTGGGCATTCAAATTCCACATTTTTCAAGCTTCTCAAAAATCTACGGACTCTGCTTAAATCTATAGACTTTGCAGGCTTAAATCTACGGACTTTGAAGGCTTGAATCTACAGACTCAATAGAAAGAGGAAATCTATGGACTTTGCACGTCAAGTTCAATGGGCTTTACAGGTTGAAATCTACAGACTCTTTCAAGGTTAGAGAAAACTATGGACTTGGTTTCTACGAAATCTGTAGGCAGGTTCAATTCTATAGGTTTAAAGGCTTTTACAGGCGGGTTCAACCAAAAGAATTAGTTTCTAACACTTGGTCATTTTCAGGATTGGTTCATCCTTTGGTTCAATCAAAAATGTCTATCGGCAAGCATTCAAGCAAAAGAGGCTTGAACCATTGAACCGCTGAACCACTTTGGTTCAAAGGTTCAATGAGTTCAAGGTTCAATCGATTCAACACTTTTAGTTTATTCTTTGGTTCAATAAAATGGTTTGTCAGTCAGTTCAAGGCTTTGTTTGAACCATTGAACCAAAACTTGGTTCAACGAAGAGGTTCAACGTCTTGTGGTTCAATGAAGAGGTTCAATGTCTTGTGGTTTAATGGAGCATTTCATCGACTTGGTTCATTCAATTGAACCATCGGCTTGAACCATCAACTTGAACCATTTTGGTTCAATGCTTTGGTTCAACGAAGAGGTTCAATAGTTGGTTCAAATAAAGGGTTCATCGGCTTGAACCATTTTGGTTCAATGAAGAGGTTCAACATTTGGTTCAACCAAGTGGTTCAATCAAATGGTTCAACAGTTGGTTCATCACCTTGGTTCAAAAGAGCATTTCAAAGGAACGGTTCAAATGCAAAAGTTCAAAGAGCCTCCCTAAGGACAATTGCCCTTGTGGAGGGAACTTGGTTGACAAAAACACCCTTTAGAAGGGTCATTTTTTAAGGAGGCCGCAAAGGTAATTCTTTCAAAATTCAAAAAAGACTAAGGTAGACAGTCATAATTCTTTCAGACTTTTGTCTGAAGGAATTCCTTTAGACAAAAAGTCTGAAAGAATTCAAGGATTGGCCGCGGGCGTAGGAAAACCTGAAGTATTTAACAGAGACAAGGAAATTTCCATAGACCTTTTGTCCACAGGAATTTATCCCCAGACTTTTTGTCTGCAGGAATTTACCTGGGGAAAATACTCGCAAGAATTATCTATGGAAATTTCTGAAAGGTAGCCAAAGGACCCCAAAGGGCAGGTGCCCTTATGGGGGACTCTTGGCTGCCAATTTGAAGAATACTTCCCCAAAGCTGAAGGGTCGACCGAAGAAGCCCGAAGGCCATTCAAAGACCACCTGAAGGGTAGATACCCTTGTAGGAGGTTCTTCCCGACCCAAAGCGGGTCATTTCTTGAGGCCTGAAAAGGCAAGTTCAATTTGGGAAAGTACCAAACAGAAAAGCCAAAGAAGGACCAAGGGGTGACGCACCTGAAGACGTCAAATTCAAGACAGTGAACTGACTATTGAAAACATAGTGACGGTTGTATGAACGTCAATTTTAAAGATCATAAAATAGCCATTGATCCTTTGAACCTACAGACCCGAATGCATTCACAGACTTCAAGGCCAAGACCAATAAAAAATGAGGAAGGAACAGAACAACAAATTAAATCTAAGACCCAATTTAATTAACCAAAAAAGGAGGAATGATGAAGGTAAGATCAGATCGCCAGGTGGACATTGAAAGTTGCAAAATTCAATAGCATGACTTGTTTCTCTGCATTGATAAAATCAAATGGCTAAACACTCCTAAGTTATAGCTTGTCTTCTTAATAGATTCCAATGCAACATGATGTGTTACTATTCTCGAGTCCTTCTTGAAGAGGCTATATAAGGGACTCTCTTCTATTGTAAATAGATCTCTTTTTTGACAATTAGAGTGAAACTCTGCCCAAATTGAAAGACACTTTTGAGACTTTGAGCTCAGTTTGTTTATCATATTTTGTTATTGAAATAAAAAAGCAAGTGGTTTTTCAGACTTTGTACTGTAATATCTTTGTTGTTGATGAAACTGTTCTTATGTCTTTTTCCTTAATATATCTTCTATTCCTTTAATTCAACAAGAAAAATTAGTGACAACAATCAAGGTGTCCTGAAGAGTCAACTGTGGAGAGACTTTGTGCCCCCATAATTTCCTTTTGTGTGTTTTCTTTTCATTTCTATGTAAAGGACCTTGGGGTGACTTTGTGCCCTCATTGTCCTTCATATCTTACTCTTGAGCAATTCAGGTGTAGACTTTGTGCTGCATCTCGATTTGCTAGTTATTACACCCTGTGTTACATTTTGCTGTTACTACCTGGAGTATTCTTGTGGCTTGTTGAATAGTACTTTTGAAAGAAAAGGAGTGCTTTCTATCATTTTTATTGAGTTTCTCCTTTCATCCACACACATCATCTCTAAAGAAAGAGATATGGATGGTTTTTCCTACCCTTGAGTATTATTTTCTGTTTATATATATATATATATAACATACCTATAAGGAACCTCCCCTTGATGAGAGGAGAGATCAGTCACCTTCTGATGTGGTAAACCTAAAAATTTGGATGACTAATCTTCCTAATTTGGTCGATCATACCTATTTTGTTTATCATTATGCTGATCGACAAAATATTCAACCAATAGTTTTTGGTGACTCTGCTGGGAATATAGTTATGTGTATTCTGAAACCTCAAGTTTTAGATTGAAACATCACCTAGAATATAACCCATTATCATTATAACCTTATCCATTACAGACTCTAGTGACTCTGTTTCACATCTTACCCATTATCCATTTATAGCCTTACCATCTTCCTCCACCTTCATTATTTTATCTGGTCTACAAAAACTAGAGTTACTGGGAAAGAGTGCGCAATTTAAAGCCTCAAGATTTAACTGAAGCAAGGTCAATTCTTTTCCATTTTTGTTTCAAAATCTAGTAGATTCAAGGTATACACAAAGCCAAAGGGCTGAAGGTATCATTGACCCTGTATTCGAGTTGGTACAACAAAGTGATTTTAATCTATTTCCTTCACCATCTCATCTCCAACGAACCAAGAGCTTTCCTCCTACTAAAGTCAGATCTCCATTACCAGATGAAGTATCTACTTCTATTGTTGATAAATATTTACCAATAATTACCCCTCTGAGATTTGTTATCCCTCATTTTCATAATCCTACAATGGCAGTTCAAGGCCCCTGGGGTAATGCTTTTGGTCCTCTCAATCTTACTCCACCTCTACATGAGCTTCCACGTAGTTCAAGGAAGAATTTCCCCAAATTCTATGGTGATGGGAAAGTTCATCCTAATGAACACATTGTAGCCTTCAACATAGCTTGTGGAGTAATCAGAGTAGAATTTGAAGATGTAGCTATCAGGATTTTTGTGGAGACACTACAAGGTGCTGCTGCAGATTGGTTTTATCACCCATAGGCTCGATCAGTGACTGATTGGAATACTCTCAAAGCTAAGTTCAAATCTAGATTCAAACCTACAGAAAATGCACATGCACTTCTGACTCAACTTACACAGATGAAAAAAGAGCCTTATGAGCCTATGAGAGATTTCATATCCAAATTTAAAAAATTGAGAAACAAAATTCTAGTAATAACTTGACCTACACCTGAGAATCTCAAATGATTTTTCATTAATTCTCAGCTACCTAAAGTAAGTTTTCTCTTGAGACGTGCTGGTCAAATAGATCTTGCTACATCTCAACATTTAGCCATCGAAGTAGAAGATGATCTCATCTTAGCAGGGAAGATAAGAAGAGATCCAAATAGAAATAGAGATTCATCATCTTTTGAATATGCATCTATAGGCACCACAGATCTAATGGTGTAGAAATTAGCAAATGAGTTACTTGCTCTAAAAAAGAAAATGGCTCAAGGAATGTCTTCTGCTCCTTCATACAGAAGAACATTCCTAAATCAGTCTTATCAGGGCAATGCTGTCAAGAATCAAGGGCAACATAATCGCCTTCCTCCCCCACAAGGGAAACTTGCCCTGGAAGCTCCTCCAACTAATTCAACAATGAGATATCTTGAAGCAGAATTAGAGTTCTCTTTCTAGCCTGAATTGAATCAAGAAAATGACGCTGATCTCCTTGAAGACAATTAAGAAGAATCAGTTGGCAACTCCCACATTGGTTTCCTAAACTACCAAGATGAACTTGAAAGTAAAGGAGAAGCTATTGATGGATCATATGTAGTGTTTAACAGATCCAAGAACTAATCAATCTAGCAAGCTGATAAAGGGAAGATAGAAGAGCAACCGTAGCCAGCAATTACAATTTATAAATGTGGAACCATTCTGCCTTTTCAGTCAAAGGATCCAGTGATCACTCAAAATGTAAGTACATAAATTTCACCTTCACCTTCTACCTCAATTTCACAAACTAGCCCTCCTCCCATCCCTCCTAATACTCAAAAAGTTGAAGTACCTTTATCTGTACCTAGCTCAATTTAGCCATTTGACATAATCGATCATGTCAAAAAGACAAAAATACAAATGTCTGAGTTCAAATATTTGCAGTCCAATCTTGATCAATTGAATAAGCTGGTCTAATATGTCAAAAACCAAATTGTCCCTATAGGATAAAAGGATAAAAAGGTAACTCTTGATTCTCCAAAGAACATGCTTATTAAAAATAATCTGGTCATTACTCTCTCAACTGCTCTTGTAAAAATAGAACCTTTCTATGTTCCCCTATTAATTAATGGCCACAAGCTGAGTAACTGTATTATAGACTTATCTGATAATGTCATGCCAGCTAAAGTAGCTGAGTCTCTTGATCTCACACTAACCAAGATATTTGGGAGATGTTTCTCCATAGAGAACAAGCAAGTACCATTGTTGGGGCAAATCAAAGATGCCCAATTTGCATTTACAGCCTTTCCAGACAAGAGAATCAAGATGACTGTCTTGGTGGCTGACATCCCAACATCCTATGGCATTTTGCTTAGATTAAATTTCTACAAGGACATGGGAGGAGAACTAAGCATGGATCTGTCTGAGGCAAGGATCCCTATACAAGGCATAATGAAGAGGTTGCTCCTTGAAAAGGAAGCAAAATATGTGGTCACCCAGACATCAGCCCCTGAAGCTCAAATTCTTTTTGAATCCATAGGTATGGGTAACTATTTTTTGTCTACAGATGAAGTGCATGAAACACCTGGAAGTATCAACTTAGAAATCAGTTCTATAAGAACAACAAAAAAACTAGTAGGCTATAGTACAGACCAAGAAGGATCCTCCATCTCTGATGAAAGAAAGTCTGAAGAAAAATTAGTATCAGATGAGATATGGACTTTGGAATTTGATGGTAGTTATTCCTCTACTAGTTCAGGATCCAAGATTGTTTTGATATCTCCTCAAGGATATATTTTCCCTTCATCTTATAAATTATAGTTTAGCAACACTAACAATACAACTGAATATGAATCTCTGTTACTTGGCATGAAGGCTGCTCAAGAAAAAGGCATCAAGTTTCTTCATGCCAAAGGGGATGTTGAATTAGTGGTTTGTCAAGTGAGGAACTTATACCAAACTAAGAATGAAAGATTATGCCACTACCGTAACTTTGTTTGGGACCAAATTGAAATCTTTGATGCTTTCAACATTTCTACCATACCCAGAGAGTCTAATGACAGAGCTAATGCACTTGCTATTTCAGGAACTCTCTTAGTTCCTCATTCAGATTTCAAAGAAGATAGGTATACCATTGAGCTAGTCTATAGACCAAGTGTTCCTGACAATGCTGATCATTGGCAAGTATTCAATGATGATCATCAAATCATTGCCTTCCTGGAATGAAAAGATAATTTTGAACAACTATGTTTTGAAGGCAGTGAACCTTAGGAGAATGAATCTATGTTTGAATCCAGCTCAAATATAAATGAAGAATTCTTACAGCTGAAAGGAAACAAAATTCCCAAAGGCCTGGTTTCTCTTGAAAAGCTGTTTGACAAGCATGATAGATTCATCAAACAATAGAAAATAGACTCGAGTTTCTCTCAGGAATTCGATCAAGTGAATCTGACTACTGAAGAAAATCCCAAGATGATCAATATTGGTAAGTGCTACACCCTTGAAGAAAGATTCAAGCTCACTTCTTTACTCTATCAATACATATATGTCTTAGCATATTCTTATGAAGACTTGAAGTCTCTCAGACCAGATGAAATCTGCCATGAGATTCCTCTCAAGGCTGACTCAATGCCATACAAGCAAAAATCTAGACAACATAATCCAAAAATATCAGGTACTATTCTGTCTGAGATACAAAAAATGTTAAATGCTAGAATCATCTTCCCAATCCATCATTCTACATGGATTGCAAACATAGTGCCTGTAAGTAAGAAGAATGGTGAAATTTGCATTTGTGTAGATTTCAAAAATCTGAATCAAGCATCTTTGAAGGATAATTATCCTTTGCCAATTATGGATCAAGTGCTTCAAACAGTGATAGGTTCAGAGATGTTATCAATGTTGAATGGCTTCTCAGGATATAATCAAGTTGAAGTTGGTGAAGTAGACCAACACAAGACTGCATTCACCATGCCTTGGGGTACATTTTCATATAGAAGAATGCCTTTTGGTTTAATAAATGCTGGTGCTACCTTTCAGAGAGCAATGGATCTAGCTTTCAAAGATGAGATTGGTAAATTCATAATGGTATACCTTGATGACTTGACTATCTTTTCAAAGCATCGATCTGATCATGTATGCCACTTACAATAAGTGATGGAGCGCTGCTACCAGAATGGTATTTCCTTGAATCCTAAAAAGTATATTTTTGGAGTAACAGAGTGGAAAATCATTGGACACATTGTGTCCAAAGAAGGCATAAAAATTGACTTAGACAGAGTCAAGTCTATTTAAGAACTTAATTTGCCTAAAAGTAAGAATATTGTTCATTCTTTCTTTGAAAAGGTGAACTTCTTACGAAGATTCATCCCTAAATTTGCTGAAAAGACTGGACACATTGTGAACATGATGAAAGGGAAGATCGTCTTTAACTAGACTAAATAAGGTAAATCAGCATTTCAGGATATCAAAACTGCCATTGCTCATGCCCCTACCTTGCTTTGCCCAAATTACAACAAAGATTTCATCATATATAGCTATGCATCTGAACACACTCTTTCAATAATTCTTGTTCAATAGGACAAGGAAGGTATGGAATATCCTATCTTTTTCATGAGTTTCTCTCTCAAAACCCATGAGATGAAGTATTCAAATATAGAGAAGCATGCTTATGCCTTGGTAAAAGTAGTCAAACATTTTCGCTTCTATATTCTAAATTCACACACTATTGCCTTAGTGCCTGACACTACAACCAAGTCTATATTAACTCAGTAGGAGTTTGGCATGAAAAGAGGTAATTGGATTGCAAAGATCCAAGATTTTGATCTAGACATCAAGCCGACAAAGTTGGTCAGGGGTAAAGGCCTCTGCCAATTAATTGCTGAAAATAAGCTAGAAGACACACAATGTGAAGAAACTGAAGTGGAAGAGACGCCAATAGTCCTTTTTGTCTCCACTACCAATGAGTGGTATTCAAGTATCACTCATTTTTTTACTTATGGTGAATGTCCTGCTCATTTGTCTTATAAAGAAAGGAGGACTATCAAGTTGAAAGTTGCCAATTTTGTCCTTTGAGATAACGACCTGTACAAGAGAAGCATAGATGGAGTATTCCTTCACTATGTAGACAAAGAGCAACAAAGATAGATTTTGAAATCTTTCCACAATCTGGCCTGTAGAGGACATTTTTCTGCTCCTATGACTGCTCACAAGATTCTGTGAGCCAGGGATTACTGGCCAACTCTTTTCTAAGATGCACATAAGTGGGTGAGAAAATGTGAACTCTGTCAACAATTTGTTGGAAGACCCAAGTTAGCTACTATGCCTCTCAAGCCAGTGATCATAGAAGAACCTTTCCAGCAATGGGGACTTGATTTTATTAGAATAATAAACCCATTTTTAAGTGCTAGACATGATTATGTCCTTACAACAACTGACTATTTCAGCAAGTGGGTAGAATCAATCCCAACTAAGCATGCTACTTCAGAAGTTGTATGCAACTTCTTCAAAGAAAATATCATTTCTAGGTTTGGATTTCCAATCAAAATTGTTACTAATAATGCATCTTGTTTCACCTCTCAAGAGATTACACAATTCTATTTCCATTATGGAATTATACTCTCTCACTCTTCTGAATATTTTCCACAAGGGAATGGATAGGCTGAATCTAGCAATAAGAACCTGGTAACTATCATCAAGAAGCTATTAGATGACAATCAAAAGACATGGCACAAAGCATTGGTTGTTTCTCTATGGGTAGACATAATCACACCAAAGAGGGCAATTGGTATGTCTCCTTTTCAACTTCTTTATGGTATCAATGCTGAGATACCAATCACCTTAGAATTGCCAGCCTTGAAATTGGCAAAGGAAATTGAAGATCAGACATATGAAAGTTCTCTTGATAAAAGAATCATGTGCCTGAGTGAGATGGAAGAATAGAGAACCATGGTGGTGGAAAAAATTTCTGCTCATCAAATCCTGGTAAAGAAACTCTTTGACTAGAAGGCCAGAAATCATGATTTCCAGATTGGGGATCAAGTCCTACTGTGGGACAAAAGGAGAGTACCAAAGGGGATGCATGGAAAGTTTGACTCCCTTTGGAGAGGCCCATTTATAATTCATCAGCACATTGGTGAAAATAGTTTTCTACTAAAATATCAAGATGGCACACTCTTTTCTCTACCTCACAATGGGAATCATCTGAAACACTTCAACTCTTGAAGTATCAGATCATTACATCTGTATATATGTATATTTGTACAGTTTTTAATTCTATGTTGTTTTGTTTGTTTTCATTTTTGATGCCTTTCATTTATGGATAGCATGAATCCATAACCCAATGGTACACATGAAGACACTAGAGATTCTGGATTCTACTCCTTTCAATTCTTTTTGCAATTGATAGAAGTTCCCCAACTGGAGCCAACTGTTGTCCCCCAAAAATATCACTCATTTTTGGGACAACATTTGAACTATTTTGGTCCTACAAACCAAAATTGTCTCTTCCCTTTTCAAAATTTATCTTGGGCATTCAAATTCCACATTTTTTAAGATCCTCAAAAATCTACGAACTCTACAGGCTTAAATCTACGGACTCTGTAGGCTTAAATCTACAGACTCTGCAGGCTTGAATCTACAGACTCAACAGGAAGAGGAAATCTATGGACTTTGCAGGTCAAGTTCAATGGGCTTTATAGGTTGAAATCTATGGACTCTTTCAAGGTTATAGAAAACTACAGACTTGGTTTCTAAGGACTTTATAGGCAGGTTCAATTCTACAGGTTCAAAGGCTTCTACATGTGGGTTCAACTAAAAGAATCAGTTTCTAACACTTGGCGATTTTCAGGATTGGTTCATCCTTTGGTTCAATAAAAAATGTCTATCAGCAAGCATTCAAGGAAAAGAGGCTTGAACCATTGAACCATTGAACCACTTTGGTTCAAAGGTTTAATGAGTTCAAGGTTCAATCGGTTCAACGCTTTTGGTTTATTCTTTGGTTCAATCAAATGGTTCGTCAGTCAGTTCAAGGCTTTGTTTGAACCGTTGAACCAAAACTTGGTTCAATAAAGAGGTTCAATGTCTTGTGGTTCAACGAAGAGGTTCAATGTCTTGTGGTTCAATGGAGCGTTTCATCGACTTGGTTCATTCAATTGAACCATCAGCTTGAACCATTTTGGTTCAACACTTTGGTTCAATGAAGAGGTTCAAGAGTTGGTTCAAACAAAGGGTTTATTGGCTTGAACCATTTTGGTTCAATGAAGAGGTTCAACGTTTGGTTCAACCAAGCAGTTCAATCAAATGGTTCAATAGTTGGTTCATCACCTTGGTTCAAAGGAGTGTTTCAAAGGAGCGGTTCAAATGCAAAAGTTCAAAGAGCCTCCCAAAGGACAATTGCCCTTGCGGAGGGCACTTGGTTGACAAAAACACCCTTTGGAAGGGTCATTTTTTAAGGAGGCCACAAAGGTAATTCTTTTAGAATTTAAAAAATACTGAGGCAAACAGTCATAATTCTTTCAGACTTTTGTCTGAAGGAATTCCTTCAGACAAAAAGTCTGAAAGAATTCAAGGACCGGCTGCGGGTGCAGGAAAACCTAAAGGATTTGATAGAGACAAGGAAATTTCCATAGACTTTTTGTCCACAAGAATTTACCTGGGGAAAATACCCATGGGAATTATCCATAGGAATTTGTGAAAGGTAGCTGAAGGACCCCAAAGGGTAGGTGCCCTTACAGGGGACTCTCAGCTGCCAATTTGAAGAATACTTCCCCAAAGTTGAAGGGTCACCCGAAGAAGCTCAAAGGCCATTCAAATATCACCCGAAGGGTAGATACCCTTGCAGGAGGCTCTTCCTGACCCAAAGTGGGTCATTTCTTAAGGCTCGAAATGGCAAGTTCAATCTAGGAAAGTGCCAAATAGAAAAGTCAAAGAAGGACCAAGGGGTGATGCACCCAAAGATGTCAAATTCAAGACAACAAACTAGCTGTTGAAAACATAGTGACAGGCACGTGAACATCAATTTTAAAGATAAAAAAAATAGTCGTTGATCCTTTGAACCTACAGACCTGAATGCATTCACAGACTTTAAGGCCAAGACCAGAAAAAAATGAGGAAGGAATAGAACAATAAATTGAATCCAATACCTTATTCAATTAACCAAAAAAGGAGGAATGATGAAGGTAAGATCAGATCGCCAGGTGGACATTGAAAGTTGCAAACTTTCAATAGCGTGACTTGTTTCTCTACATTGATAAAATCAAATGGGTAAACACTCCTAAGTTCTAGCCTATCTTCTTAATAGATTCCAATGCAACATGATGTGTTACTATTCTTGAGTCCTTCTTGAAGAGGATATATAAGGGAATCTCTTCTATTGTAAATAGATCTCTTTTTTGACAATCAGAACGAAACTCTACCCAAATTGAAAGACACTTCTGAGACTTTGAGCTCAGTTTGTTTATCATATTTTTTTATTGGAATAAGAAAGCAAGTGGTTTTTCAGACTTTGTGTTGTAATATATTTATTATTTAGGAAACTGTTCTTATGTCTTTTTCCTTAATATATCTTGTATTCCTTTAATTCAACAAGCAGAATTAGTGAAAACAGTCAAGAAGGTGTCCTGAAGAGTCAACTGTGGAGAGACTTTGTGCCCCCATAATTTCCTTTAGTGTGTTTTATTTTCATTTTTGTGTAAAGGACCTTGGGGTGACTTTGTGCCCTCATTGTCATTTGTATCTTACTCTTGAGAAATTCAAGCATAGACTTTGTGTTGCATCTCGATTTGCTGGTTATTACACCCTTTATTACATTTTGCTGTTACTACCTGGAGTATTCTTGTGGCTTGCTGAATAGTACTTCTGATAGAAGAGGAGTGCTTTCTGTCATTTTCATTGAGTTTCTCCTTTGATCCGCACACATCATCTCTGAAGAAAGAGAGATGGATGGTTTGTCATACCCTTGAGTATTATTTTCTATATATATATATATATATATATATAAAATACCTATAGGGAACCTCCCCTTGATGAGAGGAGAGATCAGTCACCTTCTGATGTGGTAAACCTATACATTTGGATGACTAGTCTTCTTACTTTGGCTGATCAGACCTATTTTGTTTATCAGTACGCTGATCAACAAAATATTCAAACAACAATGTCCATCATGACATCTAAGACAGAAAGAAAAGTCATGATATGGATCATGGCATTGTAAATAGTTAGAAGCAAATAAACAACAAGCACATAAGGTAGGAAACAAGAAGCATACAAGAGTGGCCAAGGGGATAAGCAAACAAGGGACATGGGCATATGTTACTCAAACTAGAAAGTAGGCATACAAGGCATGTTCAAATTCCACATACACATAATTAAAAACAAGAAAATTTAGCATAAGGTCCAAAATCACATGGAAGAGTATAAGCAAAGGACATTGTAAAAATATCCTAGGGCACACACAAGAATCGAATCAAAGGACATTAGAAAATGTCCTAAGGTACATATAAGAGAAAAAATAGGAATTGAGAAATGCAATCACATCCAATTATTCAAAGCAAGAAATAAAGACATGTAATATGATAGAAATACAATCACATCTAACTAATCAAAGAAAGAAGTGAAAATATGCAAGACATGTAGTACAAGACTAGGTAGATGCTAGGAAATACACAAGTACTATTTACTAGTGAGTGTCAATAGATTAATTTGTGTAAGCTAGTAAGTAATGTTCACCATCATGATAACTAGAATGTGTGGTGTAGGAATGACATAACTTGGATGGTGTTGTCATGTAGAATATGCCCCCAGTGGGTAGATATATTGATGTATGCCTCGAATATATGAAGTAGGATGCCCCTTCAATGAGTAGAGTGAAGTAATCAAGGATCTGGATGTCACTACACACACTTAAATAAGATCAAATGAAGCATGGTAATGTAGATAAATCAATCAACAATAACATAGATCAACAAAATGTAAGTCTTAGCATGGTAGTAGAAATGTAAAGCATGAATAATGCATAAAATTGAAATGTTTTTAGTGTTTTTATTTGAATTTTTTTGGATTTTTAAATATTTGTATGTTTTTATATTTTGGATTATTTGAATGTTTTTTTATTTTTGGAATATAAGTTATGTATAATCAATCATGAGGAGACTATGTACAAGAAATATTGGGAAACGATACTAACCAATAAGTCTCATGAGAGACTCCCCATCATGGTGTCCTATATTGAGGAAAGGGAATGTGTATGATCATGAAGCACGATGGAAGGGTTGAGATTGTGACTCTAAAAGATATGTATGCTATAATTGATCTAAAATATCTATAGTAGAAATTGATTTTGGGGTCCCCCTGTAACTATGAGAAGTAGATGCCACTATAGGGATATTAGGGACCCATCTAGTAGTAGGAGGATATTTTTGAACATGTAATTTATGTGTAGAGGTATGGGACATCAATGATACTACCCTAGGTGTGAACATTGTAGTTGGAAGCTATCTAGAATTCTAAAACTAGGGTTGCTCTAAAAGATGCCTCTATAGAAGTAATTGAAATTTTTGTGCTGGTGATAGAGGCCTTGACTATGTTTGAATCTAAATTGGAGGAATAACTATAAATGGTGGAAAAACTAAAACTAGTGGTGGAGTTAAAACTGGTGATGACAAAGTAGTGGATGGATATGAAGTGGGGAGTGGTAACTCATACAAAACTTCACCAACTGTAATAACTTGATTAGTATGAAGCATATTGTGAACTATAGATGGTACTGCTCAAAGTTTTTTAATTCATGTTCAACCAAGTAACATATAAAAAACTCTTACACTGAGAACAATAGTAAATGGTGTGGTCACATGTGTGGGACCAACTTGTAGAGGAAGTACAATCTCCCCTAATGAACTTTGTATGTGCCCACTAAATCAACTGATAATTGTGTTTGTCAAGGTAATATTCTACTCTAAATATACCAAATGTTTTAATAATGTCATAGCGCATATGCTTAGACTAGATCTATTATCTATGAGAACACTATTAATGGAATGATGGTGAATGTAAGCTCTGATAAAGAGTGTATGGTAATCTGAATCATCCTCAACTATCTCTTATTATAAAAAGGAGATTAAAGGTCTAGTTGGAGATCTAGAATTATACACACCAATCATACCACTCAAAGGATATGACTCAAATGAAGGTGCCTGATATGTAGTTAGTAGGGGATGTGCATGATATGCATGGTGAACACTTGATGTATCCCTTGTCTCTTATTTATAATGTTATGGGAAATGATCTAAGAATTTTTTTAGATCTTTGTCTTATGTTTTATTTGCTTAAGGAGGCTCAATTGAAGTTCCAAGATCAATAAGATTGTCATGTATCAAACCTTATATCTTGTGTTTCAAACTGATGCATCTATTTTTTATATGGCTTAGTGCCCTATGAAAATTTCAAAATGCATTCTAATCATATCCCCGTAGAAGAGGCTTTATTGGATCAACTTCCCAAATAGGAGGGAGAGATATGATACTACATTCCATAAATTATTGTAAAACTCTGTCTAGAGATACTGGTAGATTGGTAAAGGTACATCAAGGAGGTATTGATAAAACCACTCACTAAGGGGGCTCTGAAGATACATTGAATGTAGGTCGATTTTAACTTTTTTTTATCATTGACCTTGACTTTGTATGGGACTTTATTGTTAATCTTGCTTGTTATTTCTAATATACTTATGTATTTGAGTTTGCCCATTGAAATTAGTTTCACTTCCACTTTATTTAGTGTATAACATAACTCAGTGAAGGAAGAGAATCTTTTGAACATTATTAACTCATGTAAATATGGTAGAAGACTCTATTTGAAGATAACCTATAATTCTTGATCAACTATGGGGCTAGTCATTTTAGTCAAGAAACTCTTATATCAAAGAACATAATTTGTGAGATTATCATTTGACCTTTGTTTCTATTATGCAACTTGGGTATAGGAAACCTTATCATGAATGTTAATGCTGAAATGAACTAGGAACATGTCAGCTAAGGGATTGAATGCATTGACTGACTAATTTGATAGACTATAAAACCATTGTAAAGCATGATCCTTTAGACTTCATGGAAATAGCTTGGTTAGTAACCAATCATTTATCACATAACCCAAGCATGATACATGAAAATTTCTCTAGTGTGTCTTTAGATCACCCTTATCATCATATAGAGTGAGCTTGGGTTGAACAAAACCTGGTGGCAATGGAGTAGAAGCAATATGACATACCAAACGTGAATGAATTAGATTAAAATAATCCAAAGCTTGTATTGGTCTAGAATCACCTTGCTCAAGATGTAACACCTTGGATTGAAGAAATTTTATCTCTTGCACAAGGGTAGCCACATCAAGAGATAAATATGTATTAACTATAGCTAGTGGTGTCATAGAGGAAGGTTGGGCTACTATAGGTGTTGTTGAGACATAGTTACCCCCATAGTGTCATTTACAACTAGTTGTTTTGAATGAATAGAAGACTCAACTTGATTAGCCTTTTTAATTTCCATGATAGATTGTAAGATAATGGCATAATCTCAGGGTTGTTCCTTAAGTCTCTCTATAAAAATATATAGAATCAAATATTTGTTGATGATAACTTCATTATTAATAATAGGTGAAAGTGGATCAATATTCTAATGAGGTCGAACATGAACATCAGTGTGTACATCATCATTATTATTCTCATATTTCTCATTGTCAAAATTATCCTCATGGATATTTATGTAATCTGGATGTGTAAGATCTATAACAAGAAGTTGAGTTAGATGTTTATCCATGGTATATAAATGGTTTGAAGGAATCTAGATGAATTTAGGAGGGTTGCCACTAAGTATTGCAATTCATCTCAAAGGAAGATATGCGAGGAACTTAGATGGCATAAGGAGAACAACTTGAAAAATGAAAGAGAAAATTAAATAAATGTAATCTAAGATTTGAAAAATAGAAAACTAGAATATGTATTAAAAGGATACGACACCTCAAAAAGCATAGGGACTTAGTGTATACAATTAGGGATTTGAAAAATAATATTTTTAAAATTATTAATAAATTTTAAAATTTAATGTAATTTTTTAATTTAAATATGCAGGTAAAAAATTAAAAAAAAAAAATTAACAAAAATTAGATTTAAAGGGAACTTGTATATGTAACCAGGGTTTGGAAGAAAATAATTTTTTAAAAATTACTATGAAATTTTGAAAATTAATGGGAATTTCTAATTTAAATATGCATGTAAAAAATCAAAAAAATATTTATAAAATTAGCAAGAAATTTTTCCTAAGGTTGCTAGGGTTTTTGTACACAAAAGGACCTAGTAAATTCAATTAAGGTTTGGAATAAATGATTTTTAAAATTACTATGGTAAATTTAAATGTAAAATTTTGATTTAAATATTAAGGAAAAATTAGAAATATGCTATAAAAATTAGAAGGAATTTTCCCTAGGGTTTTTAGGGTTTTTTGCATAAATGAAGTAAGTCAGGTTCACCAAATGATTTAACAGTTTTCAGAACATTAGATCTTATTATTAATTTAGTTAAAGGTCTAAGTTGATTAAATTAGTAAATAATATTGTATTTAATTATAATTTAAACCTTTCTAAAAATAGTAATAAATGAGGAGAAATATAACTTAGCTTAAACTGGACTGAGATGACTGAGACAGGGTCTAGAATTTGCTAAGCAGGATTGAGATAGTGTCAAGATTCAGGATCTGACCTTCATTTTGTGAAAGGATAGGAGCATTGAAATAAGACACCTAGGGTCTAATGCTATAGTACTCTTTTATTATTTTTATCTTAGAGGCCTGAGTTTTTGGTTTTTTTTTTGGTCTTATGTGAGCCTGCCTGTGAAATATCGACTGTTGAAAGTCTATAGAAATACTTTTAGAGTTGGTTTAGTCTTCAAACCCTATATTTCATTATGCTTTGATGAAATTTGAGAAATAAAGGGGGGTTAATATGTGTAATATTCACTAAACATGTATTCACACCTCTTGTGTGGGCATTCTGCCTACATACCAATACTCTGAAGAGGGATTAAGCCATATGTAGTTCTCCCATTGATTGTGCTTTGTGAAATAATGTTATATGAATGCAATAATGCTAAATTGGGTGTGCTTGAGGTGGTTAGAGACTAGTGAGTATTTGGATATGATTATAACTATATTGGATGGTTTTATGTAGGGAGTAGGGATATTTACCTTAGTGGTCTTGCTTGTATTCTTACTTACTTTGTAGTATTTGCCAACCCTTTTTAAATGAAATTTAAATGGGATTTAATAGGGATCTATTGGTCATGGGTTAGATGTATTCATTCTAGGCCAACATAATTTAGGATAAATATTAGATGTAAATGACCATTGGAGCTCTAAATGTGATTGGATATGAGAACCAAAAATGGTACACCCTAGGGTCTAGTGTTATAGTCCAAGTTGGGCACTCCTATCCTATAGGTGTAGGACCTAGTAGATAAAATTATCATGGGAAATACAACCTGATTGAGCTAGAATTAGGGTTTATAAGTCTATAGATGACCATAAATGAGAAAGAAGATGTCTATAAGGGTCATGAGAGAATGCAAGAGGGTCTTATGGATTAGGTGTCACAATCCACACTCAAGATACAAATTTTGACAATTTATATGACTACACCCACTAGGTAAAAAATAAATAGGGAAAGGCCAAGAATAAAAGATAAATGAGGACTGACCAAAAATAAAAATAAATAAAATAAAAAACTACATAAAAAATGAAAGAAATAAACAAAAGTAAAAAGCAAAAATAAAACTATATACAAGACCTTACCAAGCCAACTCACATCTAGAAGTAGTGATTGAGGAATTGCCCATTGATAGGTAATGGGACATCCTCACTAGTTAGACACTTGAGTTGGGATGCATTCTCACCCAAGATTTCATAAATATGGAAGTGACCTAACTAGAGAGTATGAAACTTACTATGTTGCCCATTTTTCTCATGAATATTATCCCAAGGCAAATCTAAATTGGCAATCCTAAAGGATTTTATTTTGGCTCACCTATCAAATCATAATTTGACAAATCATTGATGTTTGCTAAAGTTAAATAGGGATATATTTCATTTTTATTATAATTACATTAGGTTTAGTAATTGACCTTCAATATTATCATTAATCTCAAGGTAATCCCTCATAAATTACAATGTAAGGATTCTTAGGTTAACCAAAAACTAGGATCTTGGTCGTATACTAGATGGTATGTGGATGTACCTAAGGATGATTTAATCCTACTTATATCATACCAAGTAAAAATCATCATATTGTGCCAATCCCTAGGTGTTTTATCCTAAAACATTTAATCACATGTAACAAATTTTTATTAATTGATTCGGAAATGCCATTATCTAGTAGATAATAATTATAAGAGAACATGAGAATTACCTTGTTGTCATATACCAATTCATTAAATTTTATTGAGGAAAATGTATGATTATTATCACATACCAAATTAAACAACATCCCAAACCTAGTGATGATGTGATACTTGAGGAAGCTGATTACAACATCAATCGTACAACTATTAAATACATGTGCCTCAATATAATAGATGAAATATTAATTTGATGTTAACTTGAACTTGTGTCCAACTAATGAAATAGAATTTATGGCATTGATTAAGTTTAGCCTAGACATTAAAATAGGTAAAAATTCAAAAATAGGCTACAATCACATAGTAGGGTTGCACTCTTTATGTGCTACCATTTTATAAACATGACAACTTATCATATGCAAATGAACATACTACCTTATGTATTTTATGGGTTGTAGCACTGCTAGAACCATGCCTGGTTCCATACATTCTATGAAAATATTTGATTACTTCAGTTGCTTCCTCTTTGTTTAAACATCTTAAATAAATTCCCTCATGATTCTTCTAATACATTCCTGATTTGATCATGAATTTGATGTTATTTAGGCATGGCACTCTTATTTGAGTGAAGCTTAAATATCTTAGACACTCATTATTTAGAAAGTAGTGCACTATATCCTAATTCCACTTATCATTCATGATGGATTATGTTATGCCCTTAACCTATAATGTACTTAGGGATATATGTGGCCAAATTATGGCTTAAATAATTTCATATTATCTTATTACATTTCTCGATGTTATTATTATGGTTGGCCTATGGAATAACCATGGCTAATTAGAGTATATATAGGAGGTATTGGTTAATATTTTATCATCATATTGTGAATTATGTTCTTATTACATTGTTGTGGAGGTTTCCCCCTCGAAATGGCTCAATCATAATATTCAAGTATTCTACTCTTTCACCAATTGTTTTTATGGATATACTTATTATGTTCTCAATTCTGTAATATATTATTCTATTAATATGAATCATCTAAGTAATTTCACTATAATTTTTATCAGAGCTTCAATTTAGGCAAGTTTATACAATATGGTTTTTCAGATCAAGCATGCTGAGCACTAGAAGGTTGAAAAAGCATAGCTTGTGATTTAGGAATAATTCAATTTTTTTGTCACATAATTTTGTTTAAAAAATAATTGAAAGACAAATTTTGGATTTTTTTACCTTATGACAATTAACACTCATTAGATTCATCTTTATGAGACAATCACAATGGTATATTCTACCAGTGCACTTTTTTAGGCCAATTTTTTCACCCTTGTGCACATTAACAATCATTGGATTTGTATTGGTGGGTAAATTACAAAAATATCATCCATTGATACACTTTTTTTTAAGGTTGCAACCTCCTAGGGTTTGTGCATGGTTCGACTTAACACTCATGGATGTATGAAAAGGAAAAAAACTCCTAAAAATCCTCACAAGGATTATATGGAATTAGGAACTTATAATCCATGTAATTCAGAGGTAGTTTAGTAACTTAAGTCAAAGTTGCATGGCATGGTACATATAGATGATCTCAATATGGTTAAAGGGGACATCATGAGGCTAAGAGGGGACTTTAATGGATTATAAGATTAATTTTAATAAATAACTAGGAAATTGGCCAAATTTTTAGCTTAACCATTATAAAATAATCCTCCACTAATCTAATTTAGTTCTCCTCCTCCAAATAATCACAATGCCAATCCTAGTCCAAATTTGATGCTGCTAAAATTTGGCTTGTGCAAGTTTTATGGTAATGATCTACTCACATAGAAAAATTAAATTAAAAATTTATTTGATCTACATCACACTCCATGTCCAAAAAAGGTGTTCATGGCCTCTCTGTATCTAGAACCTAAGAAATTCATTTGGTATTGATGGTTAGGTTCTCAAAATAAAAAGAAGAGTTTATCAATTTCATGATCTATATTTTATGAAGAGATGTAGC
The DNA here is from genome assembly GCA_037957365.1 of Torreya grandis. NCBI lineage: Eukaryota > Viridiplantae > Streptophyta > Pinopsida > Cupressales > Taxaceae > Torreya > Torreya grandis. The sequence continues at coordinate 1,459,039 of JARHVA010003607.1, forward strand.
TCCACTATTACAATAATTTATTACAAAAATACTACATCTAGTTATCCAAACTATGCCAAATAAGGACTCTATTCATCAATTTTAGAATCCCTCCTTATGTGTGGTGAACATCAATGGGAAAAATCTAACAAACCTATTTTTATGTGGCCTTAAAGATATCATCTAATTATAAGTTTGCATGTTTAGTCCCAATTTAGTATTTGAATCCATCCAAAGGGCATGTATAGTAGAGGAAAAATAGATTACTAAATTAAGACCTTTCAATAATGTTCATGAATGTACTTTCAAAACACCATAATTTCCTTAGTGTACCTAATTAACCCCTCAACAAATTGAGGATAAGCATGCAAAAGGTTTATGTTTTGACTATGATAAAAAATGGAGCAAAGAACATCATTATGTTGAAATGAAGTTGTTTTACATTGAAGGCACCAATGAGGATAAAAAAGATGTTGAATCCTTAGGTACATGTTTGGATGAATTCGTGGATGAATCTAAATATTCTCGACCTACTATTTCTTGTCATGTACTTTCAAATATTAGTACTAAAAATCTTAAGGTGGTGGGTTTCTTCAAGAAATGAAAGGTAACTATGTTGATTAACTCTGAGATTACACACAACTTCATCAATAGTAATTTGGCTACTCATTTGAACTATTTTATTTACCCAAATCCATATTTTAGGTCATGATTAAATATGGTGGTACCATCAACTATTCTTGAAAATACCATATTATTAAGGTTACTAAGGGAGACTACTTGTTAGATTCCTTTATGTTTTCTATTCCCATAGGAGGAGTTGACATTGTTTTGGGACTACAATGACTCACCACTTTTGGCACTATTGAGATGAATTTCTAGGAACTATTCACGAGGTTACATTCAAAAGGTAAGAAATTTAAAATACATGGATTAAGACCAAATTTCCACAACTAGTTAGTTCCCATTAGATGATGAAACTTCTCAAAAAAAGTACTAAAAGATTTGTGGCATGTTTATCTTCCATAGAAGTTCAACCAACCAAGGAGTCTACACAACCTAATATGAAAAGGATGTTGGATGACCATTTTTTAATTTTTGGTGACATGAAAAAGGGAATTCCTCTAAGCTACACGTATGATCATGTCATCAAGGTCATTCCTAGAAATACACCACCTAAAATCAAACCTTACAGGCATCCCTATGCCTACAAGAGTGAAATTTGAAATATGGTACATGTGATGTTAGAGGAAAGAATCATCTAATATAATCAAAGTGAATATTCCTCCCTTATGGTCATGGTGTGAAATAAGGATGAAACTTTGAAGATATACCCAAACTATAGATAAATCAACAAGTAAACCATCAAAGCTAAGTTTCTTATTTCATTAATTAATGATTTTTTAGATGAATTACATGATGTTTATTTTACCAAATTAGACATTTTCTCTAGGTTTCATAAAATTCAAATCCATGATGAAGATGCAACTAAAACAAATTTTAGAACTGATGAAGGCCATTATGAATTTATGGTCATGTTTTTTGACCTCACAAATGCACCATATACATTTATGAGTTTGATGAATACTATTTTTAGATCACATTTTAGAAAGTTTGTAATGGTTTTTTTTGATGATATCCTCATCTATATCAAAAATTAGGAAGACCATTTGAATCATGTGAAACAAGTACTTTTAATTTTAGAATAACATCAGCTTTATGCCAAACCTTTCAAATGTGATTTTGGTGTCTAATAGGTGGAGTAATTTATTCCTATTATTTAACATAAAGGAGTGAAATTTGATCCTATCAAAATCTAAATGATGATAGAGTGGCAGATTCCCAAGACCCTCAAGAACCTCCAAGAATTTATGGGTCTAAATGGTTATTATCACAACTTTGTCTAAAATTATGGTAGCATTATATTCCTAATGATATTTTTTTAAATAACGAATCATTATAGTGGATTGATTCAACTACCAAGGTGTTTAAATAGTTTAAAATGGCTATGTGCACAACTTTTTATTTTTCAAAAACTTTTGATTTGGAGTGGGATGCATCAAGATGGATTTTGTACTCATGTAATAAGGCACCATTAGAATTTTAAATTCACCAACTAAATGAAAAAAATATGTTCAAACCAATCTATGAGAAAGAGATGATGTCTATTCTACATACAATCAATCAATGCAGACCTTAACTGATGGGTCATCACTTTTAGGTAAAGACTAATCATGATAGCCTTGAATATTTTTTAGAATGATTATTTTCATCTAAATAATAATATAAATGGGTAACTAAAATTTTAGGATATTATTTTTAAATAATTTATAATAAAGTAAAATAAAATGTGGTGGAAGATGCCCTCTCCCAACAAGATGAATTAGTCGAGCCATTATTATGTGCCATGACCATGTGGCATATATATTGGCTAGAGGAAACAAGATTAGAATGGGATAATGATAGTGCTACCAAGGATTTGATTCAAAATCTTTAGCGAGGACTGGGGGATTTGAAAAATATACATGGAAGGGGAATGCATTATGGTATAAATATAGATTATATCTATATAACCATTCTCTCTTCAAATTTAAAATCCTTTAGTAACTTCATGCATCTCCATTGGGGGGTTATTCAATATTTTTTAAAACATACCATAGAATCAAGAAATGTTTATTTTGGGAATGACTCAAGAGGGATGTCTAAAAATGTGTGGATGAATGCATGGTGTGTCAATAGAAAAAATGTGAAACAATCAAGAACCTAGGTATTTTGCATACTTTATCCATCCCTAGCTAATATTGGGAAGAGGTTTCCATGGATTTAATTATTGGGTTATAATGGACTAAGGGTAAGAACATTATCATGGTAGTTTTGGATTGACTCACCAAGTATGCTCATTTTTTATTTATCACAACCATTTATTGGTAGTATAGTAGCTTCTAATTTTATTAATATGGTTTAGAAATTTCATGGTACTCAAAAGATCATTGTGAGTGTATACACCTTAAATTGGTCAAGTAACCACATGTATCATGTCTTTTCATAGTCCTTTCATAGGAGACTCCAATTAGAGAATATGAGTTTTGTTCACATTTAGCCATGTCTTTTGTTTTATTGGTTTTGGTCTTGTACCTCATTCAGGTCAAGTTTTATATCCTTTTTCCATCCCTCCAGGTCCTAAGATTGTAGGATATGAGTGTTAGGATTGGAATATAACACTAGTACCACTAATGTCCATTTACAATGCTCCTATCCAAGGTAATTTTGAGCTCCAATGGTTAGTTTCTTTCACTAATTGAGTCTTGGCCCCTTTATTAGCTTCATCCTTAAGTTTCCCAATGTTGAACAAATTCAAATAAAGCTCCCAAATTCAAAATAAATAGTCTCCTATATAAAGGACATCATAAGGCATTTTATATCTTGCACTTACTACTTCGGCACATTACATAATAAAAATTAGTTAATAATATAGCTCAATATTATGTATCACACATAGAATTGCATGCTTGATCAAAGAAAGTATTAGGCAAAATTCATTCTTTCATCTATCATGCGCATTGATTATGTACACTTTCTAAGGGATAACTACATTTGATTTGAGAGCCTAACTTGAGGGTTAATGTAGGCAATGATCAGAACATCAGGGGTTCTAGATTATGTGATCATTATCCCCCCAACCCAATTTTCCCCCTTTTGGTTTTGATGCATTTGTTGTTTGTATGCATGTAGATAGATATAGGGTTTGGAGATTAAATTGGATCTACAATGAGCTCTACTTACTTTTAGCTTCCCAAAATTTGTACATAGGATCATATCAAGGTAGCAGACAAAACCCAAAAAGATCAAATCTCATAGATAACAACAATAAAGGTAGACTACAACACTAGTGACACTCATGTTCACTTTTAGTGCTCCTATGCAATCAAAAAATGAAGGTTAGATCTAGATTCATGATAGTGTCCCAGTCCTATAACTCAATTTATAGCTCTTGAATCATTCATTTCAATTTGTTTTTAGGTAAATTTATTTCTTTTCCTCATGCAAATTATTTGAAAAAAATCTATATTTTGTCATATTAAACTAGATTTTACCCATTATTCAAAACACTTTATTTTTTAGGAACTAAACACTAGTTTCCCAAAAATAATAAAACATTTGGTGAACCTAACTTACTTTAAACAAATCTAAAACCCTAAGTACCCTTAGGGTTTTTCCTTCATATTTTGTGTAAAAAATTTAATTTAAAAATTCTAATTTTTGTATAAATTTTTATGCATTTATCCTCTTCAAAATTATTTTTATAATTTTAATTATTTCAATAATTTTCAAAAATTCTAAACACTAACCAAAAACCCTAGATTTTCAAACTAGGTCCTTAAGCCCTAAGTTTCCCTCCCTTACAATTTTTAGAAAAATATTTTGGATTTTTTGCAAATTAATTTGAATGTCAAAAATGTTTTCAAAATCTCAATATTAGTAGTTATTTTGTGCAAAAATTTAATTTTAAATTTATAAATTTTTTATAAATTTTTGTGCATTTATCCTATTCAAAATTATTTTTAGAATTTAAATTATTGCATAATTTTCAAAAATTCTAAAATCCTAGATTTCCAGACTAGGTCCTAAACACCCCAATATTTAGAAAAATATTTTGGATTTTTTCCACATTGTTTAAATTGCCAAGAATATTATCAAAATCTCTATGTTTATAGTTAGTTTTGTATTTATTTGCTTAATAGTACTTTTCAATATTCTCTTTGGTGAAAGAAATAAAATGGCCACTAAGGCACTTCTTTCCTCTCATCTCATAGATCAATTTTTAAAATTTTATCATAATTATGACAATGAATGGATAAATTTACAAAATTGCACATTAGCTAAAAATATGGAAAATGATTTCATTTACAATGAAGATAATTACTTTTATTGTAATAAGAAATATGATGATATACGTGATAGAGAGAGTGAAGTACAAGTAGATTCATCTTCTTCTCTCGAACTTATCTCTTTTATTCCTTCTTCTAAAGAAAATAATTTTGATAAATGGGAAAGATAATTCTCGCCTCATTCTCCTATGCACAATGCACCAAATTAATAAATTAATCGTGCACTTCCAAGTGAACCTTTTATTGGTGATAATTTGATTTCATGTGAACCTAATATCTCTATGTCTTTATTTATCTTTTTCTACTTCAATGTCAAAATTACAATAATATAAACACAATATAATAAAATTGCTAATGCATAGTTCAAATGATACATCTCATGTTCCTAACTCTACTTTGTCAAAAGAATGTCTAAATGAAAATTCTTCTCTTATTTCTCATATTGCACATTAAAATAATGTATACACTCCATCCATGGATAACATATATGCACATGATATTCTAATTTCAAATGATACTTTATTTCATATTAGAAAATAATTAAATTCTTCTCTTACACCTCTCCCTAGTTACACTAAAAGTGATAATGAGTATGATAGTGAACATGAAAATGAATATGAAAATGAGAGTGATTATGAATAATATTTCAATGATGACAATGTATGGAAAAATGATTATTATTATTCACATAGTGAATAATAATATGCATCTCATGTTTCTAACTCTTCTCTCACTCCTCTCAAACATAATGCACTACCAAATGTTGTTTCTACTTCTATGCATAATTCTATTTCAAATAATGCACATGTTAATACTAATAACACATATTATACTCAATTATAATGTGATACAATAAAACATAGAGATACCAATAAATCTCCCAAGCCACCCCTAGCTACATTAGAACCCAGTTCTCACTCTTCACCTAAAGAAAATGATAGCCCACATCCCTCTAGTAAGGTCCAAGTTACCATTACTTCCAAGGTTCAAGTGAGCACATCCCCTCTTTATGATCTAATTGATAAATGTAGAATTTCCATGTCTAAAATTAATAATCAAATTTAATGATTAAATTAACCAATTCAAGATGATAATGTGCCATCCTAGGATATTATATCGTTAATGCATGTAGTTGGTGAATTACAACACCAAGTATACCTCCTTACCTTGGAAAATAAGGCTTATAAGTCTTTTTTGGATGCCAATGATTTACATGGTAACCATCTTATCAAGACATTTATAAAATATTAATTACCTAAGCATTTATAGATACCATCCTTGCCTCACTTTGATGGAATTGGAGATCTATTCGTACACCTTCAGGCCTTTTGGAAGGCTTTGCCATCTCATGAAAGTCCTTTGATTCTACTCAAGTTATTCCAACAAACATTAGTGGGGGAAGCGCATAATTGGTTCTTTCATCTAATCCCCATTGGTTCCTTGCACACATATGATGACTTAGAAGAGGCATTTATCAGATATTACGTAGAAAACATGGGCCCTCATGTTATATATGAGAAACTTTCCACACTCCATCAAAATACTTCAAAGTTAGTTAGTGATTATAACTTATGATTCAAAACTCACATGTTAAGATTGATATAAAAACCAATAGATTTAGAGATTCAAACCAATATTTTTAGAGATTCAACATATATTTATTAAGGAGCTTCACCAACCTCTCCTCAAGTATCTATTATATCAGATAGAGTCTTATTTCAGACACTTGTGTTATACAATTCTAGCTTTAGAAATAAAACTGGGATTGATTGAGGTAGATTTAGTTGATCAAATTACTCTATATTTCACAATAATATATACATATACAAATCATAGCATCCAATATCCACCATTTCCCAAACAAGATAGGAGACCACAACTAGAAAAGTATCCAGTTAAGAACAAAGAGATAGTTTCTAGAGCATAACCTATAATATGCACTATAGAGAAAAACAATAAGGCACCACTACAGTTTGTTTCGAAGTGAGATAGACCATGTATCATATTATCATCACTACTAGATAAGAGGTTAATCACATTACCTTTTACTCATTGATGAGATCCACATATCTTACATAGATAGCCACATCGACCCTTTTGCAACTATCATCGTATCTATGGACATAGAGATAATTATTGTTATGGACTTAGGGATTACATTAATATATGTGTTGATAATGGCGTCATAGCATTCACATAGGGGGCACTAATATCTTCTCCATCATGGAGCCATAGACCTCATTCATCTATGACTGAGTCATCCCAGGACATTGAAAGAATCATTGATCACTCATTATGAGAGTAATGCAGATTCTAAGACAGAGCCTCATAGGAGATATCTTATTCCACCTATTTATAATGTTTGGAAACCTATACAGAAAGAACAAACTACATATAGTAGTGTAGTCTGAGGTGTACATAGTGCAATTACATATACATATCTAGTAGAGTCATAGGCACCATAATAGAGTATTTTTCTATAGAAATATTTACTAAGGCCAAATTTTTGGGGTCCTATCTCACATAACAATTAGATATGGTTATTATTAAATGAACCCACATCATAAAGTACTGCTGTACATAGATATTCACTACAGCCAATTTTTTTGGGTCTTATATCATGTAGTAATCCACAGTCATAGGTTTCAGTTCCATCTTGATATATAACATAGTCATGCATATCACAATAGAGGCCATAGGGTATACAATTATGGATAGATTATCCTTCTTCATAGAACACATTTCCTATTACACATCTAATAAAGTTACATTTTATATAATATCTACATCTAGCTATAGTTAGTACATAGAAGATAATATCAGATACATAGCCTATTCCTACATAGCATGAGCAGTATGGGCACTTTTTTAATTGGCCATCAAGATTTAGATAATGATATAACATAGAGTGATATGACACACATTCATACCAACATCAGGTCATAACTTCAGTTAGTAGGGCAATGATGGAGCTAGAATCCTAGCTAGCCTTTGTATTCTTGAGTCACTCTTGGGGAAGTAATATGCACAACATGCTATCTTACATCCCCACATACTAACAACAAAAATTCCTAATTCCCAATAACTATCCATAGCCAAAATCAACTTATCAAAAATCTAGATCTTAAAAAATCCTATTTTACTAACATAAAACCAATGCAACTTATCTAAATAATTTACCAATCTCAAACCATCTTAATTTATTCCAACAATTTATCAATTACAAAACCAATAAATTTTTTTGCTCACATATAATTACAAACCAAATAAAGTTATTTATTTACATACAAATCAAAATAAAAACCTAGCATCTCATTTATCAAAATAATCAAATCACATATCCCAAGTACCATTTTACCAAACATATGCAATATCAAAATCAATAACAGATCAACTACTTTTAATCAACAAATTGCATTAAATATACCAATCTATTCCAAAAATCCATAACACAATACACTTAAATCAAAATCAACCCAGTATCCATATATATAACCAAGTTTTGAAATACATATACATCATATCAAGATACATTAAATAATGAATGGGTGTCATGCCCTCACTCTCAGTCTCACTCCCTCTACTAATACTAGTCCTATATCCACTCTTGTACTCAATGGCCCCACACCTCCTCAATTTCTCAAATGCCTCTTACAATGGATCTCTCACTCCAGTAACTAACCATGCTCCTCACACAAATTTTTATACCATCTCTTAAGATATGTGTACTCATCCATAATTTGTGTATTTACTAATCCGTAATCAGGTATAGGTATCCTAAGCCTATCTAGCTTAACTCTCAACTCATCTCTCGCTTTTGCTATCCTAACATATGTAGCTATAGCTATAAAAACCCTATCAAACAAATGAACATAAACATCAGCTATAACTATCACTCACTCTATCAAACCCTCCTCTACAACATCATCAAGTATATGTTATGTAAGCTCACAGAGTGTAGACTTAATGATAGTCTCCTATTACTCATCATCTCTACCCCTTACCCCAGTAGGTGCTTCATACAGAGCACCTCCCACTCCACCTACATGTAAAAGGTACACCACTACATTAGCCATACACTTTCAAAACAAACTAAAACAAAACACAAGATTGTAAATAGTTCAAATATAACCAAACCTTACCTCCCATCATCTAGATTGGATCAAAATCCTCATACTCAGGGGCATCCCCTTCACTAACAAAGTACAATAGAGCCCATCAATTCCTCACCCACCATGTGATATATGCCTATGTACATCCAACATCATCTACATCAGGAATATCTATAACCACATGTTACACATCCAAAGGTAATGGTGCTAGCTCAACCTTAGTGGGATTCCCATGAGCTCCTACCCTTGCTGATGCTTGTGTAGTCCTCACCCATACCCATACTACTGGGGGCACATCTTGTGGTACCCCAAACTACCTAGTCATGTATTCATACTAAAATTACTCATACACTCTAATCCAATGGTAATGCAACCAACAACTGGCCCTCATATATCCTAAATACAATCAATCCTTGAGCCACCTAACAAATCCTCTATAGGGCCTCCATATGATATCCTGAGCCACCAATCTATCTAAAACTCATCTATAGTGATCTATACCAAGATATTAAATAGCCAATGTACTCATCCACCACTCCCCAAATGGTTATGGAGGTGCCCACCTATCCCTCAATAATCTTATCAGTTGCACAACTATTATGTGCTCATAAGCCCAATAATGCAATAAAGTAGCCATGTTCACCCCACAACTAAATGCCTCATATGTAAACCTATAAAGGTCCATGTATAATTGGGAAAGAATAGTCTTACCCCATGAGAACATAGTGCCATATACCTCTATACTGTATACAATCCTATGCATCCTGTATGCAATCGACACCCCACTCCCATCAATTGTAATAAATCAAGCTAATAACATAGATAACCACTTTTACAAATGCAGAACACTTGATTATACAATAATAGACAATAATATGTCACTATCACTACCTATTCGATGTATGCCTAAGGGCACACCATCAAAATATAAAGATACATGATTAATAACATCAACACCCATGTCATCTTGTAAAGTCACACATCATCCACTAATTAACAACTCCAAAATATGGTACACATCCTCTAGAGTAATAGTAATCTCCCCTATAGGTAGCCAAAAAGTACATGTGTCTACATTCCACCTCTCACATAAGGTAATAATTAGATACCTATCCCACTGCATAGTGCATGGGTCACACATGTGAGTTATCCCTACCTTGTCCATCAATAATCTCTCATCAGATGACAAAGGTAATAATATGAGTATCTCCATCACTTGTCCTCTACAAAAATCCCTCATCCATACCTCACCCTATAAAAACATCAAAAAATAACATATATGTTAGTTAATAATGCCAAGGAAAATAACTAATCTAAACAATAATAGACAATAAAATCAGAAACTCAAATAATTATCCCTAGTGGATAACAATGCTACAAAAGGATAGTAATGATAGACAACAGTGCTAAAACCTAGACAACAACACTAAACATTGGATAAGAGCATTGAATCCTGGATAGAAGCATTGGAACTAGTGAAAAATTCCTAAAACACTTCAAACAACTCAAAAACATCAAAAATAGGTTTCTAAACAAGAAAAAATCACATGTTTTAACTACTTACCAAGGTAAACTCCCCACTCACCTCCACATAGGCTACCTACTAATCAAATTAGTTCATGGTATGTGCTCATCTCCTCATCATATCTCCTACTCCAAAGCTCCAAATCTCAACCTAGTGAACACCCAAATGAATCAAGAATCAATCCAATTTTCCTATATCAAACAACTTTATCATTCCAAGTAAATAACCATTTTCCCCATAATTAGAACCTCGTAACTCTATTTTACAAACCATTTTATTCCATAGAATCATGAAAATGATACCTTCAACAAAAATCAAACTTCACTCTTCTACTACTTCATTTGCCTACTATGGCACACACATCTATATCTCTCTTATATCCAGACATACAACTTGGTCCCTACCAATCAAAGACTCATTCAACTATCAAAAAACTCAGACTAATCAATCAAGAAAATTTTTAATCTCCTCATAACAAGCCAACGTTATTTCTATTTACACCAGTAGTCATTAATTTTAACTCAACCTCCTCTATCACAGATGTTGTCCCTCTCCCCAAAAGGGGGGAATTATTCCTACTATTATTACTCCAACACTTATCCATCATACCTATCCAATCTCATAGATGGATACACCAAGGTTCATATACCTCTAGTATTCATATTATCAGATTCAGCTTAGACCGATCAAGATATATAGTGATTTAGACTACATGGGTCACTCAGCATCTCAGGACATTTAGAGGGATATACATTCAATTTATACATATAGTGGTTCAGATCATATGGATCCATAGTGATTTTACTTTACAAATACACATACTAGTTAGATACAGTGGTTCAAATTATATGGATTCATAATGACTTTGATATAGATTCAAACTCAGATACTAGATTTGGGTGCATGTACATTACTACATGTCTCACACATACATCTTCATACAACATGACATAATTATAGGACTAGATAGTAGATTATAGGCATAGTGCAAAGCAAATTATTTTAATATCTAATTTTGTACATAGGATATGGCACAATAACTCATATCACATGTGGTTATATAGATTTCTATATTATATAGATGCATCAATCACATATTATATTTGGAGGCATGACACATATGTTCATGTTCTTTATCATCCAAGATTATATAGATTGAATGGGAAACATGCCATCTTATTCTTACACATTGACCAAAGTTTTAGATTACACCCAATTGTACCTAGGTTGTCACTAGGTTGGATCATATGGTCATCTACAGTGGTTGTTCCATAACATTACCCAGACCCAAACTACACGAGTTTGTGTAGGATAGAGGGTAGACATTAGTTTTAGACCTCCAAAAACTTCTCAATTCTAGTTTAGATTATCTAGAGTGGGTGCATGACAAATGTTTCTCTTCACAATATACAAATTCTATGCACACATTCCAAACTACACGAGTTTGTGCAAGATAGAGGGAAGATATTGGTTTTAGACCTCTAAGCACTACTTAGTTCCAATTTAGATTATCTAGAATAGGGACATGAAAAATTTTGATCTTCATAGTATACATATTCTATGCACACATTCTAGATTATATGTGTTTATGTGGGACAAAGGGAAGACATTAGTTTTTGACCTCTAAGCATTTCTCATTTTTAGCTAGATCTAACATAGGGGGAAAGTATTGCCCTCCTTTTCCATGTTATACAGAGTCCATATTTAAATTCAATATAAGGGCATATATTTTAGGGATTATTTCTTTCTCTAGGATCAATTTGTCTATCCATCCACTTCCCTAGCTAGAAATTAAGATGGACTCTTTTTCAACACACTTATCTCTACACATGTAGGTTCAGGTATGTATTTTCTTTTCTTTCTTTTACTCTAGTACTTCATTTCATTAAATTAATAGATTAAAAGGGAGGCAAATGTATACACCCTAAATTGGTCAAATAGTGATACATATCATGTCTTTTCATAGCCTTTTTACAAGAGACTCTGACTGGAGAATATGAGCTTTGTTCACATGTAGCCATGTTTTTTGTTTTATTCATTTTGGTCTTGTTCTATTATTGACTCACCTTTTTTGCCTATTCTTGATCATCTTGAGCCTTTAAAATAGTCATTCCACCTCATCTAGGTTAGGTTTTCTATCCTCTTTCCATCCCCTTAGGTCTCGAGACTATATGATATAAGTGTTAGGGTTAGACTACAGTACCAATGCCACTAGTGTCCATTTCCAACACTCCTATCCAAGGTCATTTTGAGCTCTAATGGTCAATTTCTTTCATTATTTGAGTCTTGGACCCTTTCTTAGCTTCGTCTTTAAGTTTCCCAATGTTTTCCAAATGGAAATAAATATCCTAAATTCAAAATAAAGAGTGTCCTATATAAAGGACTTCATAGGGCATTTTATATCTAGCACTTACTACTTTGGCATATTACATAATAAAAATCAGTCAATAGTATAGCTCATCATTCTACATCACACATAGACTTTCATGCATCATCAAGGAAGGGCCTAGGTGAAAGTCATTCTTGCATCTATCACGTGCATTGATTATACATGTTCCCTAAGGGAGAAATACATTTGATCTGAGACCTTAGCTTAAGGGTTAATGTAAGCAATGATTTGGACAATAAGGGTTCTAGATCGTGCAATCCTTCTTCCCCCAACCTAGTTTTCCCCTTTTTGCATTTGATGCATTTTTTGTTTGCATGTGTGTAGATAGATACAAGGTTTAGATATTGAATTGGATTTACATCGAGCTCTATTGACTTCTAACTTTTGAAATTTTGTACATAGGTGTTAGGAATTAAAAAACTTTAAACCCAATTTAATATGACCATAAATTAGATCTAAATTATGTAATAGCATGCATCATGAACACATTCCTCAAATCATAGTTATTAATAAAGTATAAAATAGAGAGAATAAGATAACAATCATACATAACACATATATACCATGGTTCACCCAATGTGGGCTACATCCACCAAGAAAGTCCTCAAATAAAATATTAATCTAAAACAAGATTACAATGAACTCTCATAGAGATAAAAAAATATCCTATAAAAAATGTTGCACTTTCACCTACACATACACAATATTGTATCTCACAAGCTACTATACCATGCCCTATAAATGAACACCTTCACTATACAAAACACCTACACTTTGACTCTGTCTCTCAAAATCCACACATGAAAATAAAACCATCAACCTCTAAAGGTCATACCACACCTGTATATATAACAAACCATGAATAAATCCATCTCCTAAGGATAAAACATGCCATCCTCATCAAGATAATCTCTATCCATGAGGAACATGCCATATGCCACCTAAGAAATGCTTATCCATAATCTCTTTGAGTAGAAAAATGCCATTCCTCTCCTCCAAGCAAGGTTTGCACAACTTACAAAGATAAAGTACATCCCACTCCCATAATACATCATAGAAATTATTAAATAGAACATTTAATAATTTTCTCCTCCTATAGAAATTAAATATTTAACCATCACTAAAATAAGGAAATCAATCCCACTTCTAGTAAACATGGAAGTCAACATGAAAATTATTAAATAAGAATTAAATAATATTCACACACATGAGGAGTAAATGTAAAATGAACTCCCCACATCCTTGGAGCTCTCTGAGCCCCTAAAATGTACCATCATGGTCATGTGATAGCCCTAAAAGGCTCTGCACTCAATAATAGTATAGCCTAGCATTATGAATCACACATAGACTTACATACTTGATCAAGGAAGGGCCTCAGCAAAAGTCATTATTGTATCTATTGTGTACATTGATTATGCACATTCCCTAAAAGATAACTATATTTGATCTAAGACCCTAGCTTGAGGGTTAATATAGGCAGTGATCAGGACAACATGGGTTCTAGATCATGTGATCATTATTCCCCCAACCCAATTTTTCCCCCTTTTTATTTTGATGCATTTTTTGTTTACATATGTGTAGATAGATATAGGGTTTGGCTATTGAATCAGATCTACAATGAGCACTGTTGAATTCTAAATTTTAAAATTTTATACATAAGTTCATCTTAAGGTAATGAAAAAAACCCAAAAATATCAAATTTATTGGATGATAGTGATAGATATGGATTACAACAACAAAAATACTCTTGTCCACTTTCAACACTCCTATCTAATCAAAAAATGAAGGTCAGCTCTAGACTCATGATAGTGTCCTAGTCTTGTACCTCAATTTCTAGCTCATGAATCATTCATTTCAATCCATTTTTAGATAAGTTTATTTATTTTCCTCATGAAAATTATTTGACAAAAATCTATATTTTTTCATATTAAAGTATATTTTTGCCCTTACTCCAGACACTTATTATTTAGGAACTAAGCACTAGTTTCCTAAAAAGAATAAAATAGTGACCAAGTTCCCATATTTACTAGTAATTTTTGGACTAGCTTATTTTCCTATTTGGGCACCCATTTGGCTCATAGCTCATCCTATCATCCTCAATTTGATGGATAAATAGAGGTAGTCAATAAATTTTTAGAATGGTATCTTCATTGTTTTGTTTCTGATAAATAGGAAAAATGGGTTTATTGGCTCCCACTTGTTGAATGGTGGTATAACACTTTTTCAAAAATATCCCCCTTTATGACATCATATGGGTACCACACCCCATCCATCACTTTAGCCTTGATGGTTCATCATAAGGTTTAATATATTTAATAACACATTCACCATATATGAGGTACTAGTTAATTTACAAGGGAGCTTAACAATGGCATACAATATAATGAAGTAACAAGCATATCAACACTGTAATGAGCACAATTTTGATATAGGATATTGGGTATCTATGTATTTTCAAAAAAATAAGTATATGTCTATGAATAAATATAAAAATGATAACAATTTGTCCCCTTAGTATTATGGCCATTATCAGATCTCGTATAAAATTGGTAGTGTGGCCTACAAGTTAGAATTGCCCTTGTCCACTCATATACATCTAGTGTTCCAAGTATCTTTCCTAAATAAGGTAATTGGACATAAAGTTTCCACTCAAAAAGAGTTACCTAAATTAGATGGTGAAGTCTGAGTCATTATGGATCCTTAATAGATCCTTCACATGTACAATAAGTAATTGTGTACTAGAGTGATTAAGCAATATCTGATCAAATAGAAGAATATGCATTCTAAAG
This sequence comes from Torreya grandis, assembly GCA_037957365.1. Taxonomy (NCBI): domain Eukaryota; kingdom Viridiplantae; phylum Streptophyta; class Pinopsida; order Cupressales; family Taxaceae; genus Torreya; species Torreya grandis. The sequence continues at coordinate 1,474,722 of JARHVA010003607.1, forward strand.
ATGCAACATGAGAGGATGAAGTGTTCCTTCAAAAACATTTCAATTTGATTCAACATTGAGTACAATGTTGTTTTAAAGGGTAGGGGCATGCTATGCCCTTAAACTATAATGTGTTTTTGGATATGTGTGGTTGACTTATGACTTAAATACTTTCATATTATTTTATTGCATTTTTTAATGTTCTTATTATGGTAGGACTATAAAATAACCATGGCTAAGTATACTATATATAGGAGGAAATGGTTAGGCTTTTATCATCATATTATGATTTCTATTATTATTTCAGTATGTGAAGGTTACCCCCTCGAAGTGGCTCAGTCATAATATTTAATTATTCTACTCTTTCACCAATTATTGTTGTGGATATACTCATTCTATTATTAATTATGTAATATATTATTCTATTATTATGAATCATCTAAGTAATTTCATTACAGATTGCACTGTCTTTTATTGGCACATTATTTGAGAATCAATTTCAGCCATCATATTACTCAATCACTTCCCTTTGACTATCTTCATTGTTTGTATTTCCAGGTCAAATTCCTATAAAATGCTCATCTATTTGCATATCTATTTTCCTATTTTTTTCATCATAATTGTCTTTATAGTAGGGTAAAACATAATAGAAAACACTTTGATGCATAAAATTTAGTGCTTGAACTTTTTAACTACCTTGATTAGCGCAAAATATTACTTATCAATGGTGGAATACCTAAGCTCATAATTTATAAGTTGATAACTCATGAATGAACTAGGTCTTCATCTCTCATTTCCCATTTTTGAGTTAAAAAAATAGTTCTCAAATTCTCAGAGGTGAAGGAACAAATCTAGAAAGATTTGCATATAATCCAAACTTATCAACATGGGTGTGCTCACAATGGATTCCTTGATTTCAAAAAAATACTTTTGCACCTCAAAATTCCACTTGAACTTGGAATCCTTCTTCGACATGTTATTTAATGGTCTTAAAATTTAAGTAAAGCCTAAAATGAACTTGTGCATAAAATTGATCTTGGTAAAGAATGATAATTTCAGATATTTTTTATTGCCAAGAAACATAATTTTTAGAATTATTTATACTTGATCCAAATCAATTGATATACCTATTTTGGAGATGATGTGTACTAACACTTTTCCTTTTATAACTCCAAATATGAATTTATTTGGATTTAATGAGATGCCATGATCTATACACCTTTAAAATAACATCCTCAAGCCTCTCACATGGTCTTCTTGGTACTTATAAAATATTAGTAGATCATTCATGTAGATCACAATGCATTTCCCAATCAGGTCCTTGAAGACAATGTCCATGGCCCACTAAAAAACTGAGATGATATCCAAGAAACTTGATTTTTGTACTTCTAATTTCCATTTTGGAAGCAGATAATTAGATGCAATGTTCCTTAATTTTTTTCAAATAACTTATGAAAATGAATCTTATGATCATTTGTATTTTTATTGAATACAAGAATATCATCAATATAAACTATACAAAATTCATGAAGATCTCTGAGAGCATGATCCATTTTATTTTGAAAGTATGTAGGTGTAATGTATAAACCAAATGGCATAAATAACCATTCATATAAGCCTAATGGAACAATGAATGCAGTTTTGAATCTATTCTCTACTTTGACCTTTACTTTTTAGAATTCACTTTTGCAATCAAACTTACTAAAAATAGTGGCTTGACTAGCTCTTTTAATCAAGTCTAAACTTAGAGGAAGTGGATAATTGAATGTTTCAATAATATCATTAAGAGGATTATAATTAATGAAAAATCTCTTTTTACCTCTTACCTACTCACTGCACTTGTTGACATATAATCCTACACATTCAAAACTGGACTTTGATTTTTGTATGAAGCCACCTTTGAGTAATTTTGCAAGTTTTGCATCCATCTCTTTTCTTTCGAAAGGACTGAATGGATATGGCTTCTCATTAAGTATATTATTCTCAAATCCCTTTTTAATCTTTATTTCACATTCTTCCAAATCTAGTTTCCAAAATTGAAGGGGATTGAGACTAGTACAATCTTTTCAAAGAGTTCTCTTATCTTTTTTGAAGTCATCTAGTTGTTTATTCTATGTTGATGTTGCCATAAACTTACATTTCCTTTTCTCTTTTTCATCCTTGTTCTTGTTTTCATGTATCTCAATTTATTATTCCTAGTTATTTGCAACACTTCTAAATATTCTTGTAGAAACCATTAAATAAGGAATAACAATAAGATTTCCATTCTTGAATATAGAAATGTAATCAGTTTCTTGAATGAATGGGGCATGTTTAAGAATAAAGATATTCCCAATAAGCAATTCAGAATATTGATCATTAAATTCAACCAGAGATATTTCAAATTCTACTCCTTGGATCAAAATTAGAATATTTGAAGCAATCCTTCCAAATTTTAATGCTTCACCAGTTATTGATGTTCCAATTAACTATCTTTTGGGAGTTTACCAATACCTACTTGGGATAGCGCCTATTTTAGCAAAACTTATAGGTGATCTTGAGTCAATGAATGCATGCAAATTATATTTTTTATATTTTTTAATTTTAAAGCTTTCCGCAATATACATTGAGTACCTTGTAGATAAATATACTACTACTACCTTTTTTGAGTTAGATTCTTGAAGTGAGTCATTTTTGTGCTCACTTGGTTGGCTTTACAACAGGAGTGATTTCAAATCTTTGAATTATAGCTTTACACCATTTGACTGCTTAACTAGCTTATGAATGTAATTAATTACTTATTTCATTTCCTATTTAATTTCAATACAACATTCTCAAATCTGAATTAATTCCAATTTAACTATATAATTAGTTTTGGTTTTCTTACCTTTCCCTTTCTTTCTGTGCCTGATTTTTTAGGGAGTTAGAGAGGTAGATTTTGATGCTGATCTTTATGGTTCTTCTCCACTTTGGTAGTAGTAAGGAAGAACATTCTTTTGCTAGGTAGGAATCTTATAGCCATGATCTGGTTCAAGCTTTTTTAATGGCTTATTTTCATAACCATGTCTTCTTAAAACCTTCCAATCAAGATCTCTTGGTTGTAGTTCCTTTATTTTAATTTTAACTAATTTGAATCTTCCTAGAGTTTATGCAAAGTATCTTGGTGCTTATGGTGTGCCTTAGATATTTATGAATAAGAATAAGCATTATATAACACATCTTTACTAGATTTCATCTCTATCTTATTTTTTGTATCCTACAATTTCTTCTTCAAGATAGAGAACACTATATCATCATCTTCTGACTCTTCTTCTATCATACTTTTTTGTTTTAGAAGATTATCTCTTATTAATATATCTCTATAGTCATGGATCATTCTTACAGGTGCTTCATCCTGACTTTCATCAGAAGTGTTGTTAGTATGTAAAATCTCATAATAAGTGTGAGTAAGAAGATCATTATCAGATAGATCTTGTATATTGAATGTTTCCCACCATGCTGCAACTGTTGGTTTTTCAAAAAATGTGTAGGCAAGTAAATTTTTATTTTTGTCTGGATAATTGATAGCATAATGGGGACCACCACAAACATAAAATTTAACAAAAGTAGGAAAACTGCATGGTTGACTATGCTTATAGAACATAGTTTTTTGTTTGCTAAATGCTTTTCATTTTGAAAGCTTGTGCTTATACATAAGATAAGGTTTATATGTAGCATTTTTTTGAAGGTAGGTGGAGAATAATAATAATTACGCTTGTACTTATTATGCTTAGGGTAATGGTCTTTGGCTTAGATGTTTTACAGGAAAATCCATGTTTCAACTTATTACAACCCCATGAGCGAATCTTGGAAGATTCTTAGCAATATTTTTTCAAGTTGAAAGAAGTGTTATAAGCTTATAAATTAGAATTAACAAGATTTTCACTACATTTTAAAAGTAACTTTTGCCTAACTAGAGTAGTGATTTTAGATATCTTATAGTCTGTAAGCTGAACATAATACTTTTTTAGATAATTGGTTACCCATAAGCCTAGTTTGCAAGGTAGATTATGAAGAAAAAATTCTTATACCTAGTTTTCGGAGGCATGACCTGTTTGATATGCAAAGGATGAAAAAGTGAGAGCATATTCATTGAACTTATTGAGGTCACAGAGCTTCATATTGAATAATTGGGCTTTGGCAACTGTTATATGTTTAGGTCATTGAGAGCATAATTTAACAAGAATAGCAACAAATAAGGCATTGAGTCCTCCAGTCATTATCTGATTCTTTGACATTTTGTTTGGAGGAACTTCACCACTACTATCTTCTTCATCATATTCATTAGTTATGGTCTCCCACCAATCTCTGAGTTTCTTAGACATAGAGCGGGTAACATATGTCACAATTATAGTATTGTTCCATGGTGGCTTTGATAGGTGTAGATTTATTAGAGAATCAATCCAAATATTGATAGAATCATGAGGATCAATTAACTTATCAATATTCAGAATGAAATCACTTGTTGGAATGCTTCTAAGTTGACCAGGTCCAACAATCTCATATAAAGGCTCTAGCATATTCGAATCTATATCCATTGGAATTTCTTTGCTATTCTCATGAATAGGAGCATGAAATTTTGGGAGTTATTAGTCAAGGAACCTTTGTTCAATTTGATGTCCTACTAACTCATGAACAAGATGACTTACTTGTTCATCTTCTACCATCATTTCTCCATCAAGATCAGATGGTTCAGAGGAAGACTGCCATGACATTACCTCCATCTAATCATTATTGTCTATTGATCATCTAGGATCATGAATATTTTCATAAAATTCTATATGCTCTGGCTCTATTTATGTAGAATGTAGTTTCTTATCAGTTTCTAGCCAATCTTCACCTAAGTTAGACTGGGTAGGTACTACATTAATCTTAAGTAGATCAAATTCCTCAATTATTTGTTGAACATTAACTGAAGAAGTCTTAGATTTGACTTTGTTTCTTTTTAGAGAATGTCTTCTAGAGTATCTGATAGGTGGCTTATCATACTATACTTGTGAAGAAATAGCCTCTGTGTTAGAGCTATCATACCCTTGTTGAGCAATTTTTAATTTCTTGACTCCTTGCTAGATTTTATTCAGCCGTTACTAGAATTGTTTGGGAGCACCTATCTAGGTATGATAAAAAAAACTAGAAAGAGCATATTTAGTATTTGTTAAGGAACTAGTTATTTCATGAGTAGTAAACATCTACTCAAGGTGCATCTTTTGAAGCTTTATCTATACTTGTTCTAGTTGAGGATCTATTTTAGTGATAACAGTATGAACATTATTTATCAGTCTAGTTGTTTGATCCATTTTATTGGTTACACTTTTAATATTAGCTTCTATTTTATTATACCTAGACATAATATTAGATAGCTTCTATTTAACATAAGTATGAGTATCAACTAAAAACCTAATATTTCTCTATTTTCACCAGTAACCTGGTGCACTTCATTCAAAACTCTTCTAGATTATTTATGACTTTTTGAGTCTTCATCTAACATCCTATGATAGTCTTATAACAAGTCTTTAACCTCAATTACATCTTTAGCAATGTCATCCAGATTATATTCAACTGATTTAGCCCATTGTGATAACTAGTTGAGTTGAGCAGTATTGGATTTTTATTTAATTTTGATTTTGGAGAACTATTTTGCTTCTTGGTGGCTCCAAACTTTTTATTCAATGTCATAATTATTGTATTTGGAGATTGGCCACCTTCCTAGAATATAATGTTCCAAGTCTTCCTCTTTGTCCTTGTAGGAAGCCTAAATATATCCCTAACAATAGAAATTTTATCAACATAGAATTTAGGGGAGATGGGATTTTGAGGATAATTTTATGCTTCTTATAGAATTTCATCATCTATAAGTTTACCAACTAGATAGTCAGAAAACCTAGGATAGTGAGTAATTTTTTGCAATAAAAAAATAGTTAAAGGGAAATCATTAGAGGTAGTAAAACTATAACATTTTGGGATTTTAAAAGATGTGGATACTCCAGATGAGGATACATAAGAGGTTATGTGCATACTAGTAGATCTGAATAGAGGTTGGCTTCCTTTAGGACTATATTTTACAATAGGTTATCCTGTGGGAGTTGCATCTAGGATAGCAGGAGTAGGAATAGGAACAACTTCAAGCATAAGATTTTTATGTTCATCTACCACATCAGATGCATTAGGTTATATTTCAAGTAGGATGTGGCCATGATGGTGGTGATGTAATGCAAGACAGTGATGAAAATAATCCATGGGTAATAGGGATCGAGGGACATATAGATCTTGACAGGATAAATCTGTCTCTATTTGTAAAGAAATCATGGGATAACCAATAAAAAACTCATGATGGTCAATATGCTGGCCAAAATCAATAAGATTTGTAGCTTGGAGAGGGAAAAAGGTTCATTGAGATAAATCACACATACATAGAATATTTAATAAAACAAATGTATATCTAGAAGAGACTATAGCGTAGATGGAACCCAGAGTTAGGTGGATGACATGAAGTTGCAAACATAGAATAAAGCCCTGAATTATGTTATCATCATGAAGGCTAAGTGTAAAATTAGATTGAACACTCTAAAGAGCATATCTATCTAACACACCATAGAAGTGGTAATATCTCCATGAATCCATGAAGGATGTTTGGAGTCTAACAGGGATACAAAATATGTAGGGCTGATTTCATAATTAAAATGGGGTGTTATTTTAAAATCAATTTGACTCATATGGACATAATGAAATCCATCTTTATGCCATTTTTGAATGTCTGAATCAATAAATAAAGGAAGATAGACATGATGTATTCAAGTACCATAAACATCTAGATTAACCTTAGAAGATTTAATAGCTAATTTATGAGAAGGATTAAATCCTTTTGTCTTAAATAGATCTAAGATTTTAATATTTGGAAATGAATATTGTCCTTTATCATGTAATATACCACTTATCTCTCCATGAATCCATGAAGGATGTCTGGAGTTTAATAGGGATGTAAAATATGTGGGGTCGATTTCATAATTAAAATGGGGTGTTATTTTAAAATCAATTTGACTCATATGAACATAGTGAAATCCATCTTTGTGCAATTTTTGAATGTCTAAAATAGTAAAGAAAGGGAGATAGATAGGACACATTCTAGTACCATAAACATATAGATTAACCTTAGAAGCTTTAATAGCTAATTTACAAAAAGGATTAAATCTTTTTGTTTTAAACAGATGTGAGATTTTAATATCTAGAAATGAATATTGTCCTTTATCATTTAATGTACCATTATCTTCAATAAAAAACTCTTGAATAGTACGATGACCAGAAATAGAAAGAAGATTTTCCATTAAAACTTACTTGGAAAATAGTAGAATGATAACTTGGCTCTGATAAGAAACACAAACAACAACACAGAGCATGTTTAGGGTTAAATTTGTGCTAAAACTTTTGGTTAACTAAATACCATCCGGCTAGAGCTTCAATCTTTAAATTGCTTCCAAACATCTATTTTTTTTAATTCTTAATTTTTTAAGGATATTCCAATATTATTTTTTAATATATACATCCTTGGTACCATAAAAATTTAAGATTACACAAACTAAATTTCCTTTTATAAGATTTTAAAGGAGGGACCTTGGTTTTGGGGTAGGGTTAAGGTTTTTATTGCTTCCTAGTTTTTAGATTTAAATCCTATAATTATGGTAGTGTTAAAAATGATAGTTTGGTTTCATCTCCCAAATATTTCTCTTGTCTTCTGGCACCCTTCACTATGTGGTGCTATTAGAAATACAAGGAAGATTCATCAAAATATATTGTGAGAGGGTTAAACAAAGAATTTTCACCTATGCATGTATTTGTGTGGAGGTGGATCTTAAAAAAAGTCTCCCAGATAGAACATAGTTGAATCATGATAGTTTTCATTGGATCCAAACCTTGGATTATGAAAACACTAATTTTAGATGTTGTTTTTTCCATCATTTTGGTCATCTCCAGGGATCATGCCCTCAAGCAAGTAAATCTAAAAAAAAGACTAACCTATTAAATATAAAAGTTGATAGTCATATGAGCATCCTATTTTGAAAAATGAAGAATAAGAAGTACTAGCTGATATAAATATATCTGAGGTCAAGGAAAAATATACAAATGGACCAACAAAAAATTCTAGAATAGAGGCTATAAAAGAGATATATGTTGAATATAATGTTACAAGTAGAGGAATCAAGTGATCACATGAATTTAAAACTTCTAAGTTGAATAAGGATTAAGCCCCAGTTGAACCTCAATTTTAGATAGTTAATAATGTTCTTCCTTCAAAGCCTCTTCTAGAGCTCTGGATAGAGGTTAAAAAGAACAAGCATAAAAAAGGATGCTAAAATCTTGTTGATTATGAGTTTGGTTTTTTTAAGTATGTTTATATGACATTATTTTTTTAACTTATGGTTTGTGTGGCCTTGTGTTGGCCCTTTTGTAATCTTTCTCTCTTCTTGAGGCTTGTTTAACTCGGTGTAGCTTAGGTTTTGGGGTGTGACTTTTCCACCCATTTTTTATGACTATTGGTGTATTATATTCAATTATATTAATAAAGGTGAAAATTTTAGAGTATATACATGTAATTAATTTTATTCAATTGTAGTATGATAACACAATTGGATGTCAAAATCAATTTGTTAGGGAAGGGCCTTTACTTAAAAAGTACTACAATTCCTTGTGTGGATCCATTAGCTTTTAGCTAGAGTTAAAAATGTCAAATGCCTCATAATTAATGAAATTATTGGCTTGATCAAGTCAACACAACATTATGAGTCAGTTATCTCTATTTTATTTTAATTTTAATTCATAATTAAAGTTTGAATTTTATTTACAATAAAATTATAGTAAAAACATTAACATTAAAAGCAAAATTCCTTTGAGAAACCTTGTAATCCCATTTGTAAAGTTTGATAGAGAATTTTAATGTCCTTATGATTATAAAATTATAAGCTTGTGCCAATAACACCCCATCCCACTATGTTTATAATTGAATATGTCAAAGTTATGGGGCTTACAGCCCCAAATAGGATCTAATTTCACTTTACAAAGAAAACCAAGTGCAACCAACATGTGTTCAATTAAATAAGTTTATTATTTCATCTTATTTACCTATTCAAAGTGTCTTGGTGCCCACATATTGAATCCCCCTCTCTTTCACTTGCATACAATTTTTTTTCTTGCATATTCTTACCACATTATGCCTCTACCCACTAAAAAGAAAATGTCACTAAATAAAGAGTAAGAGTCACTAAGGGTGTTCAAATTTATGCATAGTAGTAGTGATCCATTGAAATCCCAATATAAATGGGTTTTCTATTAGATGACATAGCTTTGAAAATACTTATAAATGCCTAAATTTTTATGTCGAACCTTGATGATTGACCTTGTGTGTCACTAATCTAGAGACTACATATTTCAAGCATCAAAATAGTAAAAAAAGACAATTGACCTTGTGTGTCAATAATATAGAGACTACATAATGCATGGATATTACTCTTATTTTATTTTCATGTAACCATGAAGGTGTAGACGATGGGAGCTATAAATAATTTGATGGTATGACTTACTCATTCTAATATGTGTAATGAAATTACTATGCCATTGAAGTAGAATCACAACAACAAAACATAATATTATAGAAAATAGATCAAAATATTGAGTATATAACTAAGTAACTTTATGAGGGAAATCTCTACAAACTTATAAAAATAATCGAATTAGTAATGTGATTATATGGGAGAGCTTTTCTTATCCTTATTTATACATATAACTACATAGTATCACACCTTCCTACCTAATTAGTTTGTCCTAAAGAAATAACTAAGTAATGAATACATATATGAGGTGTTAAATGTGCCATAAGATGACCCACACATATCATGATACACATTATAGGTTAAGGGCATAACATGCCCCTCCATTTCAAACCAATATTTCTTTAACATTGACTATCCTTGGATGCTTCTATGGAAATGCTTCGCCCTCGCATCTTGCATCCTCACTAGGCATGCTCTTCCACTTGGTAAAATACTTTTTAATCATCCTATAGCTTATAATCTTAGTGAATGATTTGAATATTTACTTAGTGTCCAAAATGATTTGATCTTCCTCATCAAGCTCTAGTAACTCTGTTTGAGATGAAATTCATAATCCATTGAATTTATTCATGTAGGAAACATTAAATGCATAATTTATTTTCATTGAAAAAAGTTACTCCAATATGTATGATAATTTCCAAACTTCTAAAAGTTTTGATAAGGGCCATAATACTTAAGTGAAAAAATAATTATCTATCTTTTATTGTTTCAAATAATCACACAAAAAAATGATCTCTAATGTCAAAATGGCATTTACTATAGTGTTGGTTAGGTTGTTACTTCATTTGATTTTGCATCATTTCTGAGTTCTCTATTTGACCAGAGAGAACCTATTTCAAGTGTTATATGTGTTATTTGATTGCTTAAAGATTTTTTTATACCTCAAAGATGAGGTGATGGATGTTGGAACATAACTATCTATTGAGAGGGGGGGTGAATCAGTAGATTGATTAAATTAGTCATTTTAATCCTTTTAATGTATATTAAAATATATATGCAAATATCACACACACACAAATATGCATAACATCCAATGTACATGAAAAACCCAATATGGGAAAAATCATGATGAGAAACAGATGCTAGAATCTATTGTTCTAATTCAACCTCACAATCAAAACCTCATTGGTTACAACATTTAAGGGCACTAACCCGAAGGATACACCAATCCCCTAATTTAAGAGTACCTACTCTATGGAAGCACCAACTCCCTAACTAAACACCAACTTAACCTATCTAATGGCACCCACCAAGTAGATCTATATTCAAAATATGGAGTTATAACTCTAGATTACAATATTAATTCATAAATGAATCCAATTCTAATTCTCTTTTATAGGTATGTTTTGTAACTTCTCATGCTCTGCACATCTCTCTCTTCTCTTCTCTTCCTCTCTACCCTTTTTTTCTATGTCTCTATATTTCTCTATTCGATACACTTTAGAAATCTCTTCCTATCTTCCTCTCTCTCTCTCTCTCTCTCTCATTTCAACTTTGTTCAGCAGTAAAAATAGCCTTTATTATATCCTAGATGACATATATATGTAATAATTGTATCTAGGTCTCATATCTTCTCTATGTTCACATTTGGTTTGTAACATATCATGCTCCATCCTTGGACTCAGTTCAATCGATAGGTTTCCCACTTCTTGAATTCATGCTCCACCATCATGATTCTCTATCTTATTACTATATTTAGCAAATATCAAGCTCTAGTTTTGATGCACATTCCATATTACATAATTTATATTAATCACAATGATTTATATCATTGTCTATGTTGTATAATGCATAGTTATTGCATGTTCTATTGCTTGACCATTATGATGAACATGCATTTAAATATTGACCATAGATATTAAGTTTCACACCATGATCTGATGATTTTCATTCAATTTTCTCAACTTTAAAATGCATTTTTTAGATCAATTTTTGATAGGCTCACGTGCTCAGTTGGATCCTTTTACGCTTTTAGGATTTAATGTTTTATCTTTAAACTACATCTATTAGATCTTTTGATCTGAGATTTAATGTGTCATAAGATCTTCAAAGTAGCATAAACTTTATCTCTACTTGTCATTAAACATTGATCTCTTAATCTCATCTTGTTGCTTCCTTAGTCTTTGGGACATATATGATCCATTGATCTCATCAAAATAACTTGATTTTTAGCTCACCTTTGTGTCTTTAAACATTGAGCAATTGATATTATTGAGTCCACTCACTCTATTATATCTTCAATGTATGATCACTTGCTCATCATCGATCTTGGGAAGAAGCTCGATCTTTAACTTTGACAAGATCCTACGCATGTGACACTTAACACCCTCGTGTGCCTTTTGGACATTATTGTCAGTGCCCATGCTTATAACACTTTGCATCTTCATGTTGATCATTGACTATTTGATTATGAATCACACCATATATTTTTATCTCTACTTGTCATTAAACATTGATCTCTTAATCTCATATTGTTGCTTCCTGAGTCTTTGGAACATATATGCTCCATTGATCTCATCAAAATAACTTGATTTTTAGCTCAAATTTATGTCTTTAAACATTGATCAATTGATATTATTTAGTCCACTCACTCTATTATATCTTCATTGTATGATCACTTGCTCATCATCGATCTTGGGAAGAAGCTCGATCTTTAACTTTGACAAGATCCTACGCATGTGACACTTAGCACCCTCGTGTGCCTTTTGGACATTATTGTCAGTGCTCATGCTTATAAAAATTTGCATCTTCATGTTGATCATTGACTATTTGATTATGAATCACACCATAGATTTTCAAGATCTTAGATCATGACACATGTCTTCAATGCATTCATTCTCAAGTTTTTTGACTTATTGACTTCATTGTGTGCATCATTGGATCTTCATCATATGATTTTTCATTAGCTATTAATAAAGTTGGGATAAATATTAAGTCTAAGACTTAGGAAATATTAAGATCTTTGATCACTGCTTGAGCTAGTAATTATTAGGTTGAAGGGCTTAGTTGCACAATGATGACAAGGGCTTAAGATGTAACTTAAGTAACTAGTTTCCATCTACATCTAGTCAACATAAAAATAGAACATGCCTATAAATTACATGGTTTAAACCCTCAGGGTTTAAATGAGAAACCTTGTAATTTTTGAGAGATAAAGTAAATTAATTTTAAGCTCATTTATCTTCATCTAAACTTGTAGACCATATATCTAGAATGCACTCAAAAAAATCATAAAAAATCTTCAATCAATCGCTCTTCAATCTTCCAAAAATGGTCTCTATAAAAACATGACAAGTTTGCACTGTGAAACTATAAAACATGTTATTCTCTCTAATATCATGCTAACAATCTCTCTTTTGACATCAATGACAATCATATTGCCAAAAAATTTCCCCTTTGACTTATAAAACATAATAAATTGTCAAATAAACTTATAAAACATAATAAATTGTCAAATAAACTTATTTTATGCTTGAATTATATGGATTATATATAATATACCTCTATGGATCTGATCCTCTTGAATTTTTCAATAACTTCTCTTTATCTCTTAGGGTCGAATTTTTCCATTTGGATTCACATTGAACCTCATTTCTTCCATCAGGTCACAAGACAAGGTTTTTAATTGTCTTGAAGTGACTTGGAATCTTATCCTTTATTCATAAAGGATATACATTAAAAACTCATAAAAATTATTCTAAGGTATCCTTAGAGACCCTCTATAACTTCCTAAAACACCTCAAGGTCCCATGCATAAGCTCATTAAAGTTTCAAGCATTTGAAGTTGGCATTCGAGTCTTTCTCATGCATTTTGTGAGGTTTGTGGATGTTTTCAAGCCCAAAATTTATTATTAATGGATTTAATTGTAAAAAAATGGTTTATAATCCTCTTTATTTGTTCCAAAAGCATGCCTCAATCATTTTAATATCTCCTCAAGAGCTAGGAATGAAGATGACCCTTATTTTGAAACTGGTCCTAGACTTTGCCAATAGGTCTACCTATACTTTTAACTCAATATGACTCTCAAATGGTTTTTCATATAATTTAATGGATTAAAAACCTATAATATACATTTTTAATCATGAATTATTTAATTGTAAATCTTGGACAATGTTTAAAATGCATATGACCTTTAACTTGGCTTTTAGGCCTAAGGGTTTCCCTCACACATGACTGTAACCTTTGCAGTATAGGGTACCCTATTTGAAATCCAACATTATATCAAGGTTTTTTAGGTTGTGTTATGTTTCCTCCAACTTATCCAACCTTCAATTAATCTCTGATTTCCTTATGGTCCATGTCTTATCACTTTTCCCTTAAGACTATCTCTTCATGCATGAGAAAATGGCCCCTCCTCTAAGACAAAATATAGATGATTTTAATTGATAATTAATAAAATAAAACTATTTTTAATTATTTAATTGGTACCAAGGATTATGTGTACCAACTTTTAGCTTCTAACTCCAAGGATATACCTTCCAACTCTTGACATTTGCTAGATAGACTTATGAATAAGGCAGATTGTGAGGGCAGACAGGGTATAGGCTATGTTTGGAGATTTTATGGATTGTTTTGAGTTTTTTATGAAATATAGGGATAATTAATTACTAAAATAACCTATTAAAACCAATTTATATTCTATATGTCTCTTAAACACTTCTATGCTTTTGAAAACATGGACTAGGTCTACGACTGCTTAGAAGGAGATCATTGTTTAGGCTTACCTATAGGCTATTTGAACTTGGTTTAGGTTTTAAGAGCATAATAAAAACCTAATATAATATTTAAAATATCATATATATGGTAATACATCATTTTTACAAGGCTAATCTCATTCCTTTACTGTAATTTATCTCTCATTCCAAAGACTAGGTCATCTGCTAGTTGAGGACTGAGACACCCTTAAGACCCTACTTGTAGGTATAGTAAGAGATTTTAATATGGGCGTGGACATTATTTACATGTTTATTAAGTCATGATAATCTCATAATTCTTTTAATTCACTTATAAACCCTCAATCCATATCAATTCTATGCTTAGGTCCTTAACTAAGATACCCATGCCTTGACTGTAACAATCGTTATTCTACCCATGTAGGTGTATTATTGGAAAGAATTAGACATTTTATATGTTACATATGGATTAATAATATTATAAAATATCATTATTATGTTTTTTAGATATGTTTTTTTAATTTAGAAGATCTTATATCTCCACCTAATCCTTCTTTTCATCTCACTATTTGTCTAAGTTGTAGGTGGCATTTCTCAAGCCTATAGGTGCATGTGTGGAGTCTCTCCCCTTTGGTTTTGATGTGAAAAACATATTTAATTCCATTTAAGGTCACAAAACCTGATTTTAACTAAAATTATTACCTTTAAAACTTAAAAACACCATGGAACTATCAAATTGGGTCACTGCCTAGTGTGTTAGTTGTAGGTGTTTGTTTAGGCCCATTGTACAGATAGGGAGGAGTGTTTATGAGGTAATCATAAGAAAAAAATACTATTAAAATGATATGAATGGTTTAAAATTGTATTATCATGATAGCCTTACCAATCTATGATTGAATTTCCCTTCAAGATGTTTCTCAAAATGTCAAAAGATGTCATTCTTTCCATTGTGCTTGTAGATAACATTGAAAGTGTGTTCATTGGAAACTTTTGTGATCTAAGAATTTTAATCAAGAGAGGATGGTTAGTATGGTTTTAGTTTCAATATTAAATAAACACACTAACTATCATAACATCTCTAGACCTAGACACTAGGGAGAGCTTAGTTAATAAACATGAATAAAACACACAACTAAAATGAAAAAGAAACCTTCTTTTACCTTCCTTGGATGCTCTAAAATACTTGTTGTAGTGGATTTATTAGTTTTTTACTCATGAAGTTATTGGAAATGGAAGCTTGGCTACCTCCATCTCTCTTTGGCACCTTTGGATTTATATTGGAATTAATTTTTCATGGTAACACTAATTTCATGAAGCTTTGTAATTAATTATGCATTATAACTTTGCATCAAAATAGCTTAGAAATGATGTTCATAGCCTCTTTATTTATAGATTTTTGAGAATATCTAGAATTAACCTAAACTGTCCATCTTGAGATTGAGATGCGTGGTTGAGGATTAATTCAATTTTTGGAAGTAATTTTATAATTATCCTCATCATGACCTTGGAAGGAGGGGAAATTAAGAGAAATAGAGGGCATCATGGAAGGCATTGATGAGGCATGGAGGGCATGAATCCTAATATTTGTGGTATTTATGGATTAGGGATGTCTTCTCAAGAAATGAGGTCTCCTAATGATGCACATATTCAATATTCATTTCCAAAAATAAGTATTCAACAAGTTTCCACAGAATTATTTATTAGGCTCTAATTTGGTTTAATTAGCTCTTAAGCATGTTTAAGTACTTCGTGCACAAATTAATCAAATTGATTAGAATTCCTTGTTATTAGTTTAAAATTTGACTAGATTGGAATTTGAATTTAATGTCAGATGAATTCAATCCATTATCCTAGTTAGGATCCTATCAACAACAAATAACAAAGGCATGCATCTTGTGTAAGAGTTTTGATACAAAAGAGCAATCCAAAGCACCCATGTGCAAAATTGGCATTTTGACTCGAAATGATCTGATCAAAGTTAGTTGTCTCATAAATTGTATTGCCCCATTTAGGGATACCCTATCCAAAATTGGCATTTGAATATGTTAGTTTCAAATCTTTTAATTTGCTTTAGAGTTTTTAGGCCAAATTATGTCTTTTAAGTAGAAATTGGCCAAAATCATGGTTAGAGGTTATCGGTGGCTAGATTTAGGTGTCTACAATTTGCCCCTATTTGGGAAGGTGTTTCAATCCATAGGAAAAATAATGTCTTCTCAAATAATGAGAGATGACCTTTATGCTAAAAAGAAGATGATGGTTGAAGAACCAATCTCTAAATGGTTTTTGGGAAGCCTATGATGATGCCCCCTCAAGGAAGTGGCCGTCACATTTTTTGATAGATGGTCCCTAAAAAAAACCAATAAAAAAGTGAAATTAATCCATGGTTGAGATTAATCCAAATAATAAAATGATTGCATGCATTAATGTAAAAAGGATGCTAATTTTCCCAAAAGCAGATATAATCAGGATTAAAAGTCAAAATGATGATTTGCCCCTAGGGGGTTATAATCATTAAGAGGACCTAGATTGGCTAAAGATGGTTATGCCTCAGTTAGGGTTGATTAGCAAGCATAAATCAAGGATATAACCTAGAATACAAATTAAAGATGAGTGGGTGAAAAGTGTTGAAATAGATGAATAAGATTGATCAGTGTAAATGATCTAGTTGTACCTGTCAATAAGGAGATGCTCATCCTAATTAACAATGATAAAACTAAAATGGTCAAATAATTTATATTTATCAAGGTGGGTGGGAGGATTTTCCAAGGTTCCAAGGAGAAACTTATGTGGTTCCATTGATTATAGACCTTCCTGAAGCTAATTTTTGTTGTAACATTTAATGGTAGGCTTCATGATAGAACACCATGAAGACAATCCAAAAATATAAATAAGGACTGACTCTCAATCCAATAAAAACTCAAAAAGAATTCACTAATGATAAAAACCATGATGACAATGTTGACATATGAATATGGATGGACTCAAGAATAATGTGCTCAAGGAATCACCTAATGAATGCATATAGGCTAAGTCAAGGCAACAATACTGAAAGAAAATAAATAGGCAAGCAAGTAAGTAAAAAAAAAATATAAAAGTAAACAAACAAACAACCTAAAATAAACAAACAAACAAAAAGTCTAAAAGCAAAAGAAAACATCCTAATAATGACCATGCCCTAGTAAGGCAGATCAAGGATAACTGACTAGGCTTAGACATAACAAATATTTTTGGATTTTTGAAATTTTATGAATGTTTTTGGCATTTTTAGGTATCTTAACTCATTAAATAATGACAAGATACCTACTCACAAAATGATGAGAGCATTTGGCTTAGGTTGCTCACAAAATAGTGAGAGCGTATGGAAAGGGGGACTGAGATGAACTCAACATGAATTGAGAATGACCCACATAGTCCTAAAATGACCTCAAGTCATAGTAATTCCATCCATACAAAAGGTGGGGAAAAACCAACTAGGTCCCAACAAGTTCTCAAATCCAGTAAATGACCAGTCAAATAAAAATAGTAATGGCAAGGTGATGTGGCAATGTATGATAAACAAGTGTTGCCCGTAGTTTACCCATAGGTAGTTATAAATAAGATATAAAAACATAGGTCAATGATACTAATTTTCCCATAGGTGGTTATAAATAGTAGTAATATTGGTGAAACATTGCTTTGCCCATAGGTGGTTATAATTAGGCTCACATAAAAAAACTTGATAGGATGAAAGATATCTTACCAGATTAATTGTCACACTACTTTCATAGACTATCATTGTAAACATGGATTTGATAAGGGTTAAAATATAATTTAAATACCCTAAAAAAAAGTGGAAGAAGAACCAAAGTAACCAAGATCAAACTAGGATTGGGTAGGATAACTAAAAATAAGCTTTGGTCTAGATAGGAATGGAATGATAGGATGACATGGTTTTGCTCTAGGATAATGATGGTTTTTGATAGATAAGATAAAATGGTAAGAGGGTTGCCCCCAAGTGATGGGGTGATTTTTTGGGATATACAACAATGGCAAATGGATATGTAATAGTGGAAATAGAAATGTGAAATGGTATGGTACATGTTTTTGGCCTAGGTGTAGTTTTTGATTCTATTGTTCTTACTAATGCAGAGATCCACGTTTTGATCAATAAATGATATAAATAAAATAATTTATCATGTTAATTACTATCCAACACCTTGTCTAAATATTTTATCTATCAATAACTGCCTACAAACTTAGATGTCAATAATACTTTTGTGATCTTCATTGGTTATTGATTTTGACTCCTTCAAATGTCGAGACAAGGTATCTTTGTAGCCTTTGCAAAAGAAAGTGTAGCTATGGATGGTAAATAATGATAAATTATGGATGGTAGGTTTGATTATGAAATGGAATGGTTGATGATAATGGAATGTGGAATGGTAGGAATGATAAATAATGGATGGTAGGTTTGATTATGAAATGGAATGGTTGATGATAATGGAATGTGGAATGGTAGGGAAACAGAGGAAGATCAGGACTTTCAGTCACACATAATGTTGTTGATGCTAGATTCAACGTAACTTTGGTTATGGTAGGGAGGAAGACCTCTGAAGATGCTCTCGATAGGACCATCATATTATTATATTTATTGATCTTGAGAGTAGATACCATTCGATTATTCTATAGATTGGAAGCTATTTTGATTTGATCTTTGATATTATCTTCAATAAATAATGAATAACTTTTATGCTCAACTATTGGTGCTTCAAAGAGGTTTTCGCCAATGAAGTTGTCTTGATTGTCCTGTAGTGCCTTTGAGAAGGTTTCACTAAGTAATGTTGACCTTTGAATTTGATTGTCTTCTAGTGCTTTCAAAAAAGTTTCACTAGGAGAGTTTTCTTCTACTACATGAATGTGGTCTTGGCCTCCTTTCTCTTTTTCAACTACTATGTCTCCATGGATGTAGTTCAAAAAAGTGTGATTTTGTCGATCCCAATCGACACTTTTGGGAGATGGAATGTCAATGCTATGGATATTTTGGTTGATGGTAATGGCCTATGGAATGGTAATAGAATGGGGAGAGGCTGCATAATCCTCATATAATATACTAGGATAACTTATGTCGAAGCTGAAGTACTCATCCTAAAAAATCATAGAAGGATCACAAATGTATTCAAATTGATCTATAAGGCATGTGTAACCAATGCTGTAACAGTCATGAACATATTATTCTTCTAAATCTAATTCTATCTCAAGGGACTCTAAATTTGATGTTGAGACTGATGTTGATTTAGATTCTGATGCTAAATCTAATGTCATTTCAAGAATAGAACCTAACTTTAATTTCGATTCTTCATCTGATGGGTACTCTGTTACAATGATATCTTGTTGAATATTTGGTTTTGGATAGGTAACAACCTGTGATGGCATAATGGGCTCCATAAAAATTGGTTTGTTAGAGTGGGACTCCTCTAAGATGGGAAAAAGGTCAAGAGACAACACCTCAGAGAATGGCTTGTCAATAGGAGGTTTTTGAAAAATAAGCACATGGTCGAGGTAATGATTTTCCCAAAGGTGGCTATAATCATTAAGAAGTGACTCGACAAAGACTGGCTCATCAGTGTGAGACTCCTCGATAACTATTATAAGATCAATAGGTGATTCATCACAAGCTGACTTATCACAAGTGGTTGGTTCAACAAAAACATCTTGGATTGGTTAATTTTTTGGGCTTTGGTTTCCAATGAGTTTTAAAATACCTATTTTGAACATAGCTTGGTCTTTAAAAGATTGGATTGGCTGAGGTTTAGATGGGATTGGTATTGGATGAGGAATGAATTATGGTTAGATAATGGTAAGGCATTAGGGAGCATGATTTCTCACATGAGCCAAAGGACAAATTCTTGATATGGTAACGATAGGGTGGTGTGGAACATGATTGTTCACACAAGATAAAGGACTAGGTCTTGAAATGATGAAGGGGTGTTATGGAGGTTGATTGCTCGCACAAGCCAAAGGATGAGGTCCCAAAATGGTAATGGTATTCCTTAGATATTTTAGATCTTGATAGCTCATATAATCCAAAAGAGGGTTAGAGGTAGCCAATGACCATAAAAAAAAGGAAATCATGGAACTTGATTGCTTGCACAAGCCAAAGCATCCAAGTCTTCCTCATAAACAATATCATCCCAGTCATGAGTTGGCTCATAAATTGGTTCTTGACTATATTCCACGTACTAATTATTGCAAAGAGGGTATGGATCTGTATCCCAAACAACATTATCTGTAGTTAAGAATTCAAATTTCTCACAAGCCTCTTCATGCCAATTAAGGTTTTGGTTTGGATTTTGTGGATTTTGACTATGTTCCACATATGGAGTATTGTAGAGAGAATAATAAAACTCAGAAAATATTTCTCTATAGGGGTTCCTAGTGGGATTTTGCTCTACCATTCTATCATAAGTTAGATTTCACATGAATCCACCATAAGTGTAGTTAGACATATCCACATAAATGATGAAAGCTTTGAAACAAAAAGGATTAGAGTTCTCCAAACGTTTAAAAAACTATGTCCAAAGGACAAATGGTTCAAGCTTGGTCTAACTTGGTTGAAGGGGTAGAGTTGTATCTCCAATATGGTCTGGAAGTGGAGCTATATCTCCAAAATAATTTGTGATAAGACTTGGCATAAAATAGTATAAAATCAAATGTCTAATGTCAAATATGATATGCATAAAAGGTCAAGTATTTGACTAAAAATTGGCATGCTAAATGTCTAGGTCAAAGTGTTCTAAACAAGGTCTAAACTAAGAAAGGAAAAAGCTGAGTGACTAGGTATTTTGTCCAAACATGGAGTCAAAATTTAGGCTCAAATAAACATGCATTTACTAGTAATTTTGGCCAAACGACATTAAAAGCTAGACTTGAAACAAAGGCTAATGTGATTTGATTTAATTTAACAAGTTTGGAAACAGCTTTGACATAGACCCATCACATGGAATCAAACATAAACATGATTAGTTGGCATAAGGCATAAAACAAAAGTTTCTTTGAAGAAAGTTAATGTTTTCTAAATAAAGGCATAAATAATGATAAGGATAGGTACTGAACAAACAAACCATCAATAGTTTTCAAATTTGGGTAATCGATTAACTGAAGTTATGCAACCTAAAAGAGAAAGATCTGTGTATTAAACCCATGAATTAAGGCCTAAATAGAAATCAATCAATGTTTAAATCCAAACTTAACAAGGTTAATTGAAAACTCAACTTTGAAAATTAGGATTTTACCAAACAAGCTAGACAATATTGGACAACATGATGGTATAAGACAAAGGTCCAAATGGTATACACGACATGGTTTGAAACAAATAGTTTTTGGCATAAGGTGAAACAAGTTTTGAAACAAATTGAGTAGAATAATGCCATAAGAATGCTTGAATGATGTGATCTATGTTATGTTTCAAAGATTCAAAAGGGCTCAATATGTTTTGACATGATTTGGGCAGCATAACACTACCCTCCTCAATTCAAATGACACACACGGAAACAAGTTTAGAAAAAAATTAAAGTAACAAGTGTTGTGTAAAATGGATAGCATAAATCCTATTTAGACAAAAGAGTGATGTATAAAAAAATTGGTTTGGACATGGTTTATGAATAAATAAACAAGTTTTAGTCTCAAAACATACCAAGCAAAAATGACCAAAATACACTAAGTATAATCATCCAAATCCTAGCAAGGGTTTGGAAATGTGGGGTTGAATAAACTAGCAAGATTTCAAATTTTTCTATGGGAATAAATTGCACAATGAATTTCACATCAAATGATGCAAAATACAAGCATGAAAATTGGGTGATTGTGACAATGGCTAGTTGTAAAAAGGTCTAGTCCTTTTTACAACCACTACATCCTGCTGTTCACTCAATGTAGTGTGATGTCCAAATACAAATACATCCTATGTAAAACTCAGAAGGAGTAAGTGAAGTCAATATCAGGAGATGAAACCCTAGGTCAAATCTTCCCTAAATAACTTATAGGAGGTAATGACGTCCCCCTCGCAAGCCAAGTTTACATAAAAATAAAGAAAACATGAAAAAAAGACTTTAGGGTCATTTTCAAGGTCACCCAAACTTTGACAAGTTATTTGGGAGTGCTTTAGATGACTTTATTTTTAAGCCTTAGACTAAGCTACTTGAAATAGAAGTGACACTTTTGATTCCAAGGGTTTCTTAAAGGGGACAAATGGAAGAGCTTACATACAATACCCCTTTTTTTGCCAAACAAAAATTAGATCAAGCAAATATTGAAGACAAAAAGCTTGGAAAGATGAATTCATTTTGAAACCCAAATGAAAATGAGGTGGTGTTCATTTGATCCCTTGGTCTTAGTTGTAACTTTGAAAACTAATTATAAAAACACTTATTTAAGCACATAAATGTTACTTTAGGCACCAAAATAATGTTCCTAATTCATTTTTAAGTATGTAAAAGGTGATCTAAACATGTTTTTGGAAAATGTCAAGCTTGGTCTTGAAACAAAAATGTTAGCATGTCCTTTATCCTTGAAGCTATTTTGGGTTTGAAACAATGAACTTCAAAAAAAGAGCTCTCGAGTTTGTGTTTTAAAAAAAACACAGTGATCGACATCAGTTATATAATAGATGATGGTTATATTGGCTAACTGATGACAATTATCTAATAGATATTGGTTATACCAATAGTGACCGACGATAGCTATCCAACTGATGTCAGTTTTACTAAATGACATCGGTTACTGTGTAAACCCATGACAAAGAAAAATTGTATAACAAAGTTATAAAATCAAATTTCAAGAGTTTTAATGATCCAAATGAAGATTTTAAAGCTATAAAATGATCTTCTTCATGTGTGAGATGTGTCTAGTCCCATCAGGTATGCCATTATGTGATCTAAGAATTTGAATCAAGAGAGGATGGTTAATATGGTGTTAGTTTCAAAATGAAAACAAAATGAAATAAACACACTAACTAGCATAACATCTCTAGGCCTAGAAACTAGGGAGAGCTTAGTTAACAAACATGAATAAAACACACAACTAAAATTCAAAAAAACCTTCTTTTACCTTCCTTGGATGCTCCAAAATTTTTATTGTAGTGGCTTGCTTGGTTTTGTGCTCATGAAGTCCTTGGCAATGGAAGATTGGCTACCTCCATCTCTCATTGGCACCTTTGACTTTAGCTTGGATTGGCTTGGAATCAATTTGGCATGGTAACACTAATTACATGAAGTTTTGTAATTAATTTTACATTATAACTTTGCATCAAAATAGCTTAGAAATGATGTTCATAGCCTCTCTATTTATAGATTTTTTAGAATGTCTAGAATCAACTTGAACCATCCATCCTGAGATTGAGATGTGTGGTTGAGAATTAATTCAATTTTTGGAATTAAGTTTATAATTATCCTGATCATGACCTTAGAAGAAGGGGAAATTAAGAGGCATGGAGGGTATCATGGAAGGCATTGATGAGGCATGAAGGGCATGAACCTTGATATTTGTGGCATTTATGGCCTAGGGATGTCTTCCCATGAAATGAGGTTATCTGATGATGCAGATATTCAATATTCATTTCTAAAAATAAGTATTCAACAAGTTTCCATTGAATTATTGATTAGGATCTAATTTGGTTTAATTATCTCTTAAGCATGTTTAAGTACTTTGTGCACAAATTACTCAAATTGATCAGAATTCCTTGTTATTGGTCCAAAATTTGACTGGATTAGAATTAGAAGTCAATGTCAGATGTATTGAATTCATTATCCCATTTAAGATTTTATCACCATAAAATAACAAAGGCACACATCTTGTGTAAAAATTTTTGATAAGAGAAAGTAATCCAGAGCACCCATGTGCAAAATTGGCATTTTAACTCGAAATGATCTAATCAATGTTTGTTGGCCCATAAATTACATTACCCCATTTAGGGATACCCTGGCCAAAATTGGCATTTGAATATATTAGTTTAAAATATTTTAATGCACTTTAGTGTTTTTAGGCCAAATTGTGTATTTTAAGTGGATATTGGCCAAAATCATGGTTGGAGGTTATCGGTGGCTAGATTTAGGTGTCTACAACTTTGAGGGTCTCAATGACTATCTCCCTCTTAACATTTTGACCTCAAAATTGTCATAGGTGTTGTATGTGGTAAGGAATATAAGGTGATCACATGAGGATCCTTCAAAACCATCATAATCTCATTTTATGAAAATAATAAAAACACTTAGGGGATTTGTTTTGTCCATTTAGGGACTGTGAGTACAATCCAGTCTGATCATCTTTTGAAGAAAAAACTTTACTTTGCATAGCATTTTAACCTTTATGACATGTATGCCATGAACCCTCTGGTATGTTAGATCATCAAATTTAATTCCATCATATGTTTCACCATTCATACCTTTGTACAAACCTCTTGAAGCTCCTGGATAAGTCAAATGTGAGTGTATTCTGTTGATAAGGTAGTGAACAAGAAAAATGGAAAATTTGCTTTGAAATGGGGTTGACCTGATATCACAAGATAATTTAATGATTTTTTTAAAAACATGAATCCAATCACACTAAACATCCCATGGATCCTTTTCCACATTGAAATAACATAGGTTACACACCTATGACTGCAAACTTGAGAAATAAGCATAATTTGGGAAATATCCTTCAAGGACATTGAGAGAGGAAGTGTTGGGTGATGATAACATCATGAAGAGGGCCTATTATAACTTAAAAACACTCCATAAAAATCATACAACTCCATAGATCTCTAAAAATAAGAAACAAATGCAAACCTATACCCCTCTTGAATGCAAGTGCATAAAAATATGTCTGGAGTGTTAGAAATTATTCATGAAGGAGGAACCACCAAAATAAGAGTTATTATTATGGATTTGAATTAAATTTAGATTAATATCCACCATCAAAACCATTCTTCGTAACTCCACCTATACGGCCCATACCAAGTGCTTGAACTTGACCTTCCTTGTCTTGCAAAGAGAAAATGAAATAAATGAAGTTTTAGATGGAAATTTTTATGAACTCTCTATAAAAAAACATGGAAATTGGTGTGGGGAGGTGAATAATAAAAAACCCCACATTTTTAACTGCAAATGAACTCAAGAATTCCATACAAGTGCTATAAATGGCCTATTTTTATGGAGAAACTACCATTTCCTATATATAACTCAAATTTTAACTACCATCTGACTGATCTTGACATAATTTGACCCCCTCCACATTGAAATTCACTTTGGTGATAAATATTTTAACTCCACCATCCGTACAAGTCATTAATTGAGCTAGAGAAGTGGCTAAATGACCCCTTTTACACATAAAACCTAAAAAGTGGACAATTTATGACTTGTAGACACCTTGAAACATATCAAAGACCCTATTAGGAATATTTAAACACAATTTGGCACTTTTAATAAGTTTGACCATGGATTACCAACTTTTACTTTAGTTGACTAAGCTAGTACATGGGAGGTGAGCTTCAACAAGGACCAGGGGAAGGATAAGTGAGACATATAAGACAATAAAAGACCCCATAAGACACATGAAACCTTATTAAAAAGTTAAAAATAGTATGGGTTGACCCAATTCAACTAGAAGTAAAATTTTGTCAATAATAACATTTGCCTAAACTCAACTTGGACACATGCTCTGCTCTTTCAAACTTTTACAAAGAGCATTTGCACTTTTTCTCCCCCTTTGAAATCAATGGAAAAAGGACTCTAACTTTCTCACAATTTGTCCAAAATTTTCTCCCCCTTTATCAGATAAAGGAGTTTGTATAAGAATCTACAACCATCAAAACATTAGAAATTTTTAATATGCATACCTATTTTGCCTTTTCTCTCTTCTTCTAGGGATTAACAAGATTAACAAGACTCTTCTGATACTTCCCCTGGACTCATGCCCTATCACTATGATCTACTGATGTGATGTAGGAGGCACCACTCCCACTTTCTATCTTAGATAATCAAATTATTCCTTGGGAAGAAGTTTGGTGAATATGTCTGCAACTTGATCTTGAGTTTACACATATTCCATTGTGACCTCTTGATCTACAACCTTTTCTCTTAAGAAGTGATATTTGATTGATATGTGCTTAGTTCTAGAGTGCAACACTAGGTTCTTTGATATGTTCAGAGCACTTAAATTATCATAAGGAATAGAGATAGGTGTTTTTATTCTACTTTGATGTTTTTGAGTGTTTGCTTTATCCACAAGACTTGAGTGTAATATGCCACTGCTACAACATATATTTTTTTTGTTGTAGAAAGAGTAACTGACTCTTATTTTTTTCTTAGCCATGAAATAAGTCTATTTCCAAGGAAAAATGCACCACCACTAGTACTTATTCTATCATCCACACTTCCTACCTAATCAACATATGTATATGCTATCAAAGTGAAATCTTCACTTTTAGGATACCATAAGCCATAATCAATTGTGATCTTGATATATCTAAAGATTCTTTTCACTGTATTGACATGTGATTCTTTAGGAGTAGTTTGAAATCTTGCAACCATGCATACTTCTTGGATGATATCAGGTCTTGATGTAGTTGGGTATAATAAGCTACCTATCATTGATCTATATAAAATCTGATTTGCATCAAGGGATTCATCTTCTTTGATCAACTTGCATCGAGTTATCATGGGAGTACCTATTGACTTGCTATCTTTCATTCTAAACTTCTTGAGTATTTCCTTAGGATATTTGGTTGGAGATATAAATATCCCTTCATCATTTTGTGCTATTTTTAGACCAAGGAAAGACATTTTTCCAAGACTAGACATCTTAAACTCATTTTACATTTTTATAGAAAATTATTTGCACATTTTGTTATTATTATCACCAAAAATGATATCATCTACATATATAACAATAATTAACATATGCTCACCTTCTGATTTAAAGTACAGATTGTTATCTACACATCTTTTATTTAATCCTTATTTTTTTAGGTACTGGTATAATCTTGAGTTCCATGCTCTAGGTGCTTTTTTTAAGCCATACAAAGATTTCTTCAGTCTGCACATGTAATCTTATTCTTCTAACAACTGAAAACCTTCAAGTTTTTCTATGTAGGCTTCCTCTTCTAGGTTCCCATTCAAGAAAGAAAACTTGACATCCATTTTATAGACTTTGAATTTTTTATAAATAGAGAATGTTATAAACATTCTTATGGCTTCTAATCTAGCAACTAGAGAAAATGTTTCCTCAAAATATATGCCTTTAAATTTTTCATATCCTTTACACACCAATCTTGCTTTATTTCTTATAACAATTCCATGTTCATTGAGCTTGTTTCTAAAGACCCATTTTTTACCTATTACATTTTTGTTTAAAGGTCTTGGAACTAATTCCCAAGTTTTTTTAATTTTCAATTTAGATCAGTTCTTCTTCCATGGCTTTTAGCCAATTCTCATCCTTTCTAGCCTCAACATAGCTCCTAGGCTCAATTTCAGGTATTAGAGCAAAACTTACTTTCTCCTTATTCATTGTAATTTTTATCCTTGTCTAAACTACTTCATTTTTATTTCCAATGATCTACTCTATATTATGATCCTTTTAAACAAATCTTTTAGGTGTCTTTTCATTTACTCCTCATGCTCTTCATTAACTTTTTTTTCTTCATAATCTAATTCTTCATTACATATTTCTCTGTCAAGTTTAACATGTTTGAATCCTTCTTCAACCTTAACATTGATGATCTCTACAATCTTGTATAGCCTTTTATTATAATATATTTAAGATTTAATTTGGATGGAATAACCAAGAAATATTCCTTCATCACATCTTAATTCAAAGCTAACTTATCTTCTTTTTTCTTGATGTAGCATTTGCTACCAAACAGAGGCAGGTTTTCCATACCATAGTTCATAGGGATTTTGTCACTGTTTACCTTTAGTTGAACTCTATCCAAGATATATACTCCTATTTGTACTACTTCTCTCCAATATTCATTAGGTAATTTGGTCTCTTTTAACATTATTCTAGCCATTTCCTTGACCATCCTTTTTTTCTTTCTACAACTCCATTTTGCTATGGAGTCCTTACTGTAGAGTAATGCCTTTTGATTCCATGATTCTCATAGTACTATATGAATTCATTTGAAGTAAATTCTCCACCTCTATCAGAGCTTAAGCATTTGATTTTTCATCCAATCTCATTCTCCACCATGTCCCTAAAGATCTTGAATATATCAAATGCCTTAGACTTGTCCTTCAAAAAGGTTACCCATGTCATTCTTGAGTAATAATTTACAAATAACATGAAGTATCTTTATCCTTTAGATACTCTTGTCTTATTAGGACAACAAAGATCAATATGAACTAATTCTAAAGGCTTTATAGTTGCATACTCCTTTGTTTGAAATCTGACCCTTGTTTGCTTGCCTTGTTGACAATCTTTGCAAGTAGTGTCTATAGGTTTGGTTATATTAGGCATGTGTCTAACACATTTATTTGAGCTCACCTTTACCGGGTTATTAAAATTTACATGTCTGATTCTTCTATGTCATAACTAGCTCTCATCAATATTTCCTATCAGATAACTATTTCCTTTCACTTCATTAAGATTATAAATGTTGCTTTTAGTTTTTTCTTGCAATAATTACTCTTTTAGATCTCCTTATCTTATATATTTATACATTAAATGTGACCTTATATAAATTATCACACATTTGGCTGACACTTAGAAGATTATGTTTCAATCCTTCAACATAAAGGACATCATGTGTAGGCAACTTTCTATTTATGTTCAAGGTTCCTTTACCTTGTATCTTTACTACAATATTGTGTCCCAAGCCAACAAATCCTTCCTTACATTTTCTCAAATTTATGAACCTACACTTTTCACCAGTCATGTGTTTTGAGAAACCACTATCTATTACCCACAAATTTTTCTCCTTGATATGGAGAGCAATCTAAGCAATCATAGATTAATCTTTCACTTTCCACACATCCTTGGGTTTTTTATTTAGCTTCTTTTTTTTTTTAGAGACTTATGAATCTTTGTTCACACTAGAAGGAATGCCTTTCTTTTCACTTTGTATTGTTGATTTTAGAAAGTTTGTTCTACATTATCTAGCCATGTAACCAAAATAATTACAGTTATAACATATTAAATTTGTATCTAGCAAGGGTGTAAATGAATTTTTGCTTACAAATTTTATTCTCTTTTTAGGTATAACCGTACATTCACTAGCCCTATGACCAAATTGATTGCAGGAATAATAATAACCATAAAAAATAAGGAATACTTGGTGATAGAATTACTTGTGTAGGATGCAAAAATCTTCTTAACTCTTGCTTCTTCAAATATTTCACCCTTATGAAACCATCTACATCAGCTAGCTTTGTCTTCTTCTTTTCTTTAGGCTTCTTTTCTCCTTTAGATTTATTCATATCAATAGTGCTTGTATTTGTCTTTGTATCTCTGGAGGCATTCTTTCAATCTTTCTCATTCTCTATTCTCGAATCTCCTTCTACTTTGAATTTATCATATAAGTTTGTAGATGTACTAGTTATGAGACTTTTCCCCCTATCATAACCAAGACCAAATTTCTCTCTTGAAGGTTTTTGAGAGTTGATCAATTCATCAAAAATGTCTACTCTTCCTTTCAGATTTAGAACTTTGTCTATTTTTTCATTAGCTTCTTCAAGTTTTTTTCTCAAATCAACTATCTCTACTTTTAACTTTATGCATTCATTAGATTTAGATTGTACTTCAAGTTAGACTACATATTCTATTTTTTTGGCCTCTTCAACTTATGTTTTTAGGCTAACTACCATCTGATCAAAGTTTTTAACACTTTTGGACATTTTTGCAATCTCCTTTTGTCCAAACTTCTTCTATTTTGAGTTCTCTTTTCTCAGCTTGTCAATTTCATCTAGAGCACAGATGAGTTCACACTCTAGATCCACTTATTTTTTTCATCTATGTCTTCAAATTCTTCTTGATCCATATAAGTTGATCCTAATGTCATGAATATCAATTTCTTTTCCTCAACAACAAAATCATAGTCATGGTCATCATCATAACTATCATTGTCATCCAATAAATTACTATCTTCTTTTGTGTATATGCCCTTCTTATTTTTGAAGAAGTTTCTTTTCGTGGAATAATGGGGTTTCATATTTTTAATATCCTCTTCTTGCTCAAATTTATCCTTTTTATTATAAGGAAATTTAGTAGAAAAATTTTCTACCTTACCATAATTAAATTATTTCAAGGGTAACTTACCTTTGTATTTTCCAGACCCTCTTCTTAATTTTTTGATAGGATTGGCTTCTTCTTCATCAGTCTCCTCAAATTTGGATGTAGATGCTTCTGCTTTTACTTTTTTGGCTGATTTTAATGTAGATTATCTATTAAAAGTGTATGCTTCTCCCATTCTCATCTCATAGGCAGTGAAGGCTCCATGCAACTCATCAACAGTGAGTTTATCCAGATCTCTTGCTTATTCTATTGTAGATATTTTAGAGTCATACCTAGATGGAAGAGATATTAGGACCTTTTTGATAATGATCAGATATTTCATATCTTATCAAATTCCTCTAATTATATTGACTATTTCATCTACTTTGAGGAGGTAGTCTATAAATTTCTCTTCTTTATTCATTTTAAGACTCTCAAACTTGCCTTTGTACATTTGTAGCTTGGTTTGCTTTACCTTATCATCAACTTTATAGATGCTCTTAAATTTTTTTATAGATATCTTGTGCATTTTGACAATGCATCACATTGATAAACTTTGAATTAGACAATCCACATAGAATAACATTCTTAGCTTTGGCATTGTTCTCATATGCTTTCTTTGCAGCCTGATCAGTGGGAGTTACAACAGAGGTTGTATATCCATTTATAAAAAACATCCATACATAAAATCCTAATGAATATAAATATACTTCCATTCTAATGCTCCAAAATGTATATTTTTATCCATCAAAGAGAGGTGCTTTATTTGATAAAGAGCCTTCTTGACTAGACATTTATGCTTACCATCCAAGATCTACTTGAGTTGATTAAGGTTCTTCTAAGAAACTAGGGCTATGATACCAATTATTGGAATAAAATTATATAATAAGAGGGGGTAAATCATTAGATTGATTAAATTAGTCCTTTTAATCCTTTTAATGTAGATTAAAATATATATGCAGAGATCACACACACACACAAATATGCATAACATCTAATGTACATGGAAAACCCAATATGGGAAAAACCACAGAGAGAAATAATTTTTAGAATCTAATATTCTAATTCAAATTCATAATCAAAACCTTATTGATTAAAACATTTATGGGCATCAACCTTAAAGAGACACCAATCCCTTGATTTAAGAGCACCTACTCTAAGGAAGGACCAACTTCCTAACTAAGCACTAACTCAATTTATTTGATGGCACCCACCAATCAGATATATATTCAAAATATGGAGCTATAACTCTAGATTATAATATTGATTCATAAATTAATCCAATTATAATTATCTATTATAGGTCTAGTCTGTAACTGCTCATGCTCTACACATCTCTCTCTTCTCTTCTCTTCCTCTCTACCCCTCTATCTTTGTGTCTCTATATTTCTCTATTTGACATAATTTAATAATATCTTCTCTCTCTCTCTCTCTCTCTCTCTCTCTCTCTCTCTCTCTCTCTCAATTTGACTCTATTCAGCAATAATAACAACCTTTATTGTATCCTAAGATGACATATAAATATAAGCATTGTATCTAGGTCTTATATTTTATCTATGTTCACACTTGGTCTATAACACATTAGGTTCCATCCTTGGACTTAGTTAAATTAATAGGTTTCTCGCTTCTTAAATTCATGCTCCACTACCATGATTCTATATCTTATTACTATATTTAGCAAATATCAGGCTCTAGTTTTGATGCACATGCCATATTCCATAATTTAGATCGATCACAGTGATTTATATCATTATTTTTGTCATATAATGTATCTTTCTTACATGTTCCACTGCTTGACCATTAGGATGAACATATATTTAAATATCAACCATAGATCTTAAGTTTCACATCATGATCTGATGATCCTCATTCAATTTGCTCATCTTTAAAATGCATCTATTAGATCAAGTTATGATAGGCTCATGCACTCTATTGGATCCTTATATGATTTCAAGTTTTAATGTTTTAAATTTAAAATGCATTCATTGGATATTTTGATCTGAGCTCTTGCATACCGTTATATCTTCAAAGTAGCATGAACTTTTTCTCTGCTTGTCATTAAACATCGAGATATTAATATCATCTCACTGCTTCCTGAGTCTTTAGATCATATATGCTTCATTGATATTTTCAAATTAGCTCAGTCTATAAATTTCCTCTGTGTTATTAAACATTAATCACTTGATCTTATAAAGTCCACTTATTCCATTATATCTTCATTTCATGATCACCCACTCACTATTGATACTTGGAATAAGCTCAATCTTTATCTCTGACAATCTCCTATGTATGTGATACTTGGCACCCTTGCGTGCCTTCTACACATTATTGTTAATGCCCATGCTTGTGACACTTAACATCTTAACATTGATCATTGACTATTTGACTTTGAATCACACCATAGATCTACTGCTCAAGCTATGAGATTTTGACACATGTCTTTAATGTGTTTATTCTCAATTTCTTTGACTTATTGACTTTTCTGCACATTGTTGTATCTTTATCATATAATTTTGTGCTACTCATTGATCAAGCTGGGACAAATATTAAGTCTAAGACTTAGGAAATATTAAGGTATTTGATCACTTCTTGAGCTAATAATTGTTAGGTTGAAGGGACCAATTGCAAAGTGATGACAAAGGCTTAAGATGTAACTTAAGTAATTGGTTCTTGTTTATATTCAGTCAACATAAAAATTAAACATGCCTATGAATGCTATGGCTTAAACCCTTAGGGTTTAAATAAGAAACCCTATAATGTTCAAGAGCTAAAGTAAACTATTTTTTAGCTCATTTCTCTTCATCTGAACCTATGGACCATATATCGAAGATGCATTCAAAAAACCCATAATAGATCTTCAATCAATTGCTCTTTAATCCTCTAGAAATGGTCTCTATAAAATCATGAAAACTTTACATTGTGAAAATGTAAACATGATCTTCTCTCCAATATCATGCCAACAATCTCCCTTTGGACATCAATGGCAATCATATTTCCAATATAAAGGCCAAAAAATATAGACATTTTGGAAGAGGTAAGGAAAAAAGTGTTATACTACCATTCTGCTAATGGTAACCATTTAACACATTTTTTTATCAAAAGTAAAACACTAGAGATAAACCTCTAATACTATTTTTACCACCTCATTTTGCCCATTATATTGGGGATGATAAGTTGAGCTATGCACTAGATGAGTACATAAACATGATAAAAACTTAGTCCAAAATCACTAATCAATATAAGATCATGATCACTTACTATGATATTTAGGGTCCCATGTAGCTTTTGAAAATTCTCAAAAAAATTACTATGACTATACTCATTAAAAAAAATGTGATAATGCACAAAAAATGGGCATATTTGATGAGTCCATCTACAACAACCATGGTGATATTTTTCCCACTAAACTTGGTAAATCCTATGATGAAATTCATGGAAATATCCTTCTACCACTATTTAGGAATAGATAGAGGTTGTAAAAGACATGTGGTCTTAATTGTCTCACCTTTTTTTCTTACACACAATGCATTTTTCCACAAATTTATGTAGTTCCCATTCGAGCCCTTCCAAAAATAAATCTTGGTTAATTCAATGATAATTATTCAAGAACCCTGAATGCTCACCTATCAAAGAAGCATGAAGCTCCACAAGAACCTTATGCTTGAGGGTTGAGTTGTTGAAAACTATCCTTACACCATAAAGAGTGTCTTTTCCATATAAATGTTTCTGACATGCTTAGATCTTATCAAAGCTTTTGAATGAGATTCTATGTATCTGACTTATTCTTCCATTTTGATTATGCCTCATTTGTCTAATTAGCCTATAATATAGACATGTCACTCAATAATGTATCTATGGAATATTTAATCTTGGATTATGAATCAACCATGAAATTATCCTTCCATTTCTTCTAGAAAACCTTAAATTCAAATCCAAACATCTTTGTAACCCATTTTTATTGTTTCTCTATTGAAAATTATTATTCTAAGACATATTTTAGACTATGAAGATTTGTATTTATCTCAATTTATCTTATGATCAAATACAATCTCCATTGTTTAACCATGTGATAGATATCCATCATTTAATTCTTATAAATGGGTTTTAGAAAACTCTTATCATCTGATTTGGTGAATCTAAAATTCAATGGGTCTTCCTTCTTGCATGAGTACATGTACCATGGAGCATCACATTTAACAATGAATGTTTTGGAAGAATTTAGAGTAGTGAGAGAAAGTGTGGTGTATATTAACCTATTTTAGCTTCTAAAATGTCCTAGTGGCTACCTCACTCTAGTGGAATGAGTCTTTCTTTAACAAATTTGTGAGTGGTGTTTCCATGTTGCTATAATTATTTAAAAATTAGAGATAATAACCTATAATCCCTAAGAATCCCTATAGGTTCTTAAGGGTTCTAGGCACTTTATATTCTACCATGGCCTTAATATTTTGAGGGTCTACTTTGATGCTTTCTTTTGATATAATTTAACCCTATAAGTACTTTACCTACATTACTCCAAAAATTCACTTAGAAGACTTGACATGAAGATGATATTGTTCAAGAGTTTCTAAAAATTGATGCACATGACACAAATATTCCTCCCATGATTTTATGTATATTAAGATATCATCAAAGAAAACTAAGACAAAATTATACAAAAATGACCTAAAGATAAAATTCATTAGGCTCTGAAATGTAGAAGGTGCATTTGTGAGGCCAAAGGGAATCACTAAAATTTCATAGTGGCCCTTATGGGTTATACAAGTTGTCTTATGAATATCCTCATCTTTTTTTTTGATTGGATGATACCTGAGCAAATATCAAGTTTAGTAAAATTAACAACACCATGTAAATCATCTAGAAAGTCAATAATTTCCACAATCAGGAACTTATCTTTGATGGTGTAATCATTAAGTTATCTATAGTTTATACACATGCATTAAGTTTCATCCCTATTCCATACTATCACCATTAGATAGGAATAAGCACTATGGACATGATAAATAATATTTGCTTCCAACATCTCTTCTTCCATCTTCTTAATCTCACTTTTTGTGAAATTATGAGTACCTATAAAGTTTGATGCTAGGTGTTTGGATCCATGATGGTAGGTGAATGAAATAATCATGATTTATTTTGGGAAGCAATCAATTTTATTTATCCCTAAAAACTATTGAATGCATATCTAATTTTTTATACAAATCTAGTAGTGCACATGCCTTTTAATATTGTGCTTCTAATGAAAATAATTGTGCCATAGATACATTTTTACCATTACTAAAAATATTTTCAATTTGATGAGAACTTACCATTTATGGAGACTTTGCATGCATCCTTCATAGTTCACATCTTTCCCTTTAAATGAAAACACATGATCATCTCTTGGAATTAATTTCAATCATTTCTAAGGTAGTGAAAAATGAACTCCCAGACCAATGTCTACTTTTCCCATGGGAGTGGAAAACATATAGAAACATAACAGGTAGTTTCCCATAGTGATTTTAATACTACAAAATTTTCATGAACAATTGAGTGTATCCCCATCTATAATCATGACCTAAATTTTATAATTAGGTAAAATAAATAGTTCAAGTGCACCACCAAATTATGGTCGATGAAGTTTTGAGAACCTTCAAAGTTAATAAGTCTATACCACCTATTTTTTCATGAAAGACACTACCTTGAGAGTTTTTGGGGTGTTAATACCTGAGGTGCATGACATGAGATGGTTGGGGATATCTTGAATCCTTTAGCTCATCAAAAACCTCAAATGGGTCTTTTTTATTGGTTTGATCAATGTATAAAAACTTCCTTTTGACATGTTTATGTCCTTAATTGTATTTGATATCACAGGTAAAATATAACCATTTTGGCCATTTTTCTTCAATTTGTTGAGGTGTCAACCTAGTAGTTTGAGGAAATGATGATGCAAGGGTGTTATGATATTTGTTTATATTGAATGTATACATTTTGTTGGATAATAATATTTTCTCTTCCTTATGTGCCAAAACTATAGAATAATATACATTAAGAGGATTAAATTGTTGAGTGTGAAGCCACTATTTATGAAGTAGTATTCATAAGTACTATTCATGGGCACTATTCATCAATCACTATTCATGGTGACATGGTAGTGGGTCCCATGGTGGTTCCCAAGTGGTAGGTTCCAAGATGTGGGCCTCATGGAAGGTCCCAAGTATTGTGTAGTGATGTGGCATGTAAGTGATATGTCATGCATGTGATGTGGCCAATGATGTAATAGATGATGCAACATGATGGTGAAGTGGCAGGAGGGTGCTTTGGAGGGTATTATGGTATATTCAAGGTGGTTTCAAATGATGCAAAAGATAAATGGTCATGCATGGGTTGAATTTTTAATGAGACCCATGATTCTCATGTGTGGAAAGAGTCAAAAGGTGATTGCAAGCATCTTTTGGATTTGTGTGAGCACATAGAAGAAGAAGACAAGAAATCACTATTGGTGATTGGCCTCACATGTGTGAGTGGAGCATAATTATTGGAGTCACATGGGGTGGCTTGGATATTGTCTAAAGTGTAGCACCCACTTTGTTGACCCTTAGAGATGAAGGCAAGAAAAACACTATTGAGTGTTTGGACTCACTTGTGGAAGTGATGAGCAAGTTTTGGAGCCACATAAAGGTGGCACATGATTCTATCTAAATGGAGGGTAATTTTTGATGAATTTTATCACATGTGTAAAATAAACACTATGGATTAATATACATCCACTCAAATGGGGTGAGTTTCTTTTATCGTCCATGAATTTATCTCTCCCTCTCTCTTCTTTCTTTCTCATTATAAATTTATAAAGCATTATGTTATCCTCTCATTTTATTATCCATTTAGTGGATCATGGAGTATCCCTTAGAAGTTCTCCATTTTTGGATCCACAATTAGAGGTTAGAGCTTGTAAGGCTTAAGATTAGCTTATCTCACCTAGATGTTTAGGTTGTAAGCATCATATGTAGGTTATAGGTTGGAGCATGGAAGGCTAGATTACTTTACTCACCTGGATGCATGATGGACCCATGGAGATATAGGTAGATGTTGTCAGAGCTCCCTTGAATGCTTTGTGATTAGCATTGTTCAGATGCATGTTGCATCTTGGAGGTTATAACTTGAAAATCATGGTTGTATGTTTGGTTCACCTAAGTGTTTGTAAGCACTAGAGAGAGTTACAAAGAGGATGTTATTGTAAGAGAGTGTTGATGAGGAATATGAAGTCTGGATGCTACCTTTACCCCATGGTTTTTTCCCTTACTAGATTTGCAAGGGTTTTCCATGTATATATGGTGTTATGTGGTTTATTCTCTCCTGTTATGTTTTATTGTAGCTTGTTATTTTGAAATATTTATTTACTTGCACATGTAGGATTGTTTATTTTCCTAACAATTAGTATCATAGCTATGCTTTAATTTTGGTACCTGAGACTTGTTGATCCTAACAAGTGGTATTAGATCCATGGTTGTTGGTTGATTTTATGCAAGTGGGAGCTACAGGTGGAGAGACCCAAATATGAAACAAAAGAAAAAGTTTATATGGTAGGTTATTTTCTCTCTATGAGAGATATAGATGGAAAATTGAGGAAAGAAGATCCAAATATTTTTTAGATAGATCAGCACCAACATTGTGTTCCTATTGAAGTAACTAAATAGCTTGTGGTAGAGCAAGCTAGTCTCCATTGGTGTAGATGGAGGAATATGATAAGGAAGTTACCTTGTTGTGGTTCTCAGTTGGAAAAGGGATGCATGATGTGGTATCTTATTGACCACATGTTGTTGGCTGAGATGATGTAGAAATTACATTTAGAGGAGGTACCAAAAACTTTATTTTATACTTGGAGTAGTTAGATGGAGAAGAACAAATATAACCTGAGGTTCCATGGAAGGAGAAAGATAGTGTTAGATCTTTCAGAGCTTAGAGATGAATAGAGTGAAGTGATCATTGGTTATGATGTAGCATAAGAAAGTAGCCAAGAAAGTTATGGTGTAGCTGATGTGAGTAACTAAGGTAGATCAATGCATGGAGTAACTATGCACATGCGTTTGATTTGACATGTCATAGAGTAAGATGTAGTTCAACTACAAGCTCAAAAAATTAGTAAGAGCAATGATGTAAAGAGTAGTAAGATGACTTCTTAATAATTGTATAGGTACCATGGTAATCATGGTGGGTAGCAGATTGTTACATATGGAGGAGTCATGTGATTGACTTCTCTAGATTATTCTCTCTAGTTGGTGACTATGGATGTGAGTGTGGTATTAAATTATTATTGTTTAGGATTTGGAGTAGTGGGATGTTCTTAACATCATTCCTATATGGTGGTCTCGTGACAAGACAAGGAT
Organism: Torreya grandis; assembly: GCA_037957365.1. NCBI lineage: Eukaryota > Viridiplantae > Streptophyta > Pinopsida > Cupressales > Taxaceae > Torreya > Torreya grandis. The sequence continues at coordinate 1,513,582 of JARHVA010003607.1, forward strand.
AGCCAGGAGGGCTAAGTGAATGAGGTAGAGCTGTTGATTTGTAGAATTAGAGACTATACGGGTTATAGTAGGCATGTTTATCTGATACAAGAATTCCTTCATGGAGATCCAAAGAATATTATAGGTTACTATTATGTTTTATGGCATGTTGGTTTTAGGCCCCAACATGATCACTGGTGAGATGGTTTGGGTGATTAGGATGAGATGAAGGAACAAACCAAGGATGGAGATGCACAAGGATAGGAAAAGATCCATATTGAATAGTTTGAGGTGAAACTTCTCAAGCTAGCACCATGTCAAAGCATATTCTATCATGTCAAAAGATTTGACATCATATTGTGCACATGGAAGTGTAAATGTCATACTTGCAATAAGTCCAATTGTCACTCATGAATAAGATGAACCATTCCTATAACCATCCTATTTTGTAACTATCATCTATTCTAACCAAATTTTTATAATGATATATATTATAAATCATGATATAAAACTAGTACTAGACTACTTATTTCCTGAATACTTAGATGCTTATAGTATCTTGTATTAATTTTTTGTCTCCTAGATTAGCTAAGATGTTTGTCCCTCTATGATCATGGTAACATGAATTAATATATTTATAATGAGATTTTAGTTCAAAAAAATATTAGGAAATATATCCATTTTTTATCATGGGAATTTTCAATCTTACTAAACTATTTCTCATTGTACACATATACCTTGCCCTATTCTTTCCATTGAATAGAAGTAGAGTTAATTTTATAGTATCAATGTATTTGAATGTGTAATGTTTATCTCATATATAATTAAATTTCATTACATGTTCTACAATTCTAACTTTGTTTTAACAAATCCATCTATTTTAAATAATTTTAGTCTTGTCGACTGCATAACGTCATTACTGCCACATAGATCATTGATATTATAGATATGAGTTTGAAACACCATCATGTCATTAGTTGTTTATGCTAATCCAAAAACTTGGTATTATATGTGTACTCTCCTCTTCACTTTCATATTCATGGGTAAAGTGATAAATAAGGGAAAAAGCTCCTATATGGAAGACTTTCATTAAGCACCTATATATGAGAGCACATGGTTGCTCGAGGAGATACAACATCTCTAATACTAAAATAAATAGTTTAAATATTCAACACCTTGCATATTTTCATGGAGAAGATAACATATATCATGATGCATAGTGATCATATAGATGAATATGTCTTAGAATGTATTTTTCAAGACAAGGATAGATGTAGTCAAGTCATGTAGAAGCTAAAAATATATTTTTGTGTGAAGAAAAAATAAATTGCATAATATGAAATTGAGTATGCATAATTTCAACCATTTTATGCTATAGTTATAAGTGTGACATCATTCCTAATCATAACATATGGTGCATAAATAATGATAGATAATAACTCGATAAGTCCCTATAATACCCCAAAATCTAATTATTTAATATGGTTTGGAAGTTTTTAGAAACATACTAAAGGATTTGGTTCCAATTTTTTGAATAAAATATGTTATGAATTTTGATGCTTAGGAAAGAAGTATAAATGCATCATAAATCCTCTCCAAATGGATATGAGACTAAAAAACATTAGCCTTGGTCACACTAGTTATGATGAAAGCACTAACAATGCTTCCACAACATGATTTATAGAACATGGTGAAAGTGATTATAATATTTCACCAATCTAACATATCTCATAAATCTTATGAATATGCACATTTATCTTATCAATGTTGGATACAATAACAATTTAAAATCATGGATGCATCTTGATATCACTCTATGTAGAAGAATATTCAGGCATTCACATAAGCTTATCAAAAACAACTAGTGCAACTGAAACACCAATCATGGTGTACTCCTTGATGATAACCTACACATAAAAAGTGAAAAAAACACTACATACCTCAACCATGAACATTTTCTTGATAGATAGACATAACACACACTCTATTTACATATAACTACTGCCAACACAATGGGCATACAAATGAACAATGTTGGGATATTTATCATTGTGTTAGTTTTGGAATAAGAAACCATTCCAAGTATATTATTTGGTTCTTATGTATTCCTACATAAAATATTTCACATTTTTTAAAATTTCACTTGGGTAGATGGACCTTGAGAGGGGGGGAATCATATCCTCTCTGCAATGGTCTTAGAAGTGATAAGATTTCCAAATCAGTAACATGTTGGATAACAACATTTATGTTTTAAATTTTTCTTATAGTAATTGATACATAACACATCTTATTTCAAAATTGAGGTATGTGCTAGCACCCCTACAATTATCCACCATCAACAGTCCAACTTTTGTTTTAGCATAATCTCTCACACTTGTTGATAGAGGTTTTATGCATACCAGGGACCCCTATGAGGTAGCCTCAAAATGTTTTAGGATAAATGAAATAATATTCACTTCAAGGCATGAGTTAAGGGGTATTATGTCTTATAAATAACCTATTAATGGAATAGCCAAAAGTGGAGTAGTTTTTTACCATGTATGGTTCATATATGGATGAATCTAGATTTACTTGAGATGCGTGGATAGATGATGGATTTAACCTAAGGTTGGCTTGACCAAAAGAAACTCAAAAAATAAGGAAAGGTGGGGAAGAAAATAAATCTTGTGAACCAAGTAAGATGAAACTTTTCTAAGACTACTCTTGAACTAGGGGTTGGACAAGAAATCAGGAACCAATATCTATTAAAAGATACTATAGACACACCAATAATGTAACACGATTAAAAGTCCTAGGAAATAGGAATATAGTAAACTTTCACATATATAATTAGGTTGTTATCAATGTGAGATTATAATTGCACATCTACAAAGGGAGATTGTGATTATTACACAAAAGGCATTCAAATTAGAAATAACACAATATGAATAATTTTTTTTAAAATAACAATCATGCACAAATAAGAGACTAAGATACCAAAATGATAGAATTTTTTTAAAGATTCACAAGTTTGGACAAGAATAATATTTACACATCAAGATTAATTGCAAAACAATCTGTATAATTTCCTATTAATATTAATAACAAAATTTATCCTCCCTTTGGAATAGAGAGGATACAAATATAAATAAGCTTGGGGATGGGATGCCTCATCTTCTAAGTGAAGTCTAAATTTACATATCTAAAAAATAGAACTATGTGTCAAAATCATGTAGAGCATGCATGTATAAAAGTGTTTACCCAAAATAGAATTCCTCATCTAAAACATTATATGTACATAGTGTTTTAGATGAGGAATTATATATTGGGTAAACACTTTTGTACTCCTCATCTAAAACATATATGTCAAATAAATTAGGAACCATCAGTTCTAACTTGACTGAAACATGAAAATACCACTAGTAGAATTTGGCAAATAAATGACTACCTAAATAAAATTTTTAGTCATGACAACTAAAAATGATTAAATTCTACTAATTTTTTCTAAAAAAGTTATAAATGACTAATTTGATTATCAGATAAAAAACACAACTAAATAATTAGTCACATAGATAAAAATGACTAAATAATTAGTCGCACAAATACAAATTAAATAAAATGATATTAAAGTGGGTAGTTATAAAAATATTTTAAATTGAAAAATTATTGGTGGGAGCGGGTTGTTGATCCAAAACTCAGAAGTTTTGGTTGATAAATATTTCAATATCATAGAACAATCACAGTAACAATGAATTCTCTGAGAAGAGATGTAGTATTACTCAAGATCGCAATACAAATATATGTTTATCTTTGGGAAGAGATGTTTGTATTCACATCTCAGGTTACCTCTTAATTTATACACATTGTGAAAGAATGGGGAGGATGTGGAAGGTCAAAAATCTAAAGGTAGATGAAGTGGTTCGACTTCCAAGATTTAAAACAATACAAAATTTGACGAATTACTATTTTTAGAAACTTACTATTTTTAGACTTCACTACTAAAATTTAAATTTAGGGAACTTCCAATGGGTTTTAGAGGGTCAAACTTGAATTATCAAAGCTCCATGCCATCTCACAATTTTTTTCTCGTTCTTAGCTTTCCAACAGTTCAAACGGTGAGTCAATTGGAGCTACGGTGCAAACGTTATGGCTCCTGGAAGTTCTGTCATCAATTGGGGTGGAACTGTCACCCTAATTATCACCTAAATTGTTTCCCAAATCATTCCTCCCTCCTTAAAAATCAATGGTCCCCATTGCATCAATATTCCCCATCAGGTGTGGTATTTGTTTCTTGATTTTATTCTCTGTGAGCCACTCACTTTGATGGCTAAGCTGGCCCCTTTTGACCACTCGATAAAGTGGAATAGAGCGTCTGCTTATTGTCTTCATCCAGGTATCCACAATATGATCCTCTTCCACTAGAGAAAAACTCTATTGATCAAGCTCATCAATGTCTAGTTGTTCTTCTACAACTGAAGTGTCTAATAGAGGTGGGTGATATGGTTTGAGGATCTCCACATTGAATATTGGATGTAGGCCAAGGTAGGCTGGTAGGTTCAACTCAAAAGCATTTTCTCCAAATCTTCTAGTGATGCTGTAGGGACCATATCACAGAGGTTGAATCTTTTTGTGTGGGCCTCCAAGTCATTCCTTCTAAATTCGCAACCAAACCTTGTCACCCACAACAAAATGGTGTGCAATCCTATGTTTGTCATGATGTTGCTTATACTTCTGATTCATCTTCTCCAGGATGTCATGAACTTATTATTGAATGTGTTGCACTTGTTCAATAAACTTTGTTGCTTTTGTTGCCTCAGATTTTCCATGAGGTGTGTATTCCATGGTGGAAAATAAAATAGCTATATAGATTGGTGTCATGGGTTGGAACCCAAAATATATTTAGAATGGACTGTGCTTAGTTGAGCTGTGTAGTGCCTGATTATATCCACGTTGTATGAAAGAAGTCCCTCATCCCATGTGCATGGATGTTTGGATTGATACGTCTGAATCATGTGAAAAATCAAGTGGTTTACCACCTATATTTGACCATCAGTCTGTGGATGGAAGGTTGTAGACTTCATCAGCTTAGTATCCATCATCTTCCATAGAGTGGACCAGAAGATGCTCAGGAACTTGCTATCTCGATCTGAGACAATGGACTTGGGGAGACCAAAATGGAGCCATACATGACTAAAATATAGTTGAGCAGTTTCCTCAGTAGATATATTTTTCTTACAAGCAATCATGATAGCCATTTTTGAAAAATAATCAACTACCACAAAAATACAGTCCTTACCATGTTTTGAAGTGGGAAAACCTGAGAGAAAATCCATTGAGATGGATTCCCAAGGCCTAGTTGGTTCTGGCAATGGCATGTACAATCCTTGCTTCTTACTTTTTGGCTTGGATATCACACATGGGGTGAAAGATTCTAGATATATTTTAACATTCTTTCGCATATGGGGCCAATAGAAGTGTTTTTGAAGAAATGCTAATGTCTTTTCAATACCAAAGTGTCTAGCTGTCCTACTGAAGTGTGCTTCCCATATCATATTTTGTTGCTCTGCAACTAGAACACAGATGTGACCCATATGATAGAGGACATTATCTTGTAAATATAAATCATAAACATGTTTACCTTTTTTAAGTGCTTGATATGTATTAGCAAAGGTAGGATTTGTGTCATACAGACCACCCCAAGTGGCAATCTCATGTCCACACAGGTCAAGAACTATTGTGAGTGCAGTAATTGGTGGGCGGCTCAAAAAATTTGTAGCTATATTTGAGCTCCCATTTTTGTGTTTTATTATCAAGTGGAATTGCTAAAGATATTTGGCCCACTTTTGGTGCCTCTCATTTCAAAGTTTACTTTTCATCTAGATGCATTCCAATGGTCTATGGTCAATGTGGATGATCGTTTCTTTCCCCAAGATGTAGTGTTTCCATTGTTTGTAGGCTTTCACAATGGCATAGAGCTCCTTATCATATGTTGGATATTTCCTGACTGTATCAGTGAAAATTTCACTGTGATATGCAACAGGATGGCCATGTTGCATGATGACAGCTCCCATGGCATATTTAGATGCATCTGTCATCAACTCAAAAGGTTGATGAAAATCTAGCAAGGCAAGAACAAGGGTTGAGCAGAGTCTATTATTCAAATTATCAAATTCCCTTTGTTGTATTTCAACCCACTAAAATGTAGCTTTAGCTCCTCTTTTAGTCACTTGGGTTAGTAACCAAGAAACATGTGAAAATCCAAGAACAAACCTGCGGTATAAATTTTCAAGACGCAAAAAGCTACAAAGCTCTATGAGGGTCCTTGGTGTGGGCCATTCTCGAATAACCCAAATATTTTCTAGATCAACATGGACCCTTTCCTCATTCACAACATACCCAAGGTACTGAATTGTTGTCATCTTGAATGTGCCTTTGTCAAGATTTGCATATAATTTGTGCTCCTAAAGATTTTGAAGCACCTTACAAACATGTTGCAAATGTTCTTCCCATGTTCTACTATAGATGAGTATGTCATCTAAGTAGACAACAAAAAATGAGTTGGTGAAGGGTCATAAGATGTCATCCATCATCCTCATGAAGGTTGTAGGTGCGTTAGTTAAGCCAAAAGGCATAACACACCATTCAAAGAGCCCATCCTTAGATTTGAATGTAGTCTTATAGACATCAGTGGGATCGATGGGAATTTGGTGATAACCAGATTTGAGATCAATTTTGGTGAATAATTTTTCACCACGGAGCTGGTCTAACAAGTCATCAATCCTGGGGAGAGGATAGAGATTCTTCACAGAGATTTTATTTAGGGCTCGGTAGTCAATGAAAAGCCTCCATGTTCCATCTTTCTTCGGTGCCAAGAAAATTGGGCTACCACAAGGTGAAGAGCTTGGCCTGATGTGACCCTTTTGGATCAATTCTTGAATCTATCTTTTTATCTCATCATTCTCCAAAACTAATCTATGATACACAAGACTGTTAGGCAAAGGTGATCCTGGGATCAAATCGATAGAATGTTTTACCTAAAAATGCAGTGGAAATCCTATGGGTGACTTGAATAAGTCATCATATTCTCTTGTGATTCATCCTATCTACTTTTGTTGTTGTGTTGATTGTGTAGTTAGGACTGCAACATCGGCCTTCTTGGATTTTTGTGGTTTGACCACCATGAGAACAAATTGCTTTGTTTTTTCCACCAATCTCTTGCATTTCTTAGCACTGATTAGGGAGACAAATGTGGGAGGTGGTACCTCTGGTATGTTATAGCATTGTGTTCCAAGAATGAGGATGACCCTTCAAGTTCATGATTCATAGATGCCATGTCGCTCATACATGAATGGCTGACCAAGGAGTACATCACAAACATCTAGATTGACCACATCACACAAGACTTCATCTTAGAATGGTTTTATAGCATATGAAAGAAGACACTGATGGGTGACACGGAGGTCTCTCCCTAGGCTCAACCATCCAATACTATATGGATTTGGATGAGGCTTCATGGATAGATTTAGACTTTTCACAACTTTAGCAGAGATTAAATTCTTTTGAATCCCACTATCAAGAATGAAATGTAGAGGCTTACCTTTTACCCATAATTTGGAGTGAAATAATCTTTCCTTTTCATCTGGTCTTTCCTCATGGGTCTATGATGAAGCAATAATGGTGTTAGGCTCAGCATCTATAATTTCTTCTTTGTCCTCTTCGACTATGGGTTGTGTATGAGTTAGAGTAGTAGATGTCGAGTATTGTGACTCAGAAAGTAGTGACTTGATGGCTTGACATTATTATTTGGAGTGAGATCTAGTTTTGTGGTAATCACACCATTTTCTAGCCTTCCCCTTATGGGATTTATTATCTTATAACTCTTTTTTCTTCTAATTTTGGCCTCGTGTTTGACCTTCCTTGTCACTTTTCCATTTTGAGGGTTGACTCTTCGTATTCTTCCTGCCATGCTTCTGTTCAATCTTTACTAAAAATTTGTATGCCTCACCGAGGGTTTCCAAATTGAAGAGTTCCATTTCCCCCCATATGTACCATTGTAGTCCACCATGATATTTTAGAGTCTTATGTTTCTCACTTTCTTGAATGCCCAATCTTGCAGACAAAGAATGAAAATTGTCTGTGTAATCTTGAACAGATTGGTCCTTACCTTGGCAAAGTTGTTGCCACTATATGTACAGATCATCATATGCTCCAATGGCATAGTACTCTTCTTTCACCACTTCCAAAAAATCATCCTAGGTAGGTTCTACCTCAAGGCCAATGTCATATGTACTGAACCTCTTTTTGTACACTTCCCACCAGTTTTTCATAGGCAATGATGATTTCAAAAGAGTAAAAGTAATCTTTTCTCCATCGGTGAACTTATTTACAGATAAGTAGGAAGACAGTTGATCCAACCAATTTTATACTACATCAGCATTTATTTTGCCTTCAAATGTAGGAATATCAAAATTTACCTGAACCTTGGAAGGGTGTTGGGGCACTGAAAGGACGTTCCCTAGATGAGGAGCCAAGAAGTGGAGCCGCAGAGCCAAGATTTCCCATCAGAAGTGTTTGAAGAATTTGGGAAAGTTTTTGTAGCATCTATGCTTATTGCTATTGGATGGTTTCATTCACTATTTCCTTGAAAGGATCAGATGTCTTGGTGTCATCTACCATTTGAATTCATTTGGAGCGAATAAGTGGAAAATTTGGAAGCTTTTTTGTTTCCCACCCAAGTTTCTTGTAGTCTGACCTCATCCTTAGGATCATACACTCTCAAGACAAACTGCTATGATACCACTGATCCAAAACTTATAAGTTTTGGTTGATAAATATTTCAATAGCATAGAAAAATCATAGTAATAATGAATTTTCTAAGAAGAGATGTAGTATTACTCAAGACCTCAATACAAATATATGCTTATCTCTGGGAAGAGATGTCTATATTCACATTTCAGGTGACCTCTTCAGCTATACACATTTTGAAATATTTGGGAGGATGTGGAAGGTCACCAATCTTGAGGTAGATCAAGTGGTTTGACATCCAAGATTTAAAACAATACAAAATTTGAGGAATTACTATTTTTAGAAACTTACAATTTTTAGACTACACTACTCAAATTGAATGTTGGGGAACTTTCGTTGGGTTTTTGGGTGTAAAAATTCATTGAGAAAATCTCCATGCCATCTCATGATTTTATCCTCATTATTATATTTCCAACGATTCAAACGGTGAGTCAATTGGAGCTATGGTGCAAAATTTATGGCTCCTAGAAGTTTCGTCATCAATTGGGGTGGAACTGTCACCCGAATTGTCACCAAAATTATTGCCTGGATCATTCCTCCATCATTGAGAAGCAATGGTCCCCATTGTGTCAATGTTCCCCATCATGTGTGGTATTTATTTCTTGATTTGATTCTCTATGATCCACTCACCTTGATGGCTAAGCTGGCCTCTTTTGACCACTTGATAAAGTGGAATAGAGCGTCCTCTTGTTGTCTTCATCTAAGTATCCAGAATCTGATCCTCTTCCACTAGAGAAAAACTCTGTGGATCAAGCTCATCAATGTCTAGTTGTTTTTCTACAACTGAAGTGTCGAATAGAGGTGGGTGATATGGTTTGAGGAGCTCCACATTGAATATTGGATGCAGGCCAAGGTAGGCTGGTAGGTTCAACTCAAAAGCATTTTCTCCAACTCTTCTGGTGATGGTGTAGGGAACATATCATAGAGGCCAAATTTTTTTGTGTGGGCCTGCAATTCATTCCTTCTAAAGTTGTAACTAAACCTTGTCACCCACAAGAAAATGGTGTGCAATCCTATGTTTGTCATGACGTTGCTTATACTTCTGATTCATCTTCTCCAGGATGTCATGAACTTTTTGTTGAATGCATTGCATTTGTTTAATAAACTTTGTTGCTTTTGCTACCTCAGATCTTCCATGAGGTGGGTATTCCATGGTGGAAAATGGAAAAACTATATCAATTGGTGCTATGGGTTGGAACCCAAAACATACTTGGAATGGACTGTGCTTGGTCGAGCTGTGCAGTGCCTGTTTGTATCCATGTTGTATGAAAAGAAGTCCCTCATCCCATGTGCATGGATGTTTGGAGTGATACATCTGAATCATGTGAAAAATCAAGTGGTTTACCACCTCTGTTTGACCATCAGTCTATGGATGGAAGGTTGTGGACTTCATCAGCTTAGTATCCATCATCTTCCATAGAGTGACCAAAGATTCTCAGGAACCTACTATCTCGATCTGAGACAATGGACTTGGGGAGACCAAAATGGAGCCATACATGACTAAAATATAGTTGAGCAGTTTCCTCAATAGATATATTTTTCTTACAAGAAATCATGATAGCCATTTTTGAAAAATGATCAACTACCACAAAAATATAGTCCTTACCATGTTTTGAAGTGGGCAAACCTGAGATAAAATCCATTGAGACGGATTCCCAAGGCCTGGTTGGTTCTGGAAATGACATGTACAATCCTTGCTTCTTATTTTTTGGCTTGGCTATCACACATGGGGTGCAAGATTTGAGATATCTTTCCACATCCTTTCGCATATGGGGCTAGTAGAAGTGTTTTTGAAGAACTGCCAATGTCTTTTCAATACCAAAGTGTCCAGCTGTCCTACTGAAGTGTGCTTCCCATATCATGTTTTGTTGCTTTACAACTAGAACACAGATGTGCCCCATATGATAGAGGACATTATCTTGAAAATATAAATTAGAAACATGTTTACCTTTTTGAAGTGCTTGATATGTATCAGCAAAGGTAGGATCTGCATCATACAGAGCACCCCAAGTGGTAGTCTCATATCCACACAGGTCAAGAACTATTGTGAGTGTAGTAATTGGTGGGTGGATCAAATAATCTACAACTATATTTGAGCTCCCCTTTTTGTGTTTGATTATCAAGTGGAATTGCTGAAGATATGTGGCCCATTTTTGGTGCCTCTCATTTCATAGTTTACTTTGCATCTGGATGAATTCCAATGGTCTGTGGTCAATGTGGATGACTGTTTATTTCCCCAAGATGTAGTGTTTCCATTGTTTGTAGGCTTGCACAATGGCATAGATCTCCTTATCATATGTTAGATATTTCCTAACTGTATCAATGAAAGTTTCACTGTGATATGCAATAGGATGGCCATGTTGCATGATGATAGCTCCCATGGCATATTCAGATGCATTTGTCATCAACTCAAAAGGTTGATGCAAATTTGGCAAGGCAAGAATAGGGGCTGAGTAGAGTCTATTATTCAAATTTTCAAATTCCCTTTATTGTATTTCACCCTACTAAAATGTAGCTTTAGCTCCTCCTTTAGTCACTTGGGTTAGTGACCAAGCAACATGTGAAAATCCAAGAACAAACCTGTTGTAGAAATTTGCAAGACCCAAAAAGCTGTGAAGCTTTGTGAGGGTCCTTGGTGTGGGCCATTCTTGAATAACCTAAATATTTTTTGTATCAACATGGACCCCTTCCTCATTCACAATTTATCCAAGGTACTGAATTGTTGTCATCTTGAATGTGCATTTGTCAATATTTACATATAACTTGTGCTCTCGAAGAGTTTGAAGCACCTTACGAACATGTTGCAAATGTTCTTCCCATGTTATGCTATAGATGAATATGTCATCTAAGTAGACAACCACAAATGAGTTGGTGAAGGGTCATAAGATGTCATCCATCATCCTCATGAAGGTTTCAGGTGTATTAGTTAAGCCAAAAGGCATAACCAACAATTCAAAGAGCCCTCCTTAGATTTGAATGCAGTCTTCCAGACACCAGTGGGATCGATGGGAATTTGGTGATAACCAAATATGAGATCAATTTTGGTGAATAACTTCGCACCACAAAGCTATCCAGTAGGTCATCAATCCTGGGGAGAGGATAGCAATTCTTCACAGAGATTTTATTTAGGGCTCGGTAGTCAATGCAAAGCCTCTATGTTCCATCTTTCTTCGGTGCCAAGACAATTGGGCTACCACAAGGTGAAGAGCTTGGCCTGATGTGACCCTTTTGGATCAATTTTTGAATTTATATTTTTATCTCATCATTCTCCAAAACTGATCTGTGATACATAGGACTGTTAGGCAAAGGTGATCCTGGGATCAAATTGATAGAATTTTTTACCTGAAAATGCAGTGGAACTCCTGTGGGTGACTTGAATAAGTCATCATATTCTCATATGATTTGTCCTATCTACTTTTTTTTTGTGTAGATTGTGTAGTCAAGACTGCAACATCGACCTTCTTGGATTTTTGTGGTTTGACCACCATGAGAACAAATTGCTTTATTTTCTCCACCAATCTCTTGCATTGCTTATCACTGATCAGGGAGACAGATGTGGGAGGTGGTACCTCTAGTACCCTATATAACTGTGTTCTAAGAGTGAGGGTGATCCTTTGGGTTTGTGATTCATAGATGCCATGTCGCTCATACATGAATGGCTGACCAAGGAGTACATCACAAACATCTAGATTGACCACATCACAAAAGACTTCATCTTGGAATGGTTTTATAGCATATGAAAGAAGACACTGATGGCTGACACAGAGGTATCTCCCTGGGCTCAACCATCCAATACTGTAGGGCTTTAGATGAGGCTTCATGGATATATTTAGACTTTTCACAACTTTATCAGAGATTAAATTCTTTTGACTCCCACTATCAAGAATGAAATGTAGAGGCTTACCTTTTACCCATAATTTGGAGTGAAATAATTTTTCCTTGTCATTTGGTCTTTCCTCACGGGTCTATGATGAAGTGACGATGGTGTCAGGCTTAGTATCCATAATTTGTTCTTCATCCTCTTTGACTGTGGGTTGTTTATGAGATAGAGCAGTAGATGTCGAGTATTGTGACTCAGAAAGCAGTGACTTGATGGCTCGACATTCTTCTTTGGAGTGAGTTCCAGTTTTGTGGTAATCACACCATTTTCCAGCCTTCCCCTTCTGGGATTTCTTATCCTAAAACTCCTTTTTCTTCCAATTTTGGCCTCGTGTTTGACCTTACTTGTCACTTTTCCATTTTGAGGGTTGACTCTTCGTATTCTTCCTACCATGCTTCTATTCAATCTTCACTGCGAATTTGTATGCCTCACTGAGGGTTTCCAAATTGAAGAGTTCCATTTCCCCCCATATGTACCATTGTATTATAAGATATGAGTTACATAAATAGGAGGGTATCTTGTCATAAGACATTGAGTACCATGTAACAATTTGGATTTATTTAGATTGTGAAAGAATTGGATGATTTTATTCATTGTATAATCAATACAATGTAGTGACCATATCTTGAAGTTGTTTATTTATATTTCATGTTATCATGCATGGGTATGGTATTAATTTTTAATTTTGTAACCAATTCACCAACCTAATCCCTAAGGATCCTTTTCACTAAGTATTCATGGCATGGGTAGTGCATGTATATCATAATTAGTTTGTTATTGGTTGGTATAACTTACAGTAGTTACATAGGCAACTCAGTACTAGAACCATACATGAAATTATAATTTTAGTAGACTATTTTTCATTAGTTTTCTCTACACATTTTGGAGCATATGGGAATTGAACTTGTAACATGCATCCAATTTTCAATTCCTTTGATCACTTTGCCATTAAACCACTGGATCATGTCCCTAGCCTAGACCTCAATGCTTGGGTAACATTGTGTACAAGCCTAATCTATCAATTACATGGAATCCTAGAAGATGGTTTCATATGACATAGTTGAAAGTTATGCTAGTTCATCAAATCAATGTGGTCACCAAGCTATTTTAATTGATACTATGTGTCCACACATGGGAGCATATCAATTGTTAGAACAAGTCATCTTATCTCAACATATTAATAATTTGTGGTAGTAAGTAATGCTCAAAGTTACAACAAAGAGTTCATTACCCTATTTTTTAGTGTTTGTGTATTCATTAACATTGAAAAGATTTCCATATGTTTAAATTCTTATGGTTCATCAATATAATAAGCATAAATTATGTGTTCCATTTCTAAATCACTTCTTTAATTATCATCTAGACAAAGAAGGCCCTCAATAAAACATGGATAACAATAACATTTGTTTATTTCCAGTCATCATAGTCTTCTTTCATGCACATTGTAGATGACATGTAAACTAAATATAAGTCTACATGATCAACTAGATTTTCATAATTACAACATGCTCCTATAAATGAAAACAAATAGTATATAAACACCCCAAAGTTTCCTTATCTTTGTGTATCACAATTTGACCATTAATGTTTTTTTTTACTGCAATGTATATTTTTTATATTAGAATTATAAATGGTGAGATACCAATAATAGATAGTTTATAGCATATACTTTGAAATCTTTGCCTCTTTCATGTGGGAAAAAAAATGAGGGAAGAGTACTTTCTATGTTTCCTGCTAATTAGCCATTGATAGCTGATAATCTTATAAGTAAAAAATACACTAAACTAACCACAAAGATTTATGTAGAGGAAAAACATATGATTTTATAGAGTGTTGCCCAAATGTATTTATTGAATTTGAATTTATACAGAGTGTTTTATATCCTATAGAGTGATCTAATTATAATTTTGTAGAGTGATTTGTATCCTAATTCTATGAAGTGCTCTGAATTTTGGGTAAGTGCTGAAGAGTGATGAAGAGAATGAGTCACACATGCATTGCACTTCATATAATAAAAATAATAATGAAATCAACTCACACAACACACTTTAATCTAAGAAGGGTCAGGATATTCATTGTAACTCCTTTCGAGGGGGGCCTCCTCATTCAGAACTGAGTTCCAATCCTTCTCTGAGAGACTTACAAAAGCTTCTTATATAATTAGCCTTTTTATTACTCAGATCTGTAGCAATTAAAGATTACTACAATAAATTACAATATTTTAGAAATTATAATACAATTACTTTCTACAATACCATCATCATTAATCTAATTTAGGTTCTACCATTAAATACATAAGGTAGTTTATTAGCTCTAACCAAAAACACTAAACTAGGAAAGGTATAAATACTTTACAAATAATCCAATCAACCTTTAGGTGGTTAGTAACTTAAAGTTACTTGTTTTTAGCCCTGACTAGGTAAAGGACAATATATTCTTTTTTTCTATTTTTCTTCTTTTTATCCTTTCCATTGTCCTTATCTTATTCATCTTTTGGTAGCACATCCAAGTTTCTATGTATGTGAGGGATACATATAGCTGCTATGGAGGATACTCTTCAATATTTTACTTTGTTTCTAAGACAACTGGATGTGTCATTAAAAACCAATTACTTATTATCACAACAATAGTTGGTTCTATGTAGTGGCTACGGGCTCCTGTAGGTGAAAGTCTACAGTTGTTACAGGCAAATTATAAGTGAAAACTTGTAGTTGTAATGGGCAACATGTAGGTGTAAATACTATAGCTTGGCAGTTGATACAAGTAACCTGTAGGTGAAATCCTATAGCTGCTATGGGTAACCTATATCAATAGATTCATAAAAGTAATCCATTCTTCTATTATAGCTTTTGAATCAACAGATTCACCCCTAATCATTAGGGTAACCTCTTTTTATTTTAGAGATGGATGAGCCATATGTTTCCCCTCTTCAAATTAACCAATCATTTATAATTGATGATGTAATAATCCCATGCTGGTTGTATGTCATTTAAACAGAGTCTCATTCGAAATGAAAATTCATGAAAGTTGTTATTATAATGCCTGATGGGTAATATGTTAATTTACAAGAAACATTCAAAGAAGTGGATGAAGATGATGATGGAGTGTTTGAAGAAGAGATTTTGATTACCAACAAAGAGATTAGGAGAGAGAATGTATTGCATGTCATAGATGAGGATGAGGAAGAAAATCAAGTAGATGTAGACACAAGTGATCGAGATTCTGATCTTGCTAGCAATGTAGATGATTATGATGATGTTTTGTCACCTTAACTTTCCTGTCACCTTAACTTATTAGCTTGTCACCTAAGCTTTGGTTACATGTATGGTATAATTTATTATTTAATGTAATAAAGATCTAATTATAGGTGTGTGCATTCACTATTTTTTTACTAATACATTTATGAATGTAATCATCATTATGTTGGTACATTATATACAAAACCTGAGATGTTCATTGTTGATTTGAAGTGCATTTAAAGTTAGGTTGAATCATTCTTCTTGGTTTTCTTACCTTGGTTTAAATTAATTTTGTTTAGTTATAATATAATTTTTTGTATAATCTATATGTTTTCTAGATGCTATATTTTTCCAAATTCTCTAGAATTACTAGATATGAAAAGAAGAAAGGTCTAAAGGTACCAAATAATGCAACAAGATACTTGTGAAAGTAGACAACTCCTTAAAATCCTAGCAACAAATTGTAGTCATTTCTTTGATATTTGGATAGCTTTAGTTTGTAATACAACTTCTAGCCTCCACATGCATTGAATATGATTGTGTGAAGGAAACAATAATGAACATCTATGATTTAGTAATACATATAAATATATTAACATTAGGTGAACAAAATATTTAACCTATACTATTAAATAATTTGGGTGAAAAGACAAGTAGAATTCCCTGTCATGCTCCCACTTACTATTATGTTCCACCTAACTTTAGTATTGTCATGTTGTTTTGGATCATGTTATGTTTTACTGCTTCAATTTCCCTCCTTTGACATCAATGGTAAAGGTGTTATTCAATTAACCCCCTGATTCAAATCTCCTCATCAACTTGTAGTGTGAGATATTTAAAATACTAGAACCAGAACAAGAGGTTAATGACGAATTATAAGACCAAAATCCTCAAGGTACAACGGTTCCATACTTAGGCAAAATTTTAACAAATGATAACCCCTATGTTAGAACCTCCAAAATTTTCCTAGTTTAATTATCATAACTATCCTTGAGACCAATTACTAAAGCCCTAATTTCTATGCTAAAAGTCTCTCTACCTGACTAAGCTTCCTCATTAAAAAAATATATGATCTCTTAGGTCTAACTGACACTGAAAACTAAAACTAAGAGACTACAAAATTAGAAAATTATTCAATAATTTCAATAAAATGAAATCTGAAATACTGCATTCATAATATACCCCTATATTCCCACCTAAAATACTTAAACAATATAATACCACACTATTATAGTAGTCAACAGAGGTATGCATGGGATGGTGGGACATATAGGTCAATGTACAAATTCTTACCACAATACCATGGCAATGAAATATGAATCACATGAGGTGGTAGTGAGAACATGATAAAAACTAAAGTAAACCATAGCCCTGAAAGGAGTAAATAGTGACACTTTGATATGGTGGTGAACAATCACTCAATTTCTAGAATTAACCCATCATCTTGTGAGAGTCTAAAGGGGTGTGCATGGGGTGGAGGTATGAGACTGTCTGACTCACTGTCCCACAAAAATCAAAGTAAAAATGTGTGGTATAATGGGGAGAATAAAATGTTAACTCTACCATACCGCTCCCCCCATAGCGGTATTGATATGACAAAGTGGTACTATAGTAAAAGTTATCAAAGCATTTAAATCATCAGTGACAATGATTGCACCTCTAAACATAAACCATTCAATTTTATAAGATCATGGGCATGTATTCAAACTCAAAATATGGATAGATTATGAAATATTTTTAATGAATTGACATTAATAGAGAGGTGACTGAGCTTAGCAACAAATATACTTGGGAGTCATCATCATTTTTATAATCATTCACACAGCTCAGTGTATCAGAGGCAAGGGAGTTCAAGGAGGAAGACTCTACAACTATTATTTTGTTAGGTAAGTGTTGTCTCTAAATCTTGCACCTTAGAAGAGGGTTGTTTAGGCCTCCTCCAGATTTGGGTAATGTTGAGACATTTCCAAGCCTGTGGGTATGCCTATAAGTGGAAATGAACCTCTAGGCTGAAAGGGCTAGCTCCTTGTATTAGTTTTTGTGAAATAAAACTATTGCACCAGTTTATATGAGTGAAAAGAGTCATAAGTTTGCATAAATGAAAATCCTAGTCTAAGATGGTGATATACCAAAAATTAGTATCCACATTTATGCCCTATACTTATGCACAATATAGTAGAATATAGTCTATAACTCAATCTCTAGAATATTCCAACATAAGTATTTCAATGTAGAGACAACATGAATGAGATCACACAAGGTAAATAACTAGAAAATATAACCTATATAGTCTAGAAAAGAGGTTACACATGTGCAAAATCTCATACATCTAGAATGCACTCTACATGACCTGTTGGATCAAATCTTTGCTCAAAAATATGAAGGATAGAGAATAGAATGATAAACCCTAACTTGTTGTCACTTTGTATCTCTTTCATGCCCAAGCAAATGTCTAGAACTTAAAAAGATAATAGACTTATGCTTCTTTGCTCAAAGGTAAAAAAATGGCAAAACATTCCAGCAGGGCTTCATCATACTATCTATGGATGATAAAACAAGAGCCCAAGGGTCCTATTTATAGTAAAAGAGGGAGAGAAGAGAGATCTCTTGGGCACCAAAATAGTAGCCTCTAAAATGATTTTCAATTGCCATCTTGGTGAAACTGATTCCAGTTGTTCTCTCATTCAATTGGAGTTTGTCCTTCTCTTTGATTCACCCTCTTGAAATGACTAGGATCACTATAAAATCAATGGTGAGATGACCCTCTATAATAAATGGTTTGGATCACTACAAAATCAATGGATTCTTCCTAAGAGCTCCCATATTTTACATTGCAGACCCATTTATGTTTTTCAAGTGACTTTACTTCTAGTTGCTTCTTCAGGTTCTTTGATTGCTTCTACTTGAAAAAGTCATAAGTAAATCTCTTTTGAAAACTTACAAAGCATTGTCTCTTCCTTTTTAGGTTTTTTGATTGCTTCTACTTGTAGAATTCATAATCAAAGATCTTTGGGAAACCCAATTTGCATTATCTTTGCTTTTGACCCTATCAAGTTCTCTGAATGGCTTTACTTCTTGCTTGAAGACTTTATGCATGAATTTGATATCCTATGGCACATCATCTTTGAATGTCAAAAACAAGTTGGTCACCCTAAATTTTACGTTCTACGACATGTCATGCCTTTGAATCCCAACAGCTAATTGGCCACCCTAAATTTGACATCTTGTAACACATCATCTTTACACCCCAATGGCTAGTTGGTTGTATTAAACTTGGCATCCTACAACACATCATGGGGATCCATTGGATTTATGTTTCATGAAATTTTCCCAAAGTAATTCCTTTGAACAATTTGTTTGAAGGAATTCTTTTAGTGAAAATTCCCAAAACAACGGCTAGTTCCTTCAGGAACTTTTCTCGAAGGATACTTGAGGAAGGAACAAGGTTCCTTCAGAAAATTTTGAAGGGCATTTCCAAAGGAAATGGTCCTTCAAAAGTTTTTTGAAGGGAATTTCCAAAGATAAGGTGCCCTTCAGAAAAGTTTGAAGGGTCACTTGGGAAGAAAAGTGCACTTTAAAACTTTTCTAAAGGGTCACTTGGATGAGAAAAGTGCCCTTCAAAAAAGTTCAAAGGGTCACTTGGGCTAGAAAGTGCCCTTAAAAACTTTTTCTAAGGGTCACTTAGAAGAAAAGTGCCATTTAGAAAAGTCTGAAGGGACACTTAGGAAGAAAAGTGCCATTTGGAACTTTTTTGAAGGGTCACTTGGAAGAAAAGTGCCCTTCAGAAAAGTTTGAAGGGACACTCAGGAAGAAAAGTGCCCTTCAAAACTTTTTCAAAAGTTCACTTAGAAAGAAAAGTTCCCTTCAAAACTTTTCTGAAGGGTCACTTAGAAAGAAAAGTGTCCTTCGAAAAAATTTGAAGGGACACTTGGGAAAACAAAGTGCCCTTCAAAAAAGTCTAAAGGGACACTTTGGGGGAAAACATTATCAAGACCATTTTGGGTTTCCTGATTGGCTTTGCTTATAAAAGTCATAAGAAAATCTCCTCGAAAAACTTGAAGTCATGCATAGTTAGAAACCCATAAAGCATTAGCAGTAATTTGGGTTCATAAACCCATATTACTTGTACTCATGAAACTTTAACAAGTTGAGTCATTCAGAGAACCTGACTTGGTCTTAATAATGTAATTTGGGTTTATGAGGGGCCAAGACTTGACCTTTGGAGAACCCGATATACACTATAATGGATCCAAAACACCTTAGCCATCTTGACTTGCAATTTTGGACCTTTAAAATGACCTGTAATTATAACTATTGTTCAACTCTCCATGAAAATGGTTAAACAAATTATAATGAGGTGAAATTTGGTCAACATTCTTGGTAATTTTTAGGGGAGGCATGCCTACTATGTCAAATACTAGTCACCTGAATCCTTCCATTGGGCATGAAGTCACACATATAGGAACTTCAAAGAGAACTAAACAAGCTTTGGTTTAAAAACATACTAGCTGGGTTGATTACACACACAAGGCAAAGATGCACACTAAACAAATGGAAGGAAAACACACATATGATACAAAGCACCTAGATAAAACAAACACAACTCTTCCCCATCTATTTTGAACAGCTGAAAGGAGTTTCTTTGCTTACACTTGTTGATGATGTAAGGACCACTCCACAAGGTATCAAAATTTATATGTTTTCCTGGTTTTCTTCTATCTTCATCCCATTTCAAAACCAACTCACCTTATTTGAACACTCTTTCCCTTAATCTTTTATCAAAGGATTTCTTCATGAGAATTTGATGGTGTTCCAAAGCTTTGTGTGCATCATCTCTTGCCTCCTGCATCTACATTAATTCTATCAATCTGACCTCCATGAGAGGGATCTCAAGTAACTCTATCTATTGTGCAAGTTCCAAGGTAGGGATCTCTTATGACATGAACAACCTAGCTTCTCTCCCATAGACAAGTACAAAGATAAAATTACTAATTGACTTCTTGGGAGTGATTTTGTCTACCGATAAGGTTGTCTTCAGCTTGTTATGACATGCTCTCTGATTGGTTTCCAACATCCTCTTGATGATCTTGATGAGGTTTTTGTTAGTAGACTTATCTAATCCATTACCTTGAGGGTAGTAGTTGGATGAGGTACTCAAATGAACTCCACTCTTTGTTGCCCAATCAAAATTTTTAGCACTTATGAAAGCAAGTGCATTATATGAGATGATGACATGAGGAGCTCCAAACCTTGTTGTAATGTTGTCATAGGACTCCAAGATGGCATTTTCATTTACTTCCTTCAAAGCAACAACCTCTACCCATCTTGTGAAGTAGTTTGTAGTAGTCAATATCCATTTCTATCCAACACTAGAGGGTTGATCATGCCAATGAAGTCAAGGCCCCATTGCATGAAAGGATAGTCCACTTGGATAGGATTCAATGAAAGGACAACATGCTTCTATTTTCCCAAAAAGAAAACACATTGAGGACAAACCTTAACTCAATGATAACAGTTTTTAAAAAGACCAGGCCAATAATAACCAGCTCTATTTATTTTTGCAACTATTTTTCTAGGAGAGAAGTGACCACCATCTGCACCATTATAGAAACTTTTCTAGCAACATATGAAATTGGTCATTGTTAATGCATCTTAGCAACACATTGCTCACATACTTCTTAAAGAGAATGCAATCCATAAGACAATAAGGAATATCTTGCAGCCTAAAATACCTTCTTTGATATTTGGTCAAGTCATTGAGACCCTCACGATTTTGAAGAAAACTAATGATGTCTTGTGTCCAACTTTGATTCTACATTTGATCAGATAGTTGGTCTTGAACTTGATTTACCAAGGCATACTCTTTTGGTTCTTGAAAGTTAGATGCTAGGTGCTCACATAAACCTCTTCCTCTTACTAGGATTGTTACCTTGATGTCAATGTCATATTCCATCACGTTTGTGATCCATCCAACCCTCTTCTCATTGAGATCCCTGCTTAGGATAAACTCCTTGGTGCTAGGATGGGAGACCACGACATGGATCCTATTTTTGGAGACCATATACCTAAAATTTTTCAAACCTTTAATGATGGTTAAAGATTTCTTCTCAATAAAATAACACCTCACTTTGTAGTCTTCTAAGCCTTGGCTGAAGAAAGCAATTGGATAATCAACATCCTCGTCATTATTTTACATAAGCATGGTTGAGAGTATGTCTAGGTTAGCAAAAGGATAAATAATAAAGTCCTTACAAAAATTTAGATTTAAGAAAGTGGGAGAGGTTGCAATTGCTTTCTTGATTGTCTTAAAGCTGCCTTTACCTTCCTTTGTCTAAGTAAAAACTTGGTTCTTCTTTAGCATGGCTGTGATAGGCTTTACCATAGTTGCAAAGTTTGGGATAAACCTCCTCAAAAAGTTCATTTTTTTCAAGAAACTGTGCATCTCTTTTTTGTGTTGAGGCAAATACAAGCTTAGAATAGCTTCAATCCTTTCAGGGTCAATAGATAAGCCTTCTTTTGAAACAACATGACCCAAAAGCTTACCTTCATAGATAATAAAGATGCACTTCTTTGGATTGATGGATATGTCATACTCTCTACACTTCTCAAACACTTGTCTTAGATGTCCCATATGATCAGCATCATCTATTGAAAAAATGGTTATATCATCAAGGTAAACAAGCAAAAACTTATTGATCAAACCTTTGAAAGCCATGTCCATTACCATTTGAAATGTAACTCTAGCATTGGATAAACCAAATGACATCTTTTAGGAAAAGGTCTCCCACTTGGTGGTGAAGGCTATCTTGAATTGATCCTCTTCATTTACCAATATTTGATTATAATCTGAATAACCAAAAATAAGTGAGAAACATTGAGAACCTAAAACAACTTGCAGAATTTGTTCCATGGAAGGGAGTGGGTAATGATCCTTGAGAGACACTTTGTTTTGATCATTAAAATCCACACAGTCTAATTTCTCCTTTCTTCTTTCAAACTAGCACAAGGTTGGCTCCATGCTCCAATTCAATGGTGTGATGAGCTAGACTTGGGTCAAACCCTTTCAGGTCATTGCATTCCTAGGCAAAGATGTCATGAAACTCTTTGCATAATGCAATAAGAGATTACCTTTCTAGCTAAGAATAAGATTTTCCAATCTTCAAAAGTTTGTTCTTGAAAATCAGAACTCTCTCATAGTTCTCTTCTTTTGTTGAAATGATCATTCTTTGGTTTTTATTTTGATCATCCTCATTGAAGACACTCTCCAAGGCAATCAGCTCCTTGGGTATTTTATTTGTCTTCAACTGTATAGTTTGCTCTTCATAATGATCATGCAAATTCTTTTGATTTCTTGAAGAGAAACCTACCTCATTTTTTAAAAAGTGTGCAATGTGTTCATCACTTTCAAACACTTTCCATGACACTTCATTATTCAGAATGGAAGGTCTCACAATGATCTTGATATGAGATTGATCCTTCTCTTTTTTAACATTAGCAACTGAGTCAAAATGTGCTCTAATTGCAGCCAATCTATCAGTGTGCTTGTTCAAGTCTCTTGGTATGGGTTAAATGTTGAAGGCATCAAAATCCTCAATTAAATCCCATACCCTATGTTTTTAGGACTTGATCAAGGGTTTCTTGGTTTTATATTAAATTCTCACTTGATGAATGACCAACTCACTATCTCCATAGACTTTCAAAATTTTGATTTCTCTCTTCTTTGCCTATTAGAGAACATGAACTAAGCCTTCATATTCTGCCACGTTTTAAGTGCAGCTAAAGTGAAACCTATAAGAAGAGTATTAATTATTATTTTATGGGGAAACCAACATGACACTAACTCATGCACCTACTTTTCTCCTTGAACCATCAAAGAACATTTCCCACATGCCATCAAGCTCATGATCTTCATTAGTGAGTGAAGGAATTGGGACGTCTTTCTCATGCATGCAGTAAGATCCCAAATTAGTTTCCTTAATGAAAGTGTAAGGATTAAGTCAATGTGTTTTAGTGTTGTACTTATCAAGATAGAGGTTATAAATACCTTCAAGAGGAGAAGATGTTTCACTAATCAGGATTGCCTCTTCCTCCTTGCTGATCAGATAGTTTTGATTTGTCATTGTTTCCAAGTATGGTTCAATGTGTAACCTTACAAGGGTTGAGTCCTTATGGTTACCTTGGTTCCATACCTTGTTTTGAAAGCTAGAAAAGACCAATCAGCAAAAAGGTATCCTCCTATTTTGGCTATAAAGTCCCTAGACAAGCATATAGCAAAGTGTGGTGGAAGGTCCACCACCATAATATCTTGCATGATAGGGAAAATTGGATAGCCATGTAAAAATAATTTCATACCTTTGACCAATCTTACTATCTTGGTTGGAGTTCCATCCAACTACAACATGCCTTTACTATGTGGCTCATAGTTCAAACCCAATTTATCAGCCACTACTTTAGGCATAATAGTAGTGCTTGCTCCACTATCCATAATATAATTGTAGACCAGCTTATCTCTTACAAAGAGTGTGAGGTAGTGTGATCTAATAATTTGACTCAATAAACAATGGTTATTATCATGTTAGTTTCAAAATAAAAATAAAATGAAAGAAACACACTAACTAGTATAACATCTCTAGGTCTAAACACTAGAGACAACTTAGTTAACAAACATGAATAAAACACATAATTATAATGTAAAAGAAACCTTATTTTACCTTTATTGTATGCTCTAAAATTCTTGTTGTAGTTACTTGCTTAGCTTATGCTCATGAAGTCTTCATCAAAGGAGGCTTGGCTATCTCCTCTTCTCCTTGACACTTTGGCTTGTGGATTGGATTGGCTTGGAATCAATTTCACATAGTAACACTAATTGCAATGGATTTTGGAATCATTTGTGCATTATAACTTTTAATTTTCAAGACTTAGAAATGATGTTCACAGATTCTCTATTTATAGATTTTTGAGAATGTCTAAAATCAACCTGAATCATCCATCTTGAGATTGAGATGTGTGGTTGAGGATTAATTCAATTTTTATAATTAAATTTATAATTATCCTCATTATGAAATTAGAAGAAGTGGCAATTAAGAGGCATAGAAGGCATTGATGAGGCATGGAGGGCATAAATCTTGATATTTGTGGCATTTATGGCCTAGGGATGTCTTTCCAAGAAATGAGATCCCTTGATGATACAAATATTTAATATTCATTTTTAAAACAAATTAGTCAATAATTTTCCATGGAATTCTTAATTAATCCTTGATTTGGATTAACTATCTCTTAAGCATGATTAAGCACTTTGTGCACAAATTACCCAAATTGATTAGAATGCCTTGTTATTGGTCCAAAATTTGACTGGATTAAAATTAGAAGGTAATGTTACATGTGTCTGAAAAATTATCCCATTTAGGATGTTACCAGCACCAAATAATGAAGGCACATGTCTTGTGTAAGATATTTGATAGAAAAGATCAATCCAGAGCACCTAAGGGTAAAATTGGCATTTTGACTCAAAATGATATGATCAAAGATAGCTGGCCCATAAATTAAATTTCCCCATTTAGGGACACCCTAGCCAAAATTGGCACTTTAATATGTTAGTTTGACATCATTTAACGTGTTTTAGTGTTTTTAAGCTAAATTGTGTATTTTGGTAAAAATTGGTCAAAATCCTAATTGGAAGTTATCGGTGGCCAGATTTAGGTGTCTACAGTTAGCCCATATTTGGGAATGTATTGCAAGATATAAGAACATTAATGTATTTTTAAAGAATGAATTTTTTTTTATATGCCTTGAAATGCAATGATGATAAACTAACTACATGATGCCCCCTTGAGGGAATATTTGGCACAAGTAAGTGGACAAATGGTCCCCGAAAAGAAAGAAGTGAAAAGAGGGGACCAAATAAAAGAAAGATGATGGGGTGAAAACATAATGATATTGAAAAAGTAGTCAAATTCATTGAGAATGCAAGTGGGATGGTGTAAATTGGTTTGCCCAAAGACGGTTATAAGCATTGTACCTCGATAGTGGTAATGTGGTATGATAACACAATGATTTACCCAAAGGTGGTTATAATCATTGAGAACATGGAGCTTCTCCTGTTAGGATAGATAAACAAGATAATAACATACCCATGTATGGATAGAAAAAGGGAAGTGATGACAACACAATGATTTGCCCAAAGGTGGTTATAATCATTAAGAAATATAGGTGGGATGGTGTGCAATGATTTGACCATAGATAGTTATAATAATTGGACCATGATTATGGTAACCATGATAAACTTGGCTGAGGATGATGATAACTTAGCAACCTACTAATAGGGAGATACTCATCTGAATTAATAAAGGTTAAAATTATTTCATGTTTAATTACTCTATTTGGGATATGATTAGGATATAATCAAGATGTTGGTGTCAAAAATATGCCACCATTATTGAATAAACTTATTAATGTTGAGGTTTGTTGCAGCATGTGTCGATAGACATCATGGTATAACATCATCAGGACTTGGCTGAAATATGCATAAGCACTAACTTCCGTAATCCAATACTCAATATCAAACAATGCACCAATGATAAAAACCATGATAATATAAACATATGAATATGGATGGATTCAAGTGTAAGTGTGGGCAAGGAATCACTCAATAAACACACATAAACTAAATCAAGGAAATAGTGTTGAAATCAAACAAATAGGTAGACAAACAAATAAAATAACCAAAAACAAACAAACAGACAAATAAACAATGAAATAGAAACCATACAAACATTGCCCCTAGAAGATAGGAGACAACTTAATAAATAAACAAAATAGGGGAATAGAAGAAAAAGAAGGGGGTGGCCGAGTTGTCTTCATATGCACTAGGCAAGTGGAAGCTTCCTACACAGTTCCATGTATGTAATATCCAACAAAAAGTTCAAGCCAAATGTAGTTTTCCCATGGAATGGGAAGAAAATGATAACTGATGAAAACAAAAAGAATGGATGTGATATAAGAATAGGAATGGTATTGCAAAATGGCAAGTTTGTGAGAGAAAAGGGCCAAAAAATATGGATAAACTAAGTGATAAGTGGTTTGCTTGTAACTTAACAAGGGTTTCCAAAATCTTTAAGGCAAATAAGAGGTCAAATGCTTTTGGTTTTTTCTAACAATTTTATAAATGTTTTTGGAATTTTTTGAAGTATCTCAACTCGATTAAGAATGATGAGACACTAAATGGTTCAAAATCATAAAATGGTGAGAGTATTTAAACTAAGGTTACTTGTAAAATGATGAGAGCATTCAAACTTAAGTTACTCACAAAATGGTGAGAGCATTCAACCTTAAGTTTCTCAAAAAATGGTGAGAGTGTGGTGGGAAGGGTGACTGAGTTAACCTTAATAAGTATTGAGTGTTACCTACATAGTCTCAAAGTAGGACCTCAAATCACTATAGTTTGGCCCTTACAATGGAGGAATTTGACTAGTATAGCAGTCAATTCAAACAAAATAGACATATTTAGTAAAAAGGCATAGTACAACACAGGAAGTGGTAAGTTGGTATGCCAAGGCTTAATAAATAAATATTAACCCTTATTTGCCTATGGGTGGTTATAACTAGGACACAATTATATGGATCAATGGTACTAATTTTCTCAAAGGTGGTTATAATTAGTAACAAGATCGATGATAAGAAATGAATAACAAATGAAAGATACAACTACCAAAACTTTTATCACACTGCTCCAAAATATGATATCTATTTGAAGTACTTGAACCAACTAATAAAAATAATCAAATTTTTTGATGCTAAAAATATGTAATGAATGACAAAAAATCAAGGTTAAGTGGGCTAGGCTTTAGAACACACTGAGTTGATAGAATGGAATGGTAAAATGGATACAACTAAGAGGATAGAGAAGGATGATATTTGTACAAAGAAGAATAGTGATAAAATGACATAATTGAAATGATCCTTATAGACAATACACCTTAGCACTTAAGCATATTACCACTTGAGATGAATAATATTCATCAGATCAGGAAGTTCATCTCTGTTTGGTGTGGCAAGCCTGTATGTTGTTGATCCATAATCTATAGTAATGATGAAAGGCCCTATCTAGTTTGGTTTTGAATTTGCCTTTATGCTTCTTCTCATCTATGGTATTCTTTTGGTTTTTTTAAGAACAAGATCACCAATTTCAAATGTTTCATACTTAACACACTGATTATAGTGGCTTTTGAGTCAGTTCTAACATGTTTGAAGATTATTGAGTGTAGCTATGCATTTCTCATCAAATAAGTCTAGCTCTTACAGACTAGCTACTCGATAGTCATGATCATCTAGGACATGTTTGAAAGAGATTCATAGTGAAGGTAATTCGACCTCAATGGGAAGGATGGCTTCAGTACCATAAATAAGTGAGTATGGAGTGGTTCATGTGGGGGTACATTGATTGGTATGGTATGCCCAAAGAGTAGGGAATATCTGTAGGTGTCAATCATGACTGGTATCATTGAAAATATTTTTGAGAATATTGACAATGGTTTTATTTGATGCTTTGGCTTGGCCATTACCTTGAGGGTAATATGCTGAAGAAAAATATTGTGTGATGTTATATTTGGTATATAGTTGGTCTACATCCTTATTCTTGAATGGTCCTCCATTATCAAATATAATGTCATAAGGGATACCATAGCGACAAATGAGATGGTTGAAGATGAATTTGGAAATTTGATTTTTAATCACGTAAGTGAGAGGTATAGCTTCAACCCACTTAGTGAAATATTCAGTGGCAGTAAGGATATGTTTATGGCCATCAGATGAAGTGGGGTTGATCTTCCCAATGAGATCAAGTCTCCATATAGAAAATGGCAATGGTATCAACATTGGTTTCAAAGTTTTTGTTTGGGCATGAATTAGATTAGTATGTTGTTGACATTTGTCACACTTATTTATATATACAGTGAAATCTACGTCCATCATGCGCCAATAATAACCAGTACGTGGGAGATTTTTAGATAGGATTGCCCTGCTAGAATGAGCTCCACATACTCCTTTGTGAACCTCTCTTAACCCTGGGGTAGACTCTGCCAAAGTTAAATAATGAAGTAGAGTTCCATCAAAACTATGATGGTAAAAAGTGGATCCAAGTAGAGTATAACAAGTGGAATGATTAATGAAAGCTTTAGTTTGTTTTCAAGATAGGTTAGGCAGTAGAACTTGGTCATGAAGGTAGTTGTAAAGGTTTAAATACCAGATAGAATTAGGACCAATAATATCACAAATCATGACAATAATTGAAGGTTCATGAACTGGTGTTGAAAAATTCTTGATGAAGAGCTGATACTCTCTAACTTTATCTATTTATCAAATCAAAGAGATAATAGTAGCCATGTCATCTATAGTTCTATTACTATCCCTTGGTATGTGCTCAAATAGAATGTTGGCAATTTGTTTCTTAAGAGTGTCATCCATGGATTTATATGGAACCGGCTTGTCATCTTTGGTCTAAAAATTATCTCTAGTGTCTAGACCTAGAGATGTTATGCTAACTACTATGTTTCTTTCATTTTGTTTTCATTTTGGAACTAACACCATACAAACCATCCTCTCTTGATTCAAATTCCTAGATCATATTATAGGATCATAATTGCTCCTCTAGGCCAAACATTGAAGGAATGAAAAGCAATGACCAATGAAGATCACAAACACATTCTTGACAACTAGATCTGTATCAAGTTCTTGACAGAGTAACTATTCAGATGAGGTGTGGGATATCAATTAACATAATCAAGTATTTTATTTATATCATTTGTTGATTAGGACATGCATCTCCCCATCAACAAGAAAAATAGAATCAAAAACCACACCTAGGCCAACAACATGTACTATATCATTTCACATTGCCATTTCCATTATTGCATATCCATTTGCCATTGTTGTAGATCCCAACCATTCACCTCACCACTTGGGGGAAACCCTATTACCATTTTATCCATCCTATCATTCCATTCCTATCTAGACCAAAGCTTGTTTTTAGTCATCCTACCCAATCCTATTTTGATCTTGGTTCATTTGGTTCTTCCTACACTTTTTGTGAGGGGATTCCGATCAAGTTTCAACAATCAATATAATCTATGTTTACAATGATAGTCTATGAAATTAGTGTGATAGTTGATCTAGCAAGGTATCTTTCATTTTTCATCTAGTATTAGGTTTGTTTATGTGAGCCTGAGTATAACCACCTATGGGCAAATCAGTGATTCACTAGTCTTGCTACTCATTATAAACACCTATGTGCAAATTAGTATCATTGACCTATGTCATTGTATCCTAGTTATAACCACCTATGGGAAAACTAGGGGCAACACTTGTTTATCATGCATTGTTGCATCACCTTGCCATTACTATTTTCATGTGACTAGCCATTTATCAGATTTGAGAACTTGTTGGGATCTAGTTAGTTTTTCCTCACCTTTTATGTGGATGTAATTACTATGAATTGAGGTCATTTTAGGATTATGTGGGTAAAATTCATGGAATCAAACATATCCATGAATAAAACATATGTTATAGAAGTAAAACCGATCCATGATCATGATAACATGCCAAAACTAGCTAACTTCAGCCCTTTTGGAGTTATAAAGACACTAGGTTCATGAAATTAACTCATAAGAGGTCAATATGATCAAACTCAACTTAGCTAAAATGTATAAGTTTTCATCATTGTATAAGATTTGGTTGTGAAACTAATATCTTACTCAGATAGTTTGCGAGAATAATCTATTGTTTATTGATGTTATCCATATTTCTTTGTTTGGTGATTCTAGACATGATACTATTGGTATTAGCCACACATAATAATTAAAATATGTATAATATAACGTAGATCAACATAACACAAGAGATATCAATGGGCTAGCCTAGCCAAATATGAAATATATTCAGAAATAGAATAATACCCTTTAAGTAAGGCAACACCATACAATACTTCTTAAGGAATGAATACCTCCACAATTCTACTTTGAAGACACCTCAAATATACTTCTAAAAAATAGAAGACTCTCCAATTCCTAATATCCTTTAAAATGATATTAATCTCCTTTATATAGACCTATATTACTAATGATGGATGGGTAAGAACCTAATTCCAATGTAGGCTGACTCATTAACCAGTGTAACTAATTTCACAAGTTACTCATTTGACCCAATATATTAAACTCATATAACTAACAAATGGAGATGTGTGCCACATGTAGGCATCTCTAACAACCCATATAATTTATCATATCATATTTGTAGGTACGTAACATACCATCCCTCATTGACATGTTTTGTTCTCGAAACATGATAAGAAACCAAGTAATGAGTGTTCTTCAAATCATTACACACTTGTCTTTATGCCTAATAATCCAACCAACAATACTTAATTTTAGTAGGTGAGAGCTCACCAATCATGGTTATAAATTCCATTATGATACTTTGATTCTATTCATGATCATAGTCATACTTCTTTCATGTCCATGCATAATGATTCCTCTTTTGATTCCATATTCCATATTTTGTTACACTATTTTAAATCCATGCATGACCATAACAATTCTTTTTTGGATTCCATACATAGACATAATGACTTCTCCACTAATTCCTTGTGCCATAATCCACTACACTACTTTGATTCTATGTATAGCCCTTGTTTTTTCTCCATTGATTCCATGTGTAGCCATAGTGATTGTTCCTATGATTCCATATACAACCCACGTGATTTTTTCTATGGCACACCCTAGCATGCCTTCATTATTTTTATTTCCCATGATTATGTGGATGTCTATATTCCTCAACCCTAGCAGACTTTTATGATACTTTGACCTTATCAACATTTTTTTCTACCTCTTACACTTGTTTTCTTGTTAGTGACTTTTTTTCTTGAGTGGATGAATCATGCTTTTATGTTTTTACCGTTTCTTCAATTTTTTGTTCACCTAAATCTTCCTTATGCTTTTCTTCACCATATTCAACTTCATCCTCATTCTCTACCTTGATATTTCTTTATTCTTTGCTAGATTCGATATCCTAAAAAGTGACCTTCTTTCTCTTGTACCAAAGCTTTATGAAGTTCTCCTATATTTTAATATGAGTTAATCCCAAAGTCTCTAACCAAGGATACCCAAGAACAATATCCAAACCATTTATATCCAAAAAAATAAAATATCAACGATAAACATATTTTTCCATTGTGAGATTCAAATATTGAAACACTTGAATTTTCTTACCATCTACTTGATCCTCCTTAATTTTATTTAGTTGAATTTGTAGATATTGGGCCACATCCATATTGATGTAGTATACTTTATACTAAGGTTTTATATATACAATGACATTCTTCTCTTGAATGCATGTATGAAATCAAAGTATTAAAGTATGTTTATTTGAAACTACACTCTTTTAACCTTTATCATCCATTTCTCATTTGTGCTCATCATGATCCTCTACCTCTCCTTATACATCATTTGTAGCCTCATCTTTATCATCATTATTTTCTTCCTCTTTTATTTCATTTTCATCCTTATCATATGATTTCACATTTTCTTCCTCACCATCTTGTCTTAATGTGTCCCATTTTTATAAGAAACATTGCTCCATTTCTTCCCAAGAACAATTATGTTTTTATAAACTCAATTGATCCTACCAATTTTTTTCTTGACATGTAAAGTATCTCATAATTCTAAATCTCCATTTCATACTCCAAGAATATTTCATCTTGAATTGAAATCACCATTCTGTAAACTTATCACCATCCTCTCAACATCAATATTTTAACTACATTATCCACAAAAATTAAGGTTTTAAGTGTTGGGTGAATATTTTGTCGTCAACTAACTGATGACAAAATGGGTATATCAGCCACAACGTAGGGAGATTTACACCATGAAAATTATGGGTTTACCAGATCTGGATGAAGTAAATCTCTCCTCTCATCAAGGGGAGGTTCCCTATAGATACTCATGCGCTATATGCATATATATAATTAAGCAGAAAATAACACATGGGGGTGGTATAACAGCATCTACCTCTCTTTTTTTAGAGGTAATGTACAAAGAACAAAAGAGGAAAAATCTTGGCCTTAAGCTAACAACACTCCTCTTCTTTCAGGAATGATATTAAACAGAGAGAAAGAAATCACCTGAAGTAACAAAGTCCACAAGAAAGCTCACGCAAGCACAAAGTCTTCCGTAGCTTCTTTCACCGATTCGAAACAAGTACAACCATAGAATAAAGTGAAACACAAAGTCTTTACCTGAAACTACAAAAGATAACTGAATCTCAAAGATAAAAGCAGCACAAAGTCTATCTTCTACCCTCTAGAAGCATCCTTAGATAATATAAACACATCCACTTTGCTTATTAAATCAGATGAATAAGATATTACCAGGAAAAAGGATATAAGAACTATTTCTTAAATAACACAGACAATCTCAACACAAAGTCTGAAATAACTTGCTTCTCATTCATTCAACCAAATATGATTTACAAATTTGAGCACAAAGTCTCAAAAGTTGCTTTAATTTCAGCAGAGTATTTGCTATTAATTTTCCAAGATTATTTACAAATGAGGTCTCCACTATATATAGGGAGAAAATCCTCAAAAATAGAAAATAATAAAATATACAAAATATCTTGGTCAAAGATGACTCATCTTTGACTTTTAGATATTTTTCTAAACTTTTTACACGTAATTACATTTTTCAAAACTGCATGCACTTTGCATAAAATAGAAGTGCATAAGGATAGAAGAAGAAATAAGGAGAGAGAGAATCAATTCTTGCCACCAGACTTTTTAAGATGAGCATCGTACATTGTGATAGATGCCTGAATTCCTATGCAGTCTGGCGCAACTGCATTCTTGGAGATGATTCTTACTCTGATCAATGCATCCTTCAATGTTGTGATGGCTTTAGCATGGCCAGTTAACCTGGATTTCAGATTCTCCAAAGTTAACTGAGAATCTAGAATGTTGTCCACTGAAGACATTGAGAAGGATTTTTATTCAAAATCTTTCCGAATCATCTCCTTAAAATTATGAATCATCTCTTCTGCCGGAAGGAACTGATGGTCCTTAGAGGTCAAGTTGCATGGCAGCTCTTCTAACTTATTTAGCAGGATTAGGTCACTCTTCTCACTAGCTTCCTTGAAAGCTTTAAAATCATCAATTAAGTCATTGAGTACCTGGATTCTGAAGACCAGTGACTCCTTGATCTCAACATAGGAGTCCTTGTTGGAGATGACACCGATAGATATCAGGGTGCTCTTCTTGAGATCCTTCATTTATTTCCATCTATTGAGATCTTTCTCCAAGCTATCAATTTCTTGAGAGATAAGGGAGACAAAATCATCTACCTGTGCTTTCACTTTCTTCATTTTACCTGTCCTTTCTACCACCTCTGACAGCAAAGAAACTCCCTGAGTATGCATCCTTTCGATATAGTCCTCCAAAAATTTTCCCTTTAAATAAGTCTTTTCTGCCTTTTGAATGACTGAGTCATCCATTGAGAAGGCCTCTAGAGTTGCTGCTTCAGGAGGAAGAGTGAACCTTTTGATCACTGTCATCAGCTGCTCTATTTTTAGCTTTGTAATAATCCTTCATCTCCTTTTCTCTGTCAAATTTTTGGACCATAATGTCCATGGCAGCCTGAAGATCACTTTTTGCACCTTCGTGAGTAACTTTGCCAAGTTCAACATGAGATATGGAGTAGCTACTCATCTCAAAACCCTCAAGGGTTGCATCTTGTGGGGGCCTAGCCATTTCTAGAAAATTTTGCCCTTTTTTTTTGACTAATTTGGATAGGATCCTTGGCCTCTTCGGAGCCTTTGCTTTCACCAGCACTAACTTGCCAAAGTCGAACTCATCTGGGGAGATGGCCATCTTTTTTATTTTTGACGTGAAAGCAGACATCCAAGGTGGGAGAGAAGTACTTATTGTGGCAATGGTTGTCTCTGCTAGTGTTACTATAGCAGCTTCCACACTGCTAGTGGTGATAGTAGTTGCAGTCGAAGTAATTGGCAAAACTGCACCAACTACTAATTTTGGCTCAGGGGCAGGGCTCACTGGCAAGTTGAAAGAAGGAGACGACAGACATGGAATGGATCCAGAAGAGTGAGGGGAACCTCTGGAAGGACCCTGACGATCACCAAATACAACCCTGGAAGGAGAAGCGACTCCAGAAGAGGGAACACTGATTAGGGAGATAGGAGAAATGAGCACCACATGAGATTGAGGGGAAGAAGGAGAGGCACTCTGGATCAGCTGTGCTTGTTCTTGTGAGAGTGGAGACCCAACACTTGGTTGTTCTGATGGTTGATCCTCTATCTCCATGGGTTGAGCTGCCTGTGCCTGAGGGCTTTGTTCTTTGGTTCCTTCGGCTACCATTTCAGGCCCTTGTGCAGTCTTAGGCTTCTTGGATACAAAGATGATCCTAGGCTTGTGAGGCCTAGAAGGAGAAGGGACGTCACCTTTGTTTTTAGTTTTGTTCTCCACTTTCCTCTTCAATTCTACCTGGTATTCAGCGTCTAATTCAGTAATAAATTCCCTCAAGGTGATCCCTTTGGCTGCTAACCAATCATTGGTGTTAGCCAATGTTGGTTCAAATCTTTTTCTCAGAAAAGTCAGCTCCTTCTTAGACCACTGAATTGGAGGGAGAGGGGAACCAACAACCTTTTCTACCAGATACCTGCTATTTATGATGTTCCCATCATCGATTAAACTAGAAGGGATCTCTACAAGCTTGAGATATTCTATCTGCTCCAGTGTTAGATGGCAATAGTCCATTTTCCTTATCTCTTTAGCTGTCCTCAGGTCCACCCAGATATCCTCAATCATGGGTTCATGGAACTAAGTTTTTCTTCTGATCTTCTCCTTGACCCCCCTGTAGTCAAATTTCTCCCATCTTTTTAATGGCTTGATAGTAACCATGTGCATTTCTATTTCCATGACCTTGGCTTTGGTTGATGTAGCAACTGAAAACCTGCCAATCTAGATTGAAAACTTGAAACCAGGTCTCTTAAGTTCCATCTATTTAGTATGCACGACAGCCAGTTGTCAGC
This sequence comes from Torreya grandis, assembly GCA_037957365.1. Classification (NCBI taxonomy): domain Eukaryota; kingdom Viridiplantae; phylum Streptophyta; class Pinopsida; order Cupressales; family Taxaceae; genus Torreya; species Torreya grandis. The sequence continues at coordinate 1,549,552 of JARHVA010003607.1, forward strand.
AAAGTTCCATTAGAACTAATTTGTCTAAAAGGAATCTAGGGAGCATATAGGGGTAGCCTTGGTAAAAACCAACCCAAAGATAACAAAAATTAGGGAACTAAAGGAACATGCAGCCATAATCGTTTACTACTGCCCAAGCCTCGTCTGATATTCTCTTCTGCTCAAGTTGAGGATCGAAGAGACAAAAACACAGCAAAAAATATGTCATTTACTCATTTGAAATGACGTGTTGACCCCTGAAGCATCAGCTGAGGATAATATGAGTAGACTAGGGTGGTCTTTCTATCTCCTTCTATAGTCAATCTCGGGAAAGATCGCATTGCGGAAACTATATAGACTAGGTACAAATTCATATAGAACTTGAAGGAAGTCTGTACCTTGGTCAACTGTTCGTGAATGGCATTGTTGACTTGTTCTCCCCAAAAGATAGTTTGTTTGCCCTGGAGGATGATCTTAATGAATGGATACATCCATTCATAGAACTGTGAAGAAGATGGGAGGCCCCATACTCTGCTGAGAAGGGTGATCAAGTCACCAACCTCTTCGACGAAGTCACTCCTTGGGAATTTCTATGGCCATCTAGGGAGGCCGGTCTTGGGGGTCTTCAGCCACTTGTAATTTATTACTTTCTTTGCCCTCTCAGGGTCTTTATCATACTCCTTATGTGCATCCACGAAGTCAATTTAGGTTACTTCAGTGGCTGGAGGTCACAAGAAAACTTTGTCGATAAAATTAGGGTCCAACTAAATTATCATGTTGCCACTGACGTCTAAAACCGATCTGGTCTATTTGTTGTAAAAATGCGTGCATTGGAGGATGAAATCAGCATGATGTGCTGCTACCAAAAAGGTGGCCACCAGGTGGATGTTGCTCTCAACGATCCTCTTTATCCCAGTGCTGGGATTTATCAACTTTGTTCGCGCCAGGAACTCAGCCATGTTCATGTGGTCGATCTCAGTGTCTCAAATGTCTTCAACATTTGAGGAGATTGAGGTAGGTGGGAAGACACTCTGGTACTTATATTTCATGTTTTTTGCCTTCTAGGGAGATGCTTCCATCATGGAGAATGATCCTGAATGGATGGGAGCAGATGTGTAGGAGTTCACTGAAGGTGCTGCAGTCATGATCACAGATGAGAGGAGAGTGGATGAGAGAGGAAAAATGCAATTTAAGTGATATTGGTTACTGGAGGTCACTTAAATAGGCTAGGTCCAGAGAAGGAGTGGAAAACTAGGAAGAAAAGGAAAGAAAGGGACAACTCGGAAAAATTCCTGAGAGTTGAGAAAAAATGGAGGAAAAAATGCAAGGGCGGCAAAAATCACCGCCCCTGCAAAAGTTGGAAAAAGGGTAAGGGCGGTGAAAATCGCCGCCCTTGTAGTTGGAAAGAAAACATGTAGGGGTGATGATTTTCACTGCCCTTGCAGGCACGAAAAAAAAGGTAGGGGTGGCGAAATTCACCGCCCCTATATTTTCAGTTAAAAAATCATGCAGGGGCAGCAAAATTCACCACCCTTACACATAGGGGGAAGAAAAAATGTGGGCGGCAAAAAATGCCACTCACGTGAGTTTCTGAAGGAAACCCACGGTTATAGGAGGGAAAAATAAATATCCGTGGTGAGGAGAGGAAGGACGCGGGCAAGGACGCGGGCGGCAAAATTTGCCACCCACGTGAGGTTCTGAAGGAAACCCGCAGGCCAGAGGAGAGAGGGAGGAGGAAAAATAAACAAAACAACATTTAACTAATACTAAGCTAAAACATAAATAAAACAAGAAATAAATTCAAAAAACAAACCCTACCTGAGAAACTGTGCGTGCCACGAGGTTGAATTCATGAATACGTGCTTCGAATCGTCAACTGGGGTGCTCAAGTGAAAGAGGTAGGAGGAGAGGAGGAAGAAATGAAGAGAAAGGGGCTCAAATTGGATTATATGGGATGAAAAACCCACCCCAACAACCTGCCATGCACGGCCATTACTTTTGCGCATAGAAATTGAGACGTGCAAGGGTGGCAAAATTCACCACTGTTGCATGTTCGGTTCATCTTTGCAGGGGCGACGAAATTCACCACCCTTGCATGACAAAGAGTAGGGGTGGAAAAATTTACCACCCTTTTAGGAAAAAGTGTAGGGGCAAAAAAACTTTCCGCCCTTTCAGTAAAACAAAGGAAATGTAGAGGAGGCAAAAAATACCGCCCCTGCGGGGAAAATGAAAGAAAAGACTAACTCCGGAAGGAGAATCTAGGGGAGGGAAAAATTAGCCGGGATGAGATTGTAACCACTTTCACGTTCTGAGGCCAAGATGAGAATGAATTCAAAATCCATCTCGAAAAATGAACTTAGAGAGACGAAAGATGAAACAGACAAGTTTCGTAGGGGGTTGTTCCTAAAAATGAGCTAAGCTGATTTTGGAAACAACAACTGGCTCCTATTGGGGAACTTCCACTGATTGAATTGATTAGTAGGAGTAGAAACCAGTCTCTAAGTGCCTTCATCCAAGCATCCCAACAACCAGTCTTTGAGAAAGGGGCTCAAATCAAATTATATGAGGTGAAAAACCCACCCCAACAACCTGCCGCACGCGGCCATTAATGTTGTGCACAGAAATCGAGACATGCAAGGGCAGCAAAATTTACCGCTCTTGCATGTTCGATTCATCTATGCAGGGGTGACAAAATTTGCCGCCCTTGCATGCAAAAGAGCAGGGGCAGCAAAATTTGCAGCCCTTGCAGGAAAAAGTGCAGGGGCGGCAAAATTTGCCGCCCTTTCACTAAAACAAAGGAAATGTAGAGGTGGCAAAAAATACTGCCCCTGCAGGGAAAATGAAGGAATATACTACATCAGCATTTATTTTTCCTTCAAATGTAGGAATATCAAAATTTACCTGAACCTTGGAAGGGTGTTGGGGCACTGAAAGGACGTTCCCTAGATGAGGAGCCATGAAGTGGAGCCGCAGAGCCAGGATTTCCCATCAGAAGTGTTTGAAGAATTTGGGAAAGTTTTTGTAGCATCTATGCTTATTGCTATTGGAGGGTTTCATTCACCATTTCTTTGAAAGGATCAGATGTCTCGGTGTCATCTACCATTTGAAGTCATTTGGAGCGAATAAGTGGAAAATTTGGAAGCTCTGTTGTTTCCCACCTAAGTTTCTTATAGTCTGACCTCATCCTCAGGATCATACACTCTCAAGACAAACTGCTATGATACCACTGATCCAAAACTTATAAGTTTTGGTTGATAAATATTTCAATAGCATAGAAAAATCATAGTAATAATGAATTCTCTGAGAAGAGATGTAGTATTACTCAAGATCTCAATACAAATATATGCTTAGCTCTGGGAAGAGATGTCTATCTTCACATTTCAGGTGACCTCCTCAGCTATACACATTTTTAAATCTTGGGGAGGATGTGGAAGGTCACCAATCTTGAGGTAGATCAAGTGGTTCGACTTCCAAGATTTAAAATAATACAAAATTTGAGAAATTACTATTTTTAGAAACTTACAATTTTTAGACTACACTACTCAAATTGAATTTTGGGGAACTTTCATTGGGTTTTTGGGTGTCAAACTTTATTAAAAAAAGCTCCATGCCATCTCATGATTTTATGATCATTATTATATTTCCAACGGTTCAAACGGTGAGTCAATTGGAGCTATGGTGCAAAAGTTATGGCTCCTAGAAGTTCCGTCATCAATTGGGGTGGAACTGTCACCCGAATTGTCACCTAAATTATTGCCTGGATCATTCCTCCATCATTGAGAAGCAATGGTACCCATTGTGTCAATGTTCCCCATCATGTGTGGTATTTATTTCTTGATTTGATTTTCTATGATCCACTCACCTTGATGGCTAAGCTGGCCTCTTTTGACCACTTGATAAAGCGGAATAGAGCATCCTCTTGTTGTCTTCATCTAAGTATCCAGAATCTGATCCTCTTCCACTGGAGAAAAACTCTGTGGATCAAGCTCATCAATGTCTAGTTGTTTTGCTACAACTGAAGTGTCCAATAGAGGTGGATGATGGTTTGAAGAGCTCCACATTGAATATTGGATGCAGGCCAAGGTAGGTTGGTAGGTTCAACTCAAAAGCATTTTCTCCAACTCTTCTGGTGATGGTGTAGGGACCATATCATAGAGGCTGAATATTTCTATGTGGGCCTACAAGTCATTCCTTCTGAAGCCACAACCAAACCTTGTCACCCATAAAAAATTGGTGTGCAATCTTATGTTTGTCATGGCATTACTTATACTTTTGATTCATCTTCTCCAGGATGTCATGAACTTGTTGCTGAATGTGTTGCATTTGTTCAATAAACTTTGTTTCTTTTGCTACCTCAGATCTTCCATGAGGTGTGTATTCTATGGTGGAAAATAAAACAGCTATATCAATTAGTGCCATGGGTTTGAGCCCAAAACATACTTGTAATGGATTGTGCTTGGTCGAGCTGTGCAGTGCCTGATTGTATCCATGTTGTATGAAAAGAAGTCCCTCATCCCATGTGTGTGGATGTTTGGAGTGATACATATGAATCATGTGAATAATCAAGTGGTTTACCACCTCTATTTGACCATCAGTCTGTGGATGGAAGGCTGTGGACTTCATCAGCTTAGTATCCATCATCTTCCATAGAGTGGACCAGAAGATGCTCAGGAACTAGATATCTTGATCTGAGATAATGGACTTGGGGAGACCAAAATGGAGGCATACATGAATAAAATATAGTTGAATAGTTTCCTCAATAGTTATATTTTTCTTACAAGCAATCATGATATCCATTTTTGAAAAATGATCAACTACCACAAAAATATAGTCCTTACCATGTTTTGAAGTGGGCAAACCTGAGAGAAAATCCATTGAGATAGATTCCCAAGGCCTAGTTGGTTTTGGCAATGGCATGTACAATCCTTGATTCTTATTTGTTGGCTTGGATATTTCACATGGGGTGCAATATTTGAGATATATTTCCACATCCTTTCACATATGGGGCCAATAAAAGTATTTTTGAAGAACTGCCAATGTCTTTTCAATACCAAAGTGTCCAGCTGTCCTACTAAAGTGTGTTTCCCATATCATCTTTTGTTGCTCTAAAAATGGAACATAGATGTGCCCCGTATGATAGAGGACATTATCTTGTAAATATAAATCAGAAACATGTTTACCTTTTTGAAGTGCTTGATATGTATCAACAAAGGTAGGATCTGCGTCATACAGAGCACCCCAAGTGGCAGTCTCATGTCTGCACAGGTCAAGAACTATTGTTAGTGTAATAATTAGTGGGTGGATTAGACAATCTATATCTGTATTTGAGCTCCCCTTTTTGTGTTTGATTATCAAATGGAATTTCTGAAGATATGTGGCCTACTTTTGATGCCTCTCATTTGATAGTTTACTTTGCATCTGGATGAATTCTAATGGTCTGTGGTGAGTGTGGATGACCATTTCTTTCCCCAAGATGTAGTGTTTCCATTGTTTTCAGGCTTGCACAATGGCATAGAGCTCCTTATCATATGTTGGATATTTCCTGACTATATCAGTGACAGTTTCACTATGATATGCAACAGGATGGCCATGTTGCATGATGACAGCTCCCATGGTGTATTCAGATGTATCTATCATCAACTCAAAATGTTGATGCAAATATGGCAAGGCAAGAATAGGGGCTGAGTAGAGTCTATTCTTCAAATTCTCAAATTCTCTTTGTTGTATTTCACCCCACTAAAATGTAGCTTTAACTCCTCCTTTGGTCACTTGGGTTAGTGACCAAGCAACATGTGCAAATCCAAGAACAAATATGTGGTAGAAATTTGCAAGACCCAAAAATCTGCAAAGCTCTGTGAGAGTCCTTAGTGTGGACCATTCTCGAATAACCTAAATATTTTTTGGATCAACATGGACCCCTTCCTCATTCACAATGTACCCAAGGTACTGAATTGTTGTCATCTCGAATGTGCCTTCGTCAAGATTTGCATATAGTTTGTGCTCCTAAAGAGTTTGAAGCACCTTACGAACATGTTGCAAATGTTCTTCCCATGTTCTGCTATAGATGAGTATGTAATCTAAGTAGACAACAAAAAATGAGTTGGTGAAGGGTCGTAAGATGTCATCCATCATCCTCATGAATGTTGTAGGTGCGTTAGTTAAGCCAAAAGGCATAACCAACCATTCAAAGAGCCCATCCTTAGATTTGAATGTAGTCTTCTAGACATCAGTGGGATCAATGGGAATTTGGTGATAACTAGATTTGAGATCAATTCTGGTGAAGAACTTTGCACCACGGAGCTGGTATAACAAGTCATCAATCATGGGGAGAGGATAGCGATTCTTCATAGAGAAATTATTTAGGGCTCGATAGTCAATGCAAAGCCTCCATGTTCCATCTTTCTTTGGTGCCAAGACAATTAGGCTACTATAAGGTGAAGAGCTTGGCCTGATGTGATCCTTTTGGCTCAATTCTTGAATTTGTCTTTTTATCTCATCATTCTCCAAAAATGATCTGTTATACACATGACTATTAGGCAAAGGTGATCCTGGGATCAAATCGATATAATGTTTTACCTGGCAATGCAGTGGAACTCCTAATGGTGACTTGAATAAGTCATCATATTCTCCTATGATTCATCCTATCTACTTTTATTATTGTGTTGATTTTGTAGTCAAGACTACAACATCAGCCTTCTTGGATTTCTGTGGTTTGACCACCATGAGAACAAATTGCTTTATTTTCTCCACCAATCTCTTGCATTGTTGAGCACTGATCAGGGAGATAGATGTTTGAGGTGGTACCTCTGGTACCCTATAGCATCATGTTCCAAGAGTGATGGTGATCCTTTAGGTTCGTGGTTCATAGATGCCATGTCACTCATACATGAATGGCTGACCAAGGAGTACATCACAAACATCTAGATTAACCACATCACACAAGACTTCATCTTGGAATGGTTTTATAGCATATGAAAGAAGACACGGATGGGTGACACGGAGGTCTCTCCCTAGGCTCAACCATCCAATACTGTATGGCTTTGGATGAGGCTTCATGGATAGATTTAGACTTTTCACAGCTTTAGTAGAGATTAAATTCTTTTGACTCCCACTATCAAGAATGAAATGTAGAGGCTTACCTTTTACCCATAATTTGGAGTGAAACAATCTTTCCTTGTCATCTAGTCTTTCCTCATGGGTCTGTGATGAAGTGACGATGGTGTCAAGCTCAGAATCTATAATTTATTCTTCATTCTCTTCGACTGTGGGTTGTGTATGAGGTAGAGTAGTAGATGCCGAGTATTGTGACTCAGAAAGTAGTGACTTGATGGCTCACCATTCTTAAGATTTGGAGTGAGTTCCAATTTTTTTGTAATCACACCATTTTCTAACCTTCCCCTTCTGGGATTTTTTATCTTGAAACTCCTTTTACTTCCAATTTTGGCCTCGTGTTTGACCTTCCTTGTCACTTTTCCATTTTGATGGTTGACTCTTCATATTATTCCTGCCATGCTTCTGTTCAATCTTCACTGTGAATTTGTATGCCTCACGGAGGGTTTCCAAATTGAAGAGTTCCATTTCCCCCCATATGTACCATTGTAGTCCACCATGATATTTTTGTCTTATGTTTCTCACTTTATTAAATGCCCAATCTTGCAGACAAATAATGAAAAGTGTCTGTGTAATCTTGAACAGATTAGTCCTGATCTTGGTGAAGTTGTTGCCACTATATGTATAGATCATCATATGCTCTGATGGGATAGTACTATTCTTTCACTGCTTCCACAAAATCATCCCAGGTAGGTTCTACCTCAAGGCCAATGTCATCTATACTGAACCTCTTTTTGTACACTTACCACCAGTTTTTCATAGGCAATGATGATTTCAAAAGAGCAAAAGTAATCTTTTCTCCATCGGTGAACTTATTTACAAAGAAGTAGGAAGACAGTTGATCCAACCAATTTTATACTGCATCAGCATTGATTTTGCCTTCAAATTTAGGAATATCAAAATTTACTTGAACCTTGAAGGGTGTTGGGGCACTGAAAGGACATTCCCTAGATGAGGAGCCAAGAAGTGGAGCTGCGGAGCCAGGATTTCCCATCGAAAGTGTTTGAAGAATTTGGGCAAATTGTTGTAGAATCTATGCTTTTTGCCATTGGAGGGCTTCATTCACCATTTCATTGAAAGGATTGGATGTCTTGGTGTTGTCTACCATTTGAATTCGTTTAGAGCGAACACGTGGAAAATTTGGAAGCTCTGTTGTTTCCCACCTAAGCTTCTTGTAGCCTGACCTCATCCTCGGGATCATACACTCTGAAGACAAACCGCTCTGATACCACTGATCCAAAACTCAGAAGTTTTGGTTGATAAATATTTCAATAGCATAGAAAAATTACATTAACAATTAATTCTCTGAGAAAAGATGTAGTATTACTCAAGATCGCAATACAAATATATGTTTATCTCTGGGAAGAGATCTCTGTCTTCACATTTCAGGTTACCTATTCTTTTATACACATTTAGAAAGCATGGGGAGGATGTGGAATGTCACCAATCTCGAGGGAGATCAAGTGGTTTGACTTCCAAGATTTAAAACAATATAGAATTCAAGGAATTACTATTTTTAGACTGCACTACTAAAATTGAAATTTAGAGCACTTCCATTGGGTTTTCAAAGGTCAAACATAATTTATCAAAGCTCCATGCCATCTCATGATGTTATACTCATTATTATCTTTCCAATGGTTCAAACGGTGAGTCAATTGGAGCTACGGTGCAAAAGTTATGGCTCCCAGAAGTTTTGCCATCAATTGGGGTGGAACTGTCACCGGAATTGTCGCCTAAATTGTTGCCCAGATCATTCCTCCCTCCATGAAAAGAAATGGTCCCCATTGCATCAATGTTCCCCATCAAGTGTGGTATTTGTTTCTTGATTTGATTCTCTATGATCCACTCACCTTGATGGCTAAGTTGGCCCCTTTTGACCACTTGATAAAGCGAAATAGAGCATCCTCTTATTGTCTTCATCTAGGTATCCACAATCCAATCCTCTTCCACTGGAGTAAAACTATGTGGATCAAGCTCATCAATGTCTAGTTTTTATACAAAAACTAAAGTGTCCAATAGAGGTGGGTGATATGGTTTGAGGAGCTCCACATTTAATATTGGATGCAGGCCAAGGTAGGCTGGTAGGTTCAACTCAAAAGCTTTCTCCAACTCTTTTGGTGATGGTGTAGGGACCATATCACAGAGGCTAAATATTTATGTGTGGGCTTGCAAGTCATTCCTTCTGAAGCTGCAACCAAACCTTGTCACCCAAAGCAAAATGGTGTGCAATCCTATGTTTTTCATGGCGTTGCTTATACTTCTGATTCATCTTCTCCAAGATGTCATGAACTGGTTGCTGAATGTGTTGCATTTGTTCAATAAACTTTATTGATTTTACTGCCTCAGATCTTCCATGAGCTGTGCATTCCATTGTGGAAAATGGAATAGCTATATCAATTGGTATCATGGGTTGGAACCCAAAACATACATGGAATGGACTGTGCTTGGTCGAGCTGTGCAGTGCCCATTTGTATCCATATTGTATGAAAAGAAGTCCCTCATCCCATGTGTGTGGATGTTTGGAGTGATACATCTGAATCATGTGAACAATCAAGTAGTTTACCACCTCTATTTGACCATTAGTCTATAGATGGTAAGCTGTGGACTTTATCAACTTATTATCCATCATCTTCCATAGAGTGGACCAGAAGATGCTTAGGAACCTGCTATCTCGATTTGAGACAATGGACTTGGGGAGACCAAAATGGAGCCATACATGATTAAAATATAATTGAGAAGTTTTCTCAGCAAATATATTTTTCTTACAAGAAATCATGATAGCCATTTTTTAAAAATGATCAACTACCACAAAAATACAGTCCTTACCATGTTTTGATGTGGGCAAACCTGATAGAAAATCCATTGAGACAAATTCCCAAGGCTTGCTTGGTTCTGGCAATGGCATGTATAATTCTTGCTTCTTATTTGTTGGCTTGGCTATCATAAATGTACGGTAAGATTTGAGATATCTTTCCACATCCTTTCACATATGGGGCTAGTAGAAGTGTTTATGAAGAACTGCCAATGTCTTTTCAATACCAAAGTGTCCAGCTATCCTAATGAAGTGTGCTTCCCATATCATATTTTGTTACTCTGCAACTGGAACACGGATGTGCCCCATATGACAGAGGACATTATCTTGCAAATAGAAATCAGAAACATGTTTACCTTTTTGAAGTTCTTGATATGTATCAGCAATGGTAGGATCTGTGTCATACAGACCACCCCAAGTGGCAGTCACATGTCTGCACAAGTCAAGAACTATTGTGAGTGCAGTAATTAGTTAGTGGCTCAGACAATCTACAGTTGTATTTGAGCTCACCTTTTTGTGTTTGATTATCAAGTGTAATTGTTGAAGATATGTGGCCCACTTTTGGTGCCTCTCATTTTGTAGTTTACTTTGCATCTGGATGAATTCCAATGGTCTGTGGTCAGTGTGGATGACCATTTCTTTCCCCAAGATGTAGTGTTTCCATTATTTGTAGGCTTGCACAATGGCATAGAGCTCCTTATCATATGCTAGATATTTCTTGACTATATTAGTGAATGTTTCACTGTGATATGCAATAGGATGGCCATGTTGCATGATGACAGCTCCCATGGCATATTCAGATGCATCTATCATCAACTCAAAAGGTTGATGTAAATCTGGCAAGGCAAGAATAGGGGTTGAGCAGAGTCTATTCTTTAAATTCTCAAATGCCCTTTGTTGTATTTCACCCCATTGAAATGTAGCTTTAGCTCCTCCTTTAGTCACTTGGGTTAGTAACCAAGAAACATGTGAAAATCCAAGAACAAACCTGCAGTAGAAATTTATAAGACCCAAAAAGCTGTGAAGCTCTGTGAGGGTACTTGGTTTGGGCCATTCACGAATAACCCAAATCTTTTTTGGATCATCATTTACCCCTTCCTCATTCACAACGTACCCAAGGTACTCAATTTTTGTCATCCTGAATGGACATTTGTCAAGATTTACATACAACTTGTGCTCCTAAAGAGTTTGAAGCACCTTACGAACATGTTGCAAATATTCTTCCCATGTTCTACTATAGATGAGTATGTCATCTAAGTATACAACCAAAATGAGTTGGTGAAGGGTGGTAAGATGTCATCCATCATCCTCATGAAGGTTTCAGGTGCGCTAGTTAAGCCAAAAGGCATAACCAACCATTCAAAGAGCCCTTCCTTAGACTTGAATTCAGAATTCTAGACATCAGTGGGATCGATGGGAATTTGGTGATAACCAGATTTGAGATCAATTTTGGTGAATAACTTCACACCACAGAGTTGGTCCAGTAGGTCATCAATCCTGGGGATAGGATAGCGATTCTTCACATATATTTTATTTAGGGCTCGGTAGTCAATGCAAATCCTCCATGTTCCATCTTTCTTCAGTGCCAAGACAATTGGGCTACCATAAGGTGAAGAGCTTGGCCTGATGTGACCCTTTTGGATTAATTCTTGAATCTATCTTTTTATCTCATTATTCTCCAAAATTGATTTATGATACATAGGACTGTTAGGCAAAGGTGATCCTAGGATCAAATCGATAGAATGTTTTACCTGGCAATGTAGTGGAACTTTTGTGGGTGACTTGAATAAGTCATCATATTCTCCTGTGATTCATCCTATATGTTAGGTTGTGGAGCTAAAAGCTTCACTGATGCAAACAGGAGAGGAGGTTGCTGAAGGTTGCTGAATTGCAGTGCAACCGTCATCGGTCTGATCAGCCGATGTCAGCAGGATAGTGAAGAGAAGCAACCAACGTCAGTCAGGGATCGGCTGACGTCGGTCACCTGTGTGGTTTGAACTGCGGATGTTATGGGCAGTTAGCTAACGAACCAAGTGTTTGCATGTTGAGAGCCAATTTTAGACTGAGAGCTGCGGATCTAATTATTGTAATTAGATGTCTAATTATTGTTTGGATGAGATATATATAATAGACTCATGGTTGTATTGTAAACTTGTGCTAGGGAGTAAGAGAGAAATAAGCTCCTTCAGAGAGAGGTGAGCAATGGTGCGTTCCTCCTAGTGCCACAGTACCAAGTGTGGGTGCTGGATTGGAGAATCAGCAGGGTTCTTCAGGTATGTATGATCTTGGTCATCATGTGAGCATGGCTCTTATAGGAGATCTACATGGTAAGTAAGATCGTTGATCTATAGGTGCGTGTGTGTGCAAGGTCAAGGTTCACAGGTGTGCAGAACCAGATTGGTCTATAGGTTGGAAGATCAGATAGGACAACAACATAACAGGGAGCAGGATCAGGCAAGATCTACTTGGAGTATGGTGTGTACTCATTGTGATGTACGTGGAATACATGGAGAGCTAAGAGGAAGGCAAGGCAGTTTCTTCCATAAGTATGGTCTGTTGAATTGCAGGTTGTTGTAGGTTCATGGGAGATCTACTTGAAGTACATTGAGTACTTGTGGAGTGCGTGGAGCATTTGTGGTGTGCGTGGAGCACTGGAGGTGAACACCAACTCTGTGTTTGAGTTGGGTGTTGGGACCTAAGAGAGAGATCTTTGAGGAGAGAATTACTATTCACTTGAGGTGTGGGAAGCCTTTGAAGAGGTGGTGGAGAAGAAGTGGCATCTTCTTTATTGTATTCTTTTCTGTATGAGTATTAATACAAGTTGTGTATTGTCTCTCATATTCTGTGTTATTCTGAATTCTAGTTACTTGTGATTCTGGTTAATTTCCACATATTAATTTGCTTGGTTTGGTAATCAATTGTGTGCTTTCGGTTATATTTTCCCATCAAGTGGTATCAGAGCTAAGGTTGTAGGAAGCAGGTTTGTGTTTGGTTACAGGTCACTCTCAGGGGTTTCTGATTGAGTGGGAGTAGATTAATGGCAGATGAAAGTAAGCTAAGAATGGAGGAGTTGAAAAGCACAGATGGTCACTTACGGTCCTATGGAAAGAAAGAGCAGGTAAAAGAATATTGTTGGTTTGTGGAAGATCAGCATGAAGAAATTGAAGAAGCAGATGTTACAGGTGATGTGGCACAGGATGCTCTGGGAGGTTTCTTGGATAAAGTTGAATCTTGGTTAATAGATTTGGTTGCCTATTTCCATGCAGCCCTAGGTAGAGGAGTTGGTGAGCCTTGCCAAAGTATTGGCAAAGGGGAAGTGAAGCTGAAATTGCAGGCGGCCAACACACAGGTGTTGAAGAAGGTCATGCAGGTCCCAGGTTTGGAGATATAGCTAATTTCTTCAGAAAGATTGGGTGATGAGAGATGCACAAGAACTCTCACAGCGGATGCACTTGAATTAGCTGGTGGTAAGAAAATAGGTACTCTTTATCTACTTGTTTATATTACTGATTCTTCTTCTGTTGCGGAGACATGACTTCATAGGCTTGGTCACATGAGTAGGAAGGAGATGCATGTTCTTAAGCGGAAGACAGACATATTTGATAGGCTTAATAATTGGAAAGCCTTGGTGTTCTTGGAGGAGATGGCAGACAGAAACTAGTGGATGGTGCTGGATACTTCTGAGTAGAGCAGTTTGGACATGGATTTTGATTCAAAGGATCTCGTGGGTAAAAAGTCATCAATCACAGGCAAACACAGATACCGGTGTCAGTCAGGAGGAACCGGTGTCGAACAGACAGGTGCCGATGTCGGTCATGTGCAGACTGAAGCTGGTGATGTCGGGCAGGGTAAGACTGACGTCGGTCAGGAGGACCAATGTCGGTAGTAGGTAAGACCGACGTCGGTCAGAAGGACTGACGTTGGCAACAGGGTCGGTAGTCAGGGATAGGTGCATGGGAATCGACGTCGGTCGGATGCAGACTGTGTAGTGACTGAGGTCGGTCACTGTAACAGATTTTGGGTGGACAGCATGATGTTAAGGAGTCTCAAAGTCCTCCACTGCAGACGTAAGTAGGCCTCAAATTCATTGTTCCTCTTCTTTATACTAGTTGCTGAGTGTAGAGCAGGAAGGATCCATAAAATAGGTGTGAGCATGGCAGGAATATGATGAAGAACCAAGCGGAGACTTGGTAGGGTTGCCAGCAGGTATGAGAGCACATAGACAAATGGATACCTTAGTTGAAGAATAGAGTGAACGGACACATGAGACGGAAGACCAGGCATATGGTCTTGAGGAAGTTGTAGGATAGTGGTACAGGTTTTGACAGGTGGAGGACGAAGCATGGCTTCAGTCAATGTCAGGGTAACTACTGTGGTTTGTCTTACCAGGTGGATGATGAGTCATGACATCATTCTGTTACTGTATGTGGATGGTATGTTTGCTAGCAGGTTTATACATACAGGGTTTTGCTGAGCTAAGGGTAAGATTAGTTTAGTGGTTTGCTATGAAGAATTTGGAGCAGCGAAATTTTTTGGCATGGGAGACATGGGAGATCATAGGTTGATTTTGTCTCAAGTGGGAGCTGATGTGAATCAGGTGTTTGCGAGGTTCATTACGTAGGATGCAGAGCTGGAGCACACTAAGGGTTGGACAGGTACAGTGTCTAAAATCACATGAGGTCTGGTATAGAACTGAGTATTCCCATGCAGTGGGAGCTGTCAGAGAGTTAGGAGCCAATTTGGGGAAGTGGGTTCTCAGGGATTTGAGAGGGACCAGCAGCAGGTATACATGCAGGGTCAGGACTTCACTACATGTGTTTGTAGGTTTGGATGTGGCAGGTTACTCGGATGACAGGAGGTGCACCACAGGTTGTGTGGTGGGTTGTCTTCAGGATTGATCTTGAAGAGGGATACAAACTAGGAAACAGATTAGATGGAGTACATGTATAGGTATAGTGCAGCTATTTATCTCCAAGTGGGAGATTGTTAGGTTATGGAGCTAAAAGCTTCACTGATGCAAACAGGAGAGGAGGTTTCTGAGTTGCAGTGCAACTGGCGTCGGTCTGATCAGCCAACGTCGACAGGATAGTGAAGAGAAGCAACTGATGTCGGTTAGGGATCGGTCGACGTCGGTCACCTCCAGGTAGACAGGGACTGACGTCGGTCACCTATGTGGTTTGGACTGTGAATGTTACGGGAAGTTAGCTAACGAACCAAGTGTTTGCATGTTGAGAGCGAATTTTAGGCTGAGAGATGTGGATCTAATTATTGTAATTAGATGTCTAATTATTGTTTGGATGAGATCTATATAATAGACTCATGGTTGTATTGTAAACTTGTGCTAGGGAGTAAGAGAGCAATAAGCTCCTTCAGAGAGAGGTGAGCAATGGTGCATTCCTCCTAGTGCCACAGTACCAAGTGTGAGTGCTGGATTGGAGAATCAGCAGGGTTCTTCAGGTATGTATGATCTTGGTCATCATGTGAGCATGGCTCTTATAGGAGATCTACATGGTAAGTAAGATCATTGATCTGCAGGTGTGTGTGTGCGTGCAAGGTCAAGGTTCACAGGTGTGCAGAACCAGATTGGTCTGTAGGTTGGAAGATCAGATAGGATAGCAACACAACAGGGAGCAGGATCAGGCAGGATCTACTTGGAGTACGGTGTGTACTCATCGTGATGTACGTGGAGTACATGGAGAGCTAAGAGGAAGGCAAGGTAGTTCCTTCCATAAGTATGGTCTATTGAATTACAGGTTATTTTAGGTTCATGGGAGATCTACTTGAAGTACGTTGAGTACTTGTGGAGTGCGTGGAGCACTTGTGGTGTGCGTGGAGCACTAGAGGTGAACACCAACTCTGTGTTTGAGTTGGGTGTTGGGACCTAAGAGAGAGAGCTTTGAGGAGAGAATTACTGTTCACTTGAGGTGTGGAAAGCCTCTGAAGAGGTGGTGGAGAAGAAGTGGCATCTTATTTATTGTATTCTTTTCTGTATGAGTATTAATACAAGTTGTGTATTGTCTCTCATATTCTGTGTTATTCTGAATTCTAGTTACTTGTGATTCTGGTTAATTTACGCATATTAAGTTGCTTGGTTTAGTAATCAATTGTGTGCTTCCGATTATATTTTCCCATCAAGTAGAATGTTTTACCTGGCAATTTAGTGAAACTTTTGTGGGTGACTTGAATAAGTCATCATATTCTCCTGTGATTCATCCTATATGCTTTAGTTTTTATGTTGATTATGTAGTCAAGACTGCAACATTGACCTTCTTGGATTTATGTGGTTTGACCACCATGAGAACAAATTGCTTTGTTTTCTCCACCAATCTCTTGCATTGCTTAGCACTGATCAAGGAGATAGATGTGGGAGGTAGTACCTCTGGTACCCTATAGCGCTATGTTCCAAGAGTGAGGGTGATCCTTCAAGTTTGTGATTCATAGATGCCATATCACTCATACATGAACGACTGACCAAGGAGTACATCACAAACATCTAGATTGACCACATCACACAAGACTTCATCTTGGAATGGTTTTATAGATTTGGGATCAATTTTGGTGAAGAAATTCGCACCACGGAGCTAGTCTAGAAGGTCATCAATTTTGGGGAGAGGATAGTGATTCTTCACAAAGATTTTATTTAGGGCTCGGTAGTCAATGTAAAGCCTCCATGTTCCATCTTTATTCAGTGCCAAGAAAATATAGCTACCACAAGGTAAAGAGCTTGGCCTGATGTGACCTTTTTAGATCAATTCTTGAATCTGTCTTTATATCTCATCATTCTCCAAAATTGATCTACGATACATAGGAATGTTAGGCAAAGGTGATCCTGGGATCAAATCAATAGAATGTTTTACCTAGTAATGTAGTGGAACTCATGTGGGTGACTTGAATAAGTCATCATACTCTCATGTGTTTCATCCTATCTACTTTTATTGTTGTGTTGATTTTGTAGTCAGGACTGCAACATCAGCCTTCTTGGATTTATGTGGTTTAACCACCATGAGAACAAATTACTTTATTTTATCCACCAATCTTTTGCATTGCTTAGCACTGGTTATGGAGACAGATGTGGGGGCAGTACCTCTAGTACCCTATAACACTATGTTCTAAGAGTGAGGGTGATCCTTTGGGTTTGTGATTCATAGATGCCATGTTGCTCATACATGAATGGCTGACCAAGGAGTACATCAAAAACATCTAGATTGACCACATCACACAAGACTTCATCTTGGAATGGTTTTATAGCATATGAAAGAAGACTTTGATGGGTGACATGGAGGTCTCTCCCTGGGCTCAACCATCCAATACTTTAGGGCTTTGGATGAGGCTTCATCGATAGATTTAGACTTTTCACAACTTTATCAGAGATTAAATTCTTTTGAATCCCACTATCAACCATCCAAGGATATGGACACGGAGGTCTCTCCCTCTCAACCATCCAAGGCTGTGGACTTCATTAGCATAGTATCCATCATCTTCCATAGAGTGGACCAGAAGATGCTCAAGAACCTGCTATCTCGATTTGAGACAATGGACTTGGGGAGACCAAAATGGAGCCATACATGACTAAAATATAGTTGAGCAGTTTCCTCAATAGATATATTTTTATTACAAGTAATCATGATAGCCATTTTTTAAAAATGATCAACCACCACAAAAATACAGTCCTTACCATGTTTTGAAGTGGGCAAACTTGAGAGAAAATCCATTGAGATGGATTCCCAAGGCCTGGTTGGTTCTGGCAATGGCATGTACAATCCTTGTTTCTTATTTGTTGGCTTGGCTATCGCACATGGGGTGCAAGATTTGAGATATATTTCCACATCCTTTCACATATGGGGCCAGTAGAAGTGTTTATGAAGAACTGCCAATGTCTTTTCAATACCAAAGTGTCCAGCTATCCTATTGAAGTGTGCTTCCCATATCATCTTTTGTTGCTCTACAGCTAGAACACAGATGTGCCCCATATGATAGAGGACATTATCTTGAAAATAGAAATCAGAAACATGTTTACCTTTTTGAATTTCTTGATATGTATCAGCAAGGGTAGGATTTTCATCATACAGAGCACCCCAAGTGGTAGTCTCATGTCCGCACAGGTCAAGAACTATTGTGAGTGCAGTAATTGGTGGGTGGCTCAGACAATTTGCAGTTGTATTTGAGCTCCCCTTTTTGTGTTTGATTATCAAGTGGAATTGCTGAAGATATGTGGCCCACTTTTGGTGCCTCTCATTTCATAGTTTAATTTGCATCTGGATGAATTTCAATGGTCTGTGGTCAGTGTGGATGACTGTTTCTTTCCCCAAGATGTAGTTTTTATACTATTTACAGGCTTGCACAATGGCATAGAGTTCCTTATCATATGTTGGATATTTCCTGACTATATCAGTGAAAGTTTCATTGTGATATGCAACAGGATGGCCATGTTGCATGATGACAACTCCCATGGCATATTTAGATGCATCTATCATCAACTCAAAAGGTTGATGCAAATTTGGCAAGGCAAGAACAGGGGCTGAGCAGAGTCTATTATTCAAATTCTCAAATGCCCTTTGTTGTATTTCACCCCACTAAAATGTAGCTTTAGCTCCTCCTTTAGTCACTTGGGTTAGTAACCAAGCAACATGAGAAAATCCAAGAGCAAACATGTGGTAGAAATTTGCAAGACCCAATAAGTTGTGAAGCTCTGTGAGGGTCCTTAGTGTGGGCCATTCTCGAATAACCTGAATCTTTTTTGGATCAACATGGACCACTTCCTCATTCACAACATACCCAAGGTCATGAATTGTTGTCATCCCAAATGTGCATTTTTCAAGATTTGCATACAACTTGTGCTCTCGAAGAGTTTGAAGCACCTTACGAACATGTTACAAATGTTCTTCACATGTTCTGCTATAGATGAGTATGTCATCTAAGTATACAACCAAAAATGAGTTGGTGAAGGGTCATAAGATGTCATCCATCATCATCATGAAGGTTGCAGGTGTGCTAGTTAAGCCAAAAAGCATAACCAACCATTCAAAGAGCCCCTCTTTAGATTTGAATGCAGTCTTCCAAACATCTGTGGGATCGATGGGAATTTGGTGATAACAGGATTTTAGATCAATTTTGGTGAAGAACTTTGCACCATGGAGCTGGTCTATAAGGTCATAAATCTTGGGGAGAGGATAGCAATTCTTCACAGAGATTTTATTTAGGGCTCGGTAGTCAATGTAAAGCCTCCATGTTCCATCTTTCTTCGATGCCAGGACAATTGGGCTACCACAAGGTGAAGAGCTTGGCCTGATGTGACCCTTTTGGATCAATTCTTGAATTTATCTTTATATCTCATCATTATCCAAAATTGATCTGTGATACATAGGAATGTTAGGCAAAGGTGATCCTGGGATCAAATCGATATAATGTTTTACCTGGCAATGTAGTAGAACTCGTGTGGGTGACTTGAATAAGTCATCATATTCTCATGTGATTCATCCTATCTACTTTTATTATTGTGTTGATTCTATAGTCAGGATTGCAACATCAGCGTTCTTGGATTTATGTGGTTTGACCACCATGAGAACAAATTTCTTTGTTTTCTCCACCAATCTCTTGGATTGCTTAGCATTGATCAGGGAGACAGATGTGGGAGGTGGTACCTCTGGTACCCTATAGCACTATGTTCTAAGAGTGAGGGTGATCCTTTGGGTTTGTGATTCATAGATGCCATGTCTCTCATACATGAACAACCGACCAAGGAGTACATCACAAACATCTAGATTGACCACATCACACAAGACTTCATCTTGGAATGGTTTTATAGTATATGAAAGAAGACACTGATGGGTGACACATAGGTCTCTCCCTAGGCTCAACCATCTAATACTGTATGGATTTGGATGAGGCTTCATGGATAGATTTAGACTTTTCACAACTTTATCAGAGATTAAATTCTTTTGACTCCCACTATCAAGAATGAAATGCAGAGACTTACTTTTTACCCATAATTTGGAGTGAAACAATCTTTCCTTGTCATCTGGTCTTTCCTAACAGGTCTATGATGAAGTGATGATGGTGTCAAGCTCAAGATCTACAATTTCTTCTTCATCCTCTTTAACTGTGGGTTGTGTATGAGGTAGAGTAGTAGATGTCGAGTATTGTGACTCAGAAAGCAGTGACCTGATAGCTTGACATTCTTCTTTGGAGTGAGTTCTAGTTTTGTGGTAATCACACCATTTTCAAAGCTTCCTCTTCTGGGATTTCTTATCCTAAAACTCCTTTTTGTTCCAATTTTGGCCTTGTGTTTGACCTTCCTTGTCACTTTTCCATTTTGAGGGTTGACTCTTCATATTCTTCCTGGCATGCTTCTGTTCAATCTTCATTGCAAATTTGTATGCCTCACCGAGGGTTTCCAAATTGAAGAGTTCCATTTCCCCCCATATGTACCATTGTAGTCCACCATGATATTTGAGAGTCTTATGTTTTTCACTTTCTTGAATGCCCACTCTTGCAGACAAAGAATGAAAAGTGTATGTGTAATCTTGAACAGATTGGTCCTTACCTTGGTGAAGTTATTGCCACTGTATGTACAGATCATCATATTCTCTGATGGGATAGTACTCTTCTTTCACCGCTTCCACAAAATCATCCCAAGTATATTCTACCTCAAGGCCAATGTCATTTTTAATGAACCTCTTTTTGTACACTTCCCACCAGTTTTTCACAGGCAATGATTATTTCAAAAGAGCAAAAGCAATCTTTTCTCCATCGGTGAAATTATTTATAGAGAAGTAGGAAGACAGTTGATCCAACCAATTTTCTACTACATCAGCATTGATTTTGCCTTCAAATGTTGGAATATAAAAATTTACCTAAACCTTGAAGGGTGTTGGGGCACTGAAAGGACGTTCCTTGGATGAGGAGCTAGGAAGTGGAGCCATAGAGCCAAGATTTACCATTGGAAGTGTTTGAAGAATTTGGGAAAATTGTTGTAGCATCTATGTGTGTTTCCATTTGAGGGCTTCATTCACCATTTCCTTGAAAGGATCAGATGTCTCGGTGTCTTCCACCATTTGAAGTCACTTGGAGCGAACAGGTGGAAAATTTGGAAGCTCTGTTGTTTCCCACCCAAGCTTCTTGTACCTTGACCTCATCCTCGGGATCATACACTCTCAAGACAAACTGATCTGATACCATTGATCAAAAACTCAAAATTTCTAGTTGATAAATATTTCAATAGCATATAAAAATCACAGTAACATTGAATTCTCTTAGAAGAGATGTAGTATTACTCAAGATCGCAATACAAATATATGCTTATCTCTGGGAAGAGATGTCTATCTTCACATTTTGGGTTACCTTCATTTATACACATTTTGAAAGCATGGGGAGGATGTGGAAGGTCACCAATCTCAAGGGATATCAAGCGGTTCTACTTCTAAGATTTAAAACAATACAAAATTCGAGGAATTACTATTTTTAGAAACTTACTATTTTTAGAATACACTACTTAAATTGAAATTTGGGGAAATTCCATTGGATTTTAAAGGGTCAAACTTCATTGATCAAATATCCATGACATCTCATGATATTCTCCTCATTCTTATATTTTCAATGGTTCAAACGGTGAGTCAATTGGAGCTACGGTGCAAAAGTTATGGCTCCTAGAAGTTCCGTCATCAATTGGGGTGGAACTGTCACCCGAATTGTCACCTAAATTATTTCCCAGATCATTCCTCCCTCCTTTAAAATCAATGGTCCTAATTGTGTCAATTTTCCCCATCAGGTGTGGTAGTTGTTTCTTGATTTGATTCTCTGTGAGTCACTCACCTTGATGGCTAAGATGGCCTCTTTTGACCACTCGATAAAGCGGAATAGAGCATCCTCTTGTTGTCTTCATCCAGGTATCCACAATCTAATCCTCTTACACTGGAGCAAAAATCTATGGATCAAGCTCATCAATGTCTAGTTTTTGTGCTACAACTAAAGTGTCGAATAGAGGTGGGTGATATGGTTTGAGGAGCTCCACATTGAATATTGGATGCAGGCCAAGGTAGGCTGGTAGGTTTAACTCAAAAGCATTTTCTCCAACTCTTCTGGTGATGGTGTAGGGACCATATCATAGAGGCCAAATTTTTTTGTGTGGGACTGCAAGTCATTCCTTCTGAAGTTGTAACTAAACCTTGTCACCCACAACAAAATGGTGTGCAATCCTATGTTTGTCATGACGTTGTTTATACTTCTGATTCATCTTCTCCAGGATGTCATGAACTTGTTGTTGAATGTGTTGCATTTGTTCAATAAACTTTGTTGCTTTTGCTACCTCAGATCTTCCATGAGGTGGGTATTCCATGGTGGAAAATGGAACAACTATATCAATTGGTGCTATGGGTTGGAACCCAAAACATACTTGGAATGGACTGTGCTTGGTCAAGCTATGCAGTCCCTGTTTGTATCCATGTTGTATGAAAAGAAGTCCCTCATCCCATGTGCATGGATGTTTGGAGTGATACATCTGAATCATGTGAAAAATCAAGTGGTTTACCACCTCTGTTTGACCATCAGTCTATGGATGGAAGGCTGTGGACTTCATCAGCTTAGTATCCATCATCTTCCATAGAGTGACCAAAGATTCTCAGGAACCTACTATCTCGATCTGAGACAATGGACTTGGGGAGACCAAAATGGAGCCATACATGACTGAAATATAGTTGAGCAGTTTCCTCAACAGATAAATTTTTCTTACAAGAAATCATGATAGCCATTTTTGAAAAATGATCAACTACCACAAAAATATAGTCCTTTCCATGTTTTGAAGTGGGCAAACCTAAGAGAAAATCCATTGAGACGGATTCCCAAGGCCTGGTTGGTTCTGGCAATGACATGTACAATCCTTGCTTCTTATTTTTTGGCTTTGCTATCACACATGGGGTGCAAGATTTGAGATATCTTTCCACATCCTTTCGCATATGGGGCTAGTAGAAGTGTTTTTGAAGGACTGCCAATGTCTTTTCAATACCAAAGTGTCCAGTTGTCCTACTGAAGTGTGCTTCCCACATCATCTTTTGTTGCTTTATAACTAGAACACAGATGTGCCCCATATGATAGAGGACATTATCTTGAAAATATAAATCAGAAACATGTTTACCTTTTTGAAGTGCTTGATATGTATCAGCAAAGGTAGGATCTGCATCATACAAAGCACCCCAAGTGGCAGTCTCATATCCACACAGGTCAAGAACTATTGTGAGTGTAGTATTTGGTGGGTGGCTCAAATAATCTACAACTATATTTGAGCTCCCCTTTTTGTGTTTGATTATCAAGTGGAATTGCTGAAGATATGTGGCCCAATTTTGGTGCCTCTCATTTCGTAGTTTACTTTGCATCTAGATAAATTCCAATGGTCTATGGTCAGTGTGGATGACTGTTTATTTCCCCAAGATGTAGTGTTTCCATTGTTTGCAGGCTTGCACAATGGCATAGATCTCCTTATCATATGTTGGATATTTCTAGACTGTATCAATGAAAGTTTCACTGTGATATGCAACAGGATGGCCATGTTGCATGATGATAGCTCCCATGGCATATTCAGATGCATTTGTCATCAACTCAAAAGGTTGATGCAAATTTGGCAAGGCAAGAATAGGGGCTGAGCAGAGTCTATTCTTCAAATTTTCAAATGCCCTTTATTGTATTTCACCCTACTAAAATGTATCTTTAGCTCCTCCTTTAGTCACTTGGGTTAGTGACCAAGCAACATGTGAAAATCCAAGAACAAACCTGTGGTAGAAATTTGCAAGACCCAAAAAGCTGTGAAGCTTTGTGAGGGTCCTTGGTGTGGGCCATTCTTGAATAACCTAAATCTTTTTTGTATCAACATGGACCCCTTCCTCATTCACAATTTATCCAAGGTACTGAATTGTTGTCATCTTGAATTTGCATTTGTCAATATTTGCATATAAATTGTGCTCTCGAAGAGTTTGAAGCACCTTACGAACATGTTGCAAATGTTCTTCCCATGTTATGTTATAGATGAGTATGTCATCTAAGTAGACAACCAAAAATGAGTTGGTGAAGGGTCATAAGATGTCATCCATCATCCTCATGAAGGTTTCAGGTGTATTAGTTAAGCCAAAAGCCATAACCAACCATTCACAGAGCCCCTCCTTAGATTTGAATGCAGTCTTCTAGACACCAGTGGGATCGATGGGAATTTGGTGATAACCAAATTTGAGATCAATTTTGGTGAATAACTTTGCACCACAAAGCTATCCAATAGGTCATCAATCCTGGGGAGAGGATAACAATTCTTCACAGAGATTTTATTTAGGGCTCGGTAGTCAATGCAAAGCCTCTATGTTCCATCTTTCTTCGGTGCGAAGACAATTGGGCTACCACAAGGTGAAGAGCTTGGCCTGATGTGACCCTTTTGGATCAATTTTTGAATTTAAATTTTTATCTCATCATTCTCCAAAACTAATCTGTGATACATAGGACTGTTAGGCAAAGGTGATCCTGGGATCAAATTGATAGAATTTTTTACCTGAAAATGCAGTGGAACTCTTGTGGGTGACTTGAATAAGTCATCATATTATCATATGATTTGTCCTATCTACTTGTTTTTTTGTTTAGATTGTGTAGTCAAGACTGCAACATCAACCTTCTTGGATTTTTGTGGTTTGACCAACATGAGAACAAATTGCTTTATTTTCTCCACCAATCTCTTGCATTGCTTAGCACTGATCAGGGAGACAGATGTGGGAGGTGGTACCTCTGGTACCCTATAGGACTGTGTTCTAAGAGTGAGGGTGATCCTTTGGGTTTGTGATTCATAGATTCCATGTCGCTCATACATGAATGGCTGACCAAGGAGTACATCACAAACATCTAGATTGACCACATCACAAAAGACTTCATCTTGGAATGGTTTTATAGCATATGAAAGAAGACACTGATGGCTGACACAGAGGTCTCTCCTTGGGCTCAACTATCCAATACTGTAGGGCTTTGGATGAGGCTTCATGGATATATTTAGACTTTTCACAACTTTATCAAAGATTAAATTCTTTTGACTCCCACTATCAAGAATGAAATGTAGAGGCTTACCTTTTACCCATAATTTGGAGTGAAATAATCTTTCCTTGTCATTTGGTCTTTCCTCACGGGTCTATGATGAAGTGACGATGGTGTTAGGCTTAGTATCTATAATTTTTTCTTCGTCCTCTTTGACTTTGGGTTGTTTATGAGACAGAGTAGTAGATGTCGAGTATTGTGACTCAGAAAGCAGTGACTTGATGGCTCGACATTCTTCTTTGGAGTGAGTTCCAGTTTTGTGGTAATCACACCATTTTCCAGCCTTCCCCTTTTGGGATTTCTTATCCTAAAACTCCTTTTTCTTCCAATTTTGGCCTCGTGTTTGACCTTACTTGTCACTTTTCCATTTTGAGGGTTGACTCTTCATATTCTTCCTACCATGCTTCTATTCAATCTTCACTGCGAATTTGTATGCCTCACTGAGGGTTTCCAAATTGAAGAGTTCCATTTCCCCCCATATGTACCATTGTATTATAAGATATGAGTTACATAAATAGGAGGGTATCTTGTCATAAGACATTGAGTACCATGTAACAATTTGGATTTATTTAGATTGTGAAAGAATTGGATGATTTTATTCATTGTATAATCAATACAATGTAGTGACCATATCTTGAAGTTGTTTATTTATATTTCATGTTATCATGCATGGGTATGGTATTAATTTCTAATTTTGTAACCAATTAACCAACCTAATCCTTAAGGATCCTTTTCACTAAGTATTCATGGCATGGGTAGTGCATGTATATCATAATTAGTTTGTTATTGGTTGGTATAACTTATAGTAGTTACATAGGCAACTCAGTACTAGAACCAAACATGAAATTATAATTTTAGTAGACTATTTTTCATTAGTTTTCTCTACACATTTTGGAGCATATGGGAATTGAACTTGTAACATGCATCCAATTTTCAATTCCTTTGATCACTTTGCCATTAAACCACTAGATCATGTCCCTAGCCTAGACCTCAATGCTTGGGTAATATTGTGTACAAGCCTAATCTATCAATTACATGGAATCCTAGAAGATGGTTTCATATGGCATAGTTGAAAGTTATGCTAGTTCATCAAATCAATGTGGTCACCAAGCTATTTTAATTGATACTATGTGTCCACACATGGGAGCATATCAATTGTTAGAACAAGTCATCTTATCTCAACATGTTAATAATTTGTGGTAGTAAGTAATGCTCAAAGTTACAACAAAGAGTTCATTGCCCTATTTTTTAGTGTTTGTGTATTCATTAACATTGACAAGATTTCCATATGTTTAAATGCTTATGGTTCATCAATATAATAAGCATAAATTATGTGTTCCATTTCTAAATCACTTCTTTAATTATCATCTAGACGAAGAAGGCCCTCAATAAAACATGGATAACAATAACATTTGTTTATTTCCAGTCATCATAGTCGTCTTTCATGCACATTGTAGATGACATGTAAACTAAACATAAGTCTACATGATCAACTAGATTTTCATAATTACAACATGCTCCTATAAATGTAAACAAATAGTATATAAACACCCCAAAGTTTCCTTATCTTATTGTGTATCACAATTTGACCATTATTTTTTTTTTTTACTGCAATGTATATTTTTTATATTAGAATTATAAATGGTGAGATACCAATAATAGATAGTTTATAGCATATACTTTTAAATCTTTGCCTCTTGCATGTGGGAAAAAAAATGAGGGAAGAGTACTTTCTATGTTTCCTGCTAATTAGCCATTGATAGCTGAGAATCTTATAAGTAAAAAATGCACTAAACTAACCACAAAGATTTATGTAGAGGCAAAACATATGATTTTATAGAGTGTTGCCCAACTGTATTTCTTGAATTTGAATTTATACAGAGTGTTTTATATCCTATAGAGTGATCTAATTATAATTTTTTAGAGTGATTTGTATCCTAATTCTATGAAGTGCTCTGAATTTTGGGTAAGTGCTGACGAGTGACGAAGAGAATGAGTCACACATGCATTGTAGTTCATATAATCAAAATAATAATGAAATCAACTCACACAACACACTTTAATCTAAGAAGGGTCAGGATATTCATTGTAACTCCTTTCGAGGGGGGCCTCCTCATTTAGAACTGAGTTCCAATTCTTCTCTAAGAGACTTACAAAAGCTTCTTATATAATTAGCCTTTTTATTACTCAGATCTGTAGCAATTAAAGATTACTAAAATAAATTACAATATTTTAGAAATTAGAATACAATTACTTTCTACAATAGCATAATCATTAATCTAATTTAGGTTCTACCATTAAATACGTAAGGTAGTTTATTAGCTCTAACCAAAAACACTAAACTAGGAAATGTATAAATACTTTACAAATAACCCAATCAACCTTTAGGTGGTTAGTAACTTAAAGTTACTTGTTTTTAGCCCTGACTAGGTAAAGGACAATATATTCTTTTTTTCTATTTTTCTTCTTTTTATCCTTTCCATTGTCCTTATCTTATTCATCTTTTGGTAGCACATCCAAGTTTCTATGTATGTGAGGGATACATATAGCTGCTATGGAGGATACTCTTCAATCTTTTACTTTGTTTCTAAGACAACTGGATGTGTCATTAAAAACCAATTACTTATTATCACAACTATAGTTGGTTCTATGTAGTGGCTACGGGCTCCTGTAGGTGAAAGTCTACAGTTGTTACAGGCAAATTATAAGTGAAAACTTGTAGTTGTAATGGGCAACATGTAGGTGTAAATACTATAGCTTGGCAGTTGATACAAGTAACCTGTAGGTGAAATCCTATAGCTGCTATGGGTAACCTATATCAATAGATTCATAAAAGTAATCCATTCTTCTATTATAGCTTTTGAATCAACAGATTCACCCCTAATCATTAGGGTAACCTCTTTTTATTTTAGAGATGGATGAGCCGTATGTTTCCCCTCTTCAAATTAACCAATCATTTATAATTGATGATGTAATAATCCCATGCTGGTTGTATGTCATTTAAACAGAGTCTCATTCGAAATGAAAATTCATGAAAGTTGTTATTATAATGCCTGATGGGTAATATGTTAATTTACAAGAAACATTCAAAGAAGTGGATGAAGATGATGATGGAGTGTTTGAAGAAGAGATTTTGATTACCAACAAAGAGATTAGGAGAGAGAATGTATTGCATGTCATAGATGAGGATGAGGAAGAAAATCAAGTAGATGTAGACACAAGTGATCGAGATTCTGATCTTGCTAGCAATGTAGATGATTATGATGATGTTTTGTCACCTTAACTTTCCTGTCACCTTAACTTATTAGCTTGTCACCTAAGCTTTGGTTACATGTATGGTATAATTTATTATTTAATGTAATAAAGATCTAATTATAGGTGTGTGTATTCACTATTTTTTTACTAATACATTTATGAATGTAATCATCATTACGTTGGTAAATTATATACAAAACCTGAGATGTTCATTGTTGATTTGAAGTGCATTTAAAGTTAGGTTGAATCATTCTTCTTGGTTTTCTTACCTTGGTTTAAATTAATTTTGTTTAGTTAGAATATAATTTTTTGTATAATCTATATGTTTTCTAGATGCTATATTTTTCCAAATTCTTTAGAATTACTAGATATGAAAAGAAGAAAGGTCTAAAGGTACCAAATAATGCAACAAGATACTTGTGAAAGTAGACAACTCCTTAAAATCCTAGCAACAAATTGTAGTCATTTATTTGATATTTGGATAGCTTTAGTTTGTAATACAACTTCTATCCTCCACATGCATTGAATATGCTTGTGTGAAGGAAACAATAATGAACATCTATGATTTAATAATACATATAAATATATTAACATTAGGTGAACAAAATATTTAACCTATACTATTAAATAATTTGGATGAAAATACAAGTAGAATTCCCCGTCATGCTCCCACTTACTATTATGTTCCACCTAACTTTAGTATTGTCATGTTGTTTTGGATCATGTTATGTTTTACTGCTTCAATTCCCCTCCTTTGACATCAATGGTAAAGGTGTTATTCAATTAACCCCCTGATTTAAATCTCCTCATCAACTTGTAGTGTGAGATATTTAAAATACTAGAACCAGAACAAGAGGTTAATGACGAATTATAAGATCAAAATCCTCAAGGTACAACGGTTCCATACTTAGGCAAAATTTTAACAAATGATAACCCCTATGTTAGAACCTCCAAAATTTTCCTAGTTTCATTATCATAACTATCCTTGAGACCAATTACTAAAGCCCTAATTTCTATGCTAAAAGTCTCTCTACCTGACTAAGCTTCCTCATTACAAAAAAAAATATGATCTCTTAGGTCTAACTGACACTGAAAACTAAAACTAAGAGACTACAAAATTAGAAAATTATTCAATAATTTCAATAAAATGAAATCTGAAATACTGCATTCATAATATAACCCTATATTCCCACCTAAAATACTTAAACAATATAATACCACACTATTATAGTAGTCAACAGAGGTATGCATGGGATGGTGGGACATATAGGTCAATGTACAAATTCTTACCACAATACCATGGCAACGAAATATGAATCACATGAGGTGGTAGTGAGAACATGATAAAAACTAAAGTAAACCATAGCTCTGAAAGGAGTAAATAGTGACACTTTGATATGGTGGTGAACAATCACTCAATTTCTAGAATTAACCCATCATCTTGTGGGATTCTAAAGGGGTGTGCATGGGGTGGAGGTATGAGACTGTCTGACCCACTGTCCCACAAAAATCAAAGTAAAAATGTGTGGTATAATGGGGAGAATAAAATGTTAACTCTACCATACCGCTCCCCCCATAGTGGTATTGATATGACAAAGTGGTACTATAGTAAAAGTTATCAAAGCATTTAAATCATCAGTGACAATGATTACACCTCTAAACATAAACCATTCAATTTTATAAGATCATGGGCATGTATTCAAACTCAAAATATGGATAGATTATGAAATATTTTTAATGAATTGACATTAATAGAGAGGTGACTGAGCTTAGCAAAAAATATACTTGGGAGTCATCATCATTTTTATAATCATTCACACAGCTCAGTGTATCAGAGGCAAGGGAGTTCAAGGAGGAAGACTCTACAACTATTATTTTGTTAGGTAAGTGTTGTCTCTAAATCTTGCACCTTAGAAGAGGGTTGTTTAGGCCTCCTCCAGATTTGGGCAATGTTGAGACATTTCCAAGCCTGTGGGTATGCCTATAAGTGGAAATGAACCTCTAGGCTGAAAGGGCTAGCTCCTTGTATTATTTTTTGTGCAATAAAACTATTGCACCAGTTTATATGAGTGAAAAGATTCATAAGTTTGCATAAATGAAAAGCCTAGTCTAAGATGGTGATATACCAAAAATTAGTATCCACATTTATGCCCTATACTTATGCACAATATAGTAGAATATAGTCTATAACTCAATCTCTAGAATATTCCAACATGAATGAGATCACACAAGGTAAATAACTAGAAAATATAACCTGTATAGTCTAGAAAAGAGGTTACACATGTGCAAAATCTCATACATCTAGAATGCCCTCTACATGACCTGTTGGATCAACTCTTTGATCAAAAATATGAAGGATAGAGAATAGAAGGATAAAGCCTGACTTGTTGTCACTTTGTATCTCTTTCATGCCCAAGCAAATGTCTAGAACTTAAAAAGATAATAGACTTATGCTTCTTTGCTCAAAGGCAAAAAAATGGCAAAACATTCCAGCAGGGCTTCATCATACTATCTATGGATGATAAAACAAGAGCCCAAGGGTCCTATTTATAGTAAAAGAGGGAGAGAAGAGAGAGCTCTTGGGCACCAAAATAGAAGCCTCTAAAATGATTTTCAATTGCCATCTTGGTGAAACTGATTCCAGTTGTTCTCTCATTCAATTGGAGTTTGTCTTTCTCTTTGATTCACCCTCTTGAAATGACTAGGATCACTATAAAATCAATGGTGAGATGACCCTCTATAATAAATGGTTTGGATCATTGAAAAATCAATGGATTCTTCCTAAGAGCTCCCATATTTTACATTTCAGACCCATTTATGTTTTTCAAGTGACTTTACTTCTAGTTGTTTCTTCAGGTTCTTTGATTGCTTCTACTTGAAAAAGTCATAAGTAAATCTCTTTTGAAAACTTACAAAGCATTGTCTCTTCCTTTTTAGGTTTTTTGATTGCTTCTACTTGTAGAATTCATAATCAAAGCTCTTTGGGAAACCCAATTTGCATTATCTTTGCTTTTGACCCTATCAAGTTCTCTGAATGGCTTTACTTCTTGCTTGAAGACTTTATGCATGAATTTGATATCCTATGGCACATCATCTTTGAATGTCAACAACAAGTTGGTCACCCTAAATTTTATGTTCTACGACATGTCATGCCTTTGAATCCCAACAACTAATTGGCCACCCTAAATTTGACATCTTGTAACACATCATATTTACACCCCAATGGCTAGTTGGCTATATTAAACTTGACATCCTACAACACATCATGGGGATCCATTGGATTTATGTTTCATGAAATTTTCCCAAAGTAATTCCTTTGAACAATTTTTTTGAAGGAATTCTTTCAGGGAAATTGCCCAAAACAACGGCTAGTTCCTTCAGGAACTTTTCTCGAAGGATACTTGAGGAAGGAACAAGGTTCCTTCAGAAAATTTTGAAGGGCATTTCCAAAGGAAATGGTCCTTCAAAAGTTTTTTGAAGGGCATTTCCAAAGATAAGGTTCCCTTCAAAAAAATTTTAAGGGTCACTTGGGAAGAAAAGTGCACTTTAAAACTTTTCTAAAGGGTCACTTGGATGAGAAAAGTGCCCTTCAAAAAAGTTCAAAGGGTCACTTGGGCTAGAAAGTGCCCTTCAAAACATTTTCTAAGGGTCACTTAGAAGAAAAGTGCCATTTAGAAAAGTCTGAAGGGACACTTAGGAAGAAAAGTGCCATTTGGAACTTTTTTGAAGGGTCACTTGGAAGAAAAGTGCCCTTCAGAAAAGTTTGAAGGGACACTCAGGAAGAAAAGTGCCCTTCATAACTTTTTCAAAAGTTCACTTAGAAATAAAAGTTCCCTTCAAAACTTTTCTGAAGGGTCACTTAGAAATAAAAGTGTCCTTCAAAAAAATCTGAAGGGACACTTGGGAAAACAAAGTGCCCTTCAAAAAATTTTGAAGGGACACTGTGGGGGAAAACATTATCAAGACCATTTTGGGTTTCCCGATTGGCTTTGCTTATAAAAGTCATAAGAAAATTTCCTTGGAAAACTTGAAGTCATGCATAATTAGAAACCCATAAAGCATTAGGAGTAATTTGGGTTCATAAACCCAGATTACTTCTACTCATGAAACTTTAACAAGTTGAGTCATTCAGAGAACCTGACTTGGTCTTGATAATGTAATTTGGGTTTATGAGGGGCCAAGACTTGACCTTTGGAGAACCTGATATACACTATAATGGATCCAAAACACCTTAGCCATCTTGACTTGCAATTTTGGACCTTTAAAATGACCTGTACTTATAACTATTGTTCAACTCTCCATGAAAATGGTTGAACAAATTATAATGAGGTGAAATTTGGTCAACATTCTTGGTAATTTTTAGGGGAGGCATGCCTACTATGTCAAATACTAGTCACCTGAATCCTTCCATTGGGCATGAAGTCACACATATAATAACTTCAAAGAGAACTAAACAAGCTTTGGTTTAAAAACATACTAGCTGGGTTGATTACACACACAAGGCAAAGATGCACACTAAACAAATGGAAGGAAAACACACCTATGATACAAAGCACCTAGATAAAATAAACACAATAAAGGAAATACACCAAAATAAAGTATATACAAGATAGGGCCAACAAGGGTCAAAAGCAAGGATTCAAATGGATTCCATTCACTAGAATAGGCAGCTCTTCCCCATCTATTTTGAACAGCTGAAAGGAGTTTCTTTGCTTACACTTGTTGATGATGTAAGGACCACTCCACAAGGTATCATAATTTATATGTTTTCCTAGTTTTCTTCTATCTTCATCCCATTTCAAAACCAACTCACCTTATTTGAACACTCTTTCGCTTAATATTTTATCAAAGGATTTCTTCATGAGAATTTGATGGTGTTCCAAAGCTTTGTGTGCATCATCTCTTGCCTCCTGCATCTACATTAATTCTATCAATCTGACCTCCATGAGAGTTTTCTCAAGTAAATCTATCTATTGTGAAAATTCCAAGGTAGGGATCTCTTATGATATGGACAACCTAGCTTCTCTCCCATAGACAAGTACAAAGATAGAATTACTAATTGACTTCTTGGGAGTGATTTTGTCTACCGATAAGGTTGTCTTCAGCTTGCTATGCCATGCTCTCTGATTGGTTTCCAACATCCTCTTGATGATCTTGATGAGGTTTTTGTTAGTAGACTTATCTAATCCATTACCTTGAGGGTAGTAGTTGGATAAGGTACTCAAATGAACTCCACTCTTTGTTGCCCAATAAAAAGTTTTAGCACTTATGAAAGCAAGTGCATTATATGAGATGATGACATGAGGAGCTCCAAACCTTGTTGTAATGTTTTCATAAGACTCCAAGATGGCATTTTCATTTACTTCCTTCAAACCAACAACCTCTACCCATCTTGTGAAGTAGTTTGTAGTAGTCAATATCCATTTCTATCCAACACTAGAGGGTTGATCATGCCAATGAAGTCAAGGCCCCATTGCATGAAAGGATAGTCCACTTGGATAGGATTCAATGAAAGGACAACAAGCTTCTATTTTCCCAAAAGAAAACACATTGAGGACAAACCTTAACCCAATGATAACAGTTTTTAAAAAGACCAGGCCAATAATAACCAGCTCTATTTATGTTTGCAACTATTTTTCTAGGAGAGAAGTGACCACCATCTGCACCATTATAGAAACTTTTCTAGCAACATATGAAATTGGTCATTGTTAATGCATCTTAGCAACACATTGCTCACATCCTTCTTAAATAGAATGCCATCCATAAGACAATAAGGAATATCTTGCAGCCTAAAATACCTTCTTTGATATTTGGTCAAGCCATTGAGACACTGACGATTTTGAAGAAAACTAATGATGTCTTGTGTCCAACTTTGATTCTACATTTGATCAGATAGTTGGTCTTGAACTTGATTTACCAAGGCATACTCTTTTGGCTCTTGAAAGTTAGATGCTAGGTGCTCACATAAACCTCTTCCTCTTACTAGGCTTGTTACCTTGATGTCAATGTCATTTTCCATCACCTTTGTGATCCATCCAGCCCTCTTCTCATTGAGATCCCTGCTTAGGAGAAACTCCTTGGTGTTAGGATGGGAGACCACGACATGGATCCTATTTTTGGAGACCATATACCTAAAATTTTTCAAACCTTTAATGATGGTTAAATATTGCTTCTCAATAAAATAACACCTCACTTTGTAGTCTTCTAAGCCTTGGCTGAAGAAAGCAATTGGCTAATCAACATCCTCATCATTCTTTTACATAAGCATGGTTGAGATTATGTCTAGGTTAGCAAAAGGATAAAGAATAAAGTCCTTACAAAAATTTATATTTAAGAAAGTGGGAGAGGTTGCAATTGCTTTCTTGATTGTCTTAAAGCTGCCTTTACCTTCCTTTGTCTAAGTAAAAACTTGGTTCTTCTTTAGCATGGTTGTGATAGGCTTTACCATAGTTGTAAAGTTTGGGATAAACCTCCTCAAAAAGTTCATTTTTTTCAAGAAACTGTGCATCTCTTTCTTGTGTTGAGGCAAATACAAACCTTGAATAGCTTCAATCCTTTCGAGGTCAATAGATAAGCCTTCTTTTGAAACAACATGACCCAAAAGCTTACCTTCATAGATAATAAAGATGCACTTCTTTGGATTGATGGATATGTCATACTCTCTACACTTCTCAAACACTTGTCTTAGATGTCCCATATGATCAACATTATCTATTGAAAAAATGGTTATATCATCAAGGTAAACAAGCAAAAACTTATTGATCAAACCTTTGAAATCCATGTCCATTACCATTTGAAATGTAACTCTAGCATTGGATAAACCAAATGACATCTTTTAGGAAAAGGTCTCCCACTTGGTGGTGAAGGCTATCTTGAATTGATCCTCTTCATTTACCAATATTTGATTATAATCTGAATAACCAAAAATAAGTGAGAAACATTGAGAACCGAAAACAAATTGCAGAATTTGTTCCATGGAAGGGAGTGGGTAATGATCCTTGAGAGACACTTTATTTTGATCATTAAAATCCACACAAAGTCTAATTTCTCCTTCTTTCAAACTAGCACAAGGTTGGCTCCATGTGTAGACACCGCAAATGTGTCTGCACCTTGGTTCTCCCCCTTATCTGTCTCAAACCCATATCCTAACCCTTGGCCTTGGTCCCCTCCTTTCACTTGATTAAAATAACTTAATATTTTAATTAAATGGTCCCCTTTCCACCTCACCCTTGCCACCTTGGATCCTCCCTTGGATCCCTCCACCTACCTCTTAGCATTTATTATGCCAAATCCCCTCATTATCTTCCTCCCGCCCCCATTTAAGCATCCTCATAACCATTCTTCCCACAATCCCCCACCCGACGGTGTGCAAGAATGGGCAGAGGCTATTTTTAGTCTCTGTCGCCATTCTGACACTGCCGACGTCGGCGACCCTGCGGCCGACGTCGGCGATTCTGCCGACGTCGGCAGCCTTCAAGACCCCGTTCTGCATCCGTTGCAGCCCCTAGACCCTTGAGCTCACAAACTGAATTCTCTTGGCGTTTTGGCATTTTGTCTCTTCTCTGCTTGGACCTCGTGCAACAACAGCAATAGGTGCAAAGATTCTGGATCAGAGTTCTCCTCTTGCAAAATCTTTTGTGGCCTCAACAACAGCTCTCCCACTCTTCATTTAGCAAGCAAAAAAAGTAAGCAGGGTCTGTTATTTGATTCTTTTCTTTAAGTTTTTCAGTTATCTGCTGTTCCTATTCCCTCCATCCTTCCCCTTGAGAGGCTGAAAAGCCTTCTCAGGACCTGTCCTCTGTCCATCCTCCTCTCACATTGTCCCACTTCTTGTACCAGTCCCAGACAACTTCCTCATCCCCTCTGCCAACAAAGACCCTATACAGGGCACCTAATCAGACCCAGACCACTCCTCAGTCCATCCAAACCCGTCCCCAAACTCTGTCTTGACCCTGTTCACAAGCCGGACCCGTCCACAGTCCAGAAAACATCCCAGACCCGACCATAGACTACTACCCCGACCGACGCCGGTCACTTCCCCAACCGACGTCGGCAGGATAACCGACGTCGACAGACCTCATAACTGACGCCGGCAACATTTCCGACCTCGGCGACTGTCATCAGCCCGACTGCTCCTTTCAGATAATCATTGGTCTTTTATTTCCTTTCTAATCTGTTTATCACTTCTGTATTCTGGCATTCTGTATTTCATTGGTCTTTTATCTATCTGTTATCTGTGGGTTGACCTCCCTTGAGGAAGTTTTTACACTTCCGAGAACAAGCTTTCGCTTGGCAACCCACTGCCTACTTATCTAACATTCTCTTGTTCAAGTTTCTTTTCTTTGCAGGTGTCATTCCTCCACAGCCAAAGAGGGGTGCTCACAAGCGTCTGGATTACGGTGTGCAGTCTACATCCATGTACTTCTAGCCTCGTCCACTTTCCTTAGTTTCTTTATTCATCTTTTGAATGTAGAAAGTGAATTAGCTCAAGAAACATTCTGGCACGCCCGGTGGGACCCTAGGTTCCTCCTGGGTTCCTTTTCTTCTTCATTCATTTAGGAGCATTAGGTTCTTACCTTTTCTCCTCCTTTTCTTCTCAATGACACTATAAGCAGGAATTAAAAAGAATCCTTCTTTTCTTTCTTGCACATTCTAGACTAGTCTAAACGTCATACTCTCAACCCTTCTTCAAACATTGTCTTCATAACAAATCACATTTCGACTTGGGCATTAAAACACTTTGCATTCATTTCTGCTTGTGCTTGCATCTTCGTAGTCCACATCTAGTAACTTAAACACATATTGAATAAATCTAAACACTTGATGTTACACTACCGAACCACATGCACTAAAATGAACATAAAACTTACCTGAGACAAGGCCCGACTGGGATTTCATCCCTCAGCGGATACCTTACCCGTCCCGGTGACCCTACTTGGATTTCATCACCAAGGGGGAAGCCCACTCCGTTCTCTGGCGGAGGATAAACTCTAGGCGAGGTATATCTTGGCTAAGCGAGACCAGCTAACCACTGGAATCGTGAAGTGAGGGGAGCTTGCTCCTTAGCACCAGGCCGCGTACCAGACCCTAACACAGATTTTTGAGCACCTAAAACAAGACCCAAAACCAGCTCTAGACTTCTTCTTCTAGGACCTTCTTGACAGCCAATCTCCCCAAACATTCATCTAAGGCATAAGCCGCAGCTTCAAAGGTTAATTCCTAGGTTTTATCGCTTAGGCTTGTCTGTCTCTCTCTGTTTTCCTCTTCTCATCTGTTTATTTGAGTAAGGACGCTTTCTTCTTTGTTTCTCCAAGAATCTTCAAATCTTTTTGGTTCTCTGGAAAACACAGTCACCGACATCGGTTCTGCCACCGACGTCGGCTTTCCTATTTTACCGGCATCGGTTATCTGACCGACGTCGGCCATCTTTCTTACCGACATCGGTTTTTCAACCGACGTCGGTCTCTGTCACTGTCCTTTTTTCAAAACCAGCAGCCTAAAACCTGTCCCTTCTCTGTCAAAGACTCCATCCTAGTTTTCTGAAACTGAACAACACAGTTTCTGAAACCTGAACCTTCTTTGCCTTGCATGGTTTTGACTTGTAGCCAAGCTAAAGCTCTTGTCAACCACGTTAGCCGTCAACCACTTCCGTCCACCCCGTCCGTAACTAGGCCTACAATGGAGTTCAACTCAGAGACCGAAAGAACTCCTACCCGTCCAACCCCGCCTCTGACTCCTATTGTCCAAGAAGGGGACCAAGATTTCAAATGATTCTTGGACCTCAACATCAAGGCCTTACAACACTATCTCGCGCATAGCCAAACGCGAGACTCCTTGGGCAATCCAATCTACGGAATGCCAACCTCTCTTGCCGTGACTACGGTTGTATCGACAGCATCCGTAGTTCAACCTTCAGACACTCGACCCGTCGCTTCGACCACCGATCAGACTCAGACTTTAACCAATCCTCCAGGTGTGGCCTCCCCCTCTATCATTGGGCCCACTTCCACCGGGGTTCCGGCCCCCTGTCAACCTCAACCCGCTCAACCGTTATCCACTCCTTTTTAGAACCTTGTCGTCTCTATTCCGCCTACCCTGGCCCCTATCAACACCAGGGTGGCTTCCTACCCCTTGGCCCCTGTTACCACTATCCCACCTCTCGTGGCAACGTTGGGCTTACCTATGCCTTCTACGCAACCACATTTAGCCTCTTCTTCTATCCCCATGACCAGTTATCTCTATGTTGCACCTCTACAGGGACAACCGACTACGTCGTATGCATCCCCTAGCCTCTTCCAAGTGCCCTACAACTTAGGGGGCGTGCCACCCGTCAATCCGTCGATAGACATCATCAAAATGCTGATGGACAAGATGACCCATCTTGAGACTTTCGTTTCTGGCTCACGCAACGCTCTCTCATACGAGCAAATCTGCAACGAGCCCATTCATCCTTCTATCCCAATCAGGCCATATCCTAGCCAGTGGGAGCTTCCAAAGTTTTCTCACTTCCAAAGCAAGGAAGACCCCCAGCAACACTTGCGGGCATTCAAACACGCATGTTACCTCATTGGCCATGATGATGCGTTACTCTTACGCACGTTCCCTATGTCTCTCTCGGGTGCTGCGCTTGACTGGTACAGCTCCCTTCCTAGCCATTCCCTCTTCTCATTCACACAATTGGCCCAGCTCTTCCTCGATCACTTTTCCATTAACATCACTAAGAAGGTCTCCATCACAGACCTCTATTCTATCAAGAAATTCGAGGACGAGTCCATAGCCGACTTCGTAGCTCGATGGAGAGGCCTCATCAACCAACTCTCCTTCTCCTTATCCCAGGCCGAGCTTATTGAACTCTTTTCCCAAGCCTGTGCCAGACATATCTCTTCCAACCTGAGGGTTCAAACCTTCCGCACTTTTGATGAAGCCTTCACGATGGCTCGCAAACTTGAGTTGCGCGCCATCGAGGAGAATAAAGTCGAATTGTAGAGCAAGAATCCTAGCTCTAAAACCAATGACTCTTCTTCTACTAAGCCATCATCATCCAATTCTAAGCCCAAGGCTTCAGCTAACGCTGTAGTCGTTAGGCCTTCATCCTCCTCGCCTTCAACTAATCAGCCTGAGCCATCAACATCTCAGAGCGCCACTCGCCAGTTCCAGCAGAGATACGTACAATGATGGTATACTCCTATCGGAGAATCATACGCGTCTGTGCTGGAAAAGCTTGTTAAGCAGGGGGTCCTCAATCTCCCTCAAGCCTGACCTCCTCCACAATTCGATCCCTCTCACGCCATCCCCGCGTGGTATAGGGAGCATGACTTCTGCAGCTTCCACCGTGTTAAGGGACATGACACAGAAAACTACAAAACTTTTAAGAACATAATCCAAGATATGCTTGAAAAGGGGGACCTCATCTTAGACAATCCAAATGCACCTCCTAATCAGGCCATTGACATCTTCAAACAACCTTTCCCCAATCATCCGCCAACCCAAAACAACGTCTAGACCTTAATTGACGACAATCATGAACACAACATTCGAACCGTCAATGCGGTCTCTCCCTTCGTCCCCAATCAACTTCGAGAGGTTAGTCCATCAATCAGTCCATCACATGTGGACGAACCTCTCTCCCCGGCTAGTTCTCCACCGACCTCTCTCATCCTGGAGGACACCTCAACTTTACCAGCACCACCGGTCTCGCCATCCTCCTTTCTACTGCCTATGGAGGACTAGACCCTTCTTACTCCTCAACCGCAAGTGGAGGGCACCATCATCCCTGCCCTTTACCTGCTGGAGGAGCCTCGCTTTCCAGATTCTTCTCCACCCAGGGAAGAACCTGTCTCCCCTCTGTCTTCATCTAAATCTATCATGACTTCACCATTCCATGCGTCTAAAAATGCTACACCCATCTCGTCTTCAACCCCGCAACCGTTAACATCTTCTTCTCAGCCATTTTCTCGGTTAGTGGAGAAAGTCCAGCTTCTCCCTTCAAGGAAAGTGACGCCTCAGGTGTTGTGGGAACGTCTTAAAACCCTTCAACATACCTGTGCCCTCTCATCACATGCTGCCAATCCTCCCAAGGCAGAATCTCTTTAGACTCTTGACAAAGACCAGACTCCCAAACCTCAACCAAACCCGTCAAAATCAAAACATGCATCTATCTCGTCCAAGCCCATCAAATCACTTGGCGTTCATCCTGTCTCCACCCTCACTCACCCGCAAGTGAAGGTGGACCTAGACCAAACCTCGACCAGTAGCAGTCTTCCAACCAAGTCAAAGAAGACTGCCAGACCTCAAAAGCGAACGCCTCCTTCCCCGTCACCATTGTCATCCATTTTGGGCCCCCATCCTTCGACCTTGGCTAGCATCCTTCCCACTCTGGCCTCCAATCCAAACTCATTTCCTCCTTTGCTTCCTCTGCCTACCTCTAGCCGTCCCTCTCCCAAAAAGGCGTTCTCAATCACCAAGCCAGAGCCGTCTCCATCTGTCACCGCACCATCAACCCATAAGGTGGTACGGAAACCTCTTCCAACCTCACCTAAGCAAAAGTCATCGACCTCGCGCATATCAACTAACACGGACCCTTTAGTGGGCTCATACTCGATGATATTGCGCCGACTTCTGCAGACCTCCAGCATAACCCTTCCACCCATCTGACCTTTCCAACCTCTCGGGTCCAAGCCCTCCTGGTTCGACGATACAAAAATTTGCTTATATCATCGTGCACCAGGACACGATACCGAGACCTGCTGTGCCCTCAAGGCCGTCATCCGCCGCTATATGGAGAAGGACACTCTTCTCCTTGAGGACACTCTTGACCAGACCCCGACTCCTTCCCATCCAACTTCTTCAACCACGACAACGTCTCACCAGCAAAACACGACCCCTTCTTCACCCCCTATTTTTGAAATCAATGCTGTCCGTATAACCACTAGGTCGCAAAAGGACAAGGCAAAAGAAAAAGCTACCATTCCTTGGACCTATCCCTTCGTCAAGCCACCTCTTGCGCCCAAGCCTAAAATTTCTATCCTTGGCGCATCCCAGCCTTCTTCATCTTCCTCTTCTGGGCCAATTCACGACTCCATGCTGAAACAGCTTCATCAGACACCTGTGAAGATGTCCCTCTATGACCTTATCCAAACCTCACCTCAGCACCGTCAAGCCCTCATCCAAGCCTTGCAAGCAGCGAAGGTCCAACCCGAGGACCCCCAGCCACTTGCTGCCCTCGTCCATTCTTTATCTCCTGTCAACTCCATCACATTCAGCGATTCTGAGATTCCTACATCCAACACGGAAGATCAGGACACCGCCCTCTTCATCACTACCTATGTTGATCGAACACGCATCAAACGCGTTATGATCGACGGCGGTGCTAGCATCAACATTATCTCTACCCATGCCTTTGATCAGCTATCTCTTCTCAAGAATTGCGTCTCCAAAACTGACGCGATCTTACACTCTTTCAATGACACCACCGCCACGACCATTGGCACAGTCATCCTTCACATTTGCGTTGGTCCACGTACAATTTCGGAGCTCTTCTATATCATCGAGGGAGAGTTTCAATACAACATTCTACTGGGCCGACCTTGGATCTGTGCCATGGCCTGCATTCCTTCCACCCTACACCGTTGTGTGAAGTTTGAGCATGACGGGCAAGTCCATACCATTCCCGCTGACCCTTCACCCTTCAAGACTTGCAACACAACCTACCGTCCCAACGATGTCCTCATTCCCATCAAGCCGTCAACTCCGGCATCGCCTCCATCTACGGAAGCTTTGACCAGTTCGCAATCGGCGGTCGCCCTCACCTCTCCTCTTCAAGCACCGACCAAAGACCCCATGGAAGACGTCTTCCAACGACTATCACTTGGGGAATATCGCTTGTTGACCCTAGACATGCTCTAAACTCCGCAA
Source organism: Torreya grandis (assembly GCA_037957365.1). Classification (NCBI taxonomy): domain Eukaryota; kingdom Viridiplantae; phylum Streptophyta; class Pinopsida; order Cupressales; family Taxaceae; genus Torreya; species Torreya grandis. Next base: position 1,591,676 of record JARHVA010003607.1, read on the forward strand.
GAGTATAGACGCCTTCACCTCAGTCCCAATTACGACCATCGGATCGGGATGGTCGTACCTTATGGTCCTCCTCACTTTTGAACCAACTTTGTCTATGGGGGACTCAATCAAGCTCCTACCAACGGCAATTCCCTTTTTTCACCCCAACCTTTCACATGAGATTTCTCGTTTCTTGGCAACCCCGCCTTTGCACACACTTACCTTTACAGGTGTGCATGGAAGGGTTTTGGTTTCGGACGTTATGAGCAGGGCTCCCATCAGCCTATCGAGCCGCTCAATGATGACGATGCCAAGAAACGGTATGGCCTGGGATATCATGACCCCACTCAGGCTCCTTTCGACCTTTGTCCCGAGCCAACCATTGACCAATCTCCTCCAAACTCGCCCATCTCTCCTTCATCACCCACGGAGTCGGTGGTCTCCATCCCTCCTAGTTTTTTTTTTTTTTTCATAAACACCATCCGCCTGGAACCCCTGACCTATCAGCTCAATGGGATGTCCAGGTCTCTCCCTCTCATTTTTCCTAGCATGATAGAGGATGAGTCGGCAACCATTCACACCGTCCACTGCGTTGACGATGATGCCATCCTTTCCTACATGGGTGCCGATGACTCTTTCATCCAGCGTTCCCTCCCTTCCGAGACCCAAGTTATGTTAAATGAATCCACCATTGACATCGACCTCCCTTCTTCTTCTGATGTTCCTCACGTCTTAAAGATTGGCCAATCTCTAGACGCTCAGGAGTAGCTTGACTATGCCCAGTTCCTTTCCAACCATAGCAAGGCCTTTGCCTGGACTTACAGTGACATGCCTGGCATCGACCCCACCATCGCTACCCATAACATTGTCACCAAACCAGAGGTTAAGCCTGTTAGGCAAAAGCTTCAAAAGATACATCCTCGCGTTGCACTCCTTGTCAAAGAGGAGCTTCAGCACCTTCTTTCTGCCTCCTTCATCTGACCCATCGATTATCCGTAGTGGGTCTCTAACATCGTCCCAGTTACTAAAGCAACTGGGGGGATTCGGATCTGCATGGACTATCGCGACCTTAACCTAGCCTGTCCCAAAGATGACTTCCCTCTTCCTAACATTGACCAGCTTGTTGATCTCACGGCCGCCCATGAGATGCTATCTCTCATGGACAAGTTTTTAGGATACAATCAAATCCTGATCGCACTGGAAGATCAGCACAAGACTACCTTTATCACCCCATGGGGGACTTTCTGCTATCGGGTCATGCCTTTCGGCTTGAAAAATGCTGGCGCCACATATCAGCGCACCATGACCTACATTTTCCATGATCTCCTCCACAAAATCATGGAGGACTATGTGGATGACCTTCTCAGCAAGTCCAAGCTTCGCCGCGACCACTTGACCATTCTCATAATCATCTTCTCTCGCCTTCTTCAATACAATGTCCGCCTTAACCCCAAGAAGTGTGTCTTTGGGGTCCTCTCAGGCAAGCTTCTCGGCTTCATCGTTTCCTTCCGTGGTATCGAGATAGATCCTGACAAAATCTGTGCTATCTTCGAAATGCCACCCCCGACCAATCTCAAGCAGCTTCGCAGTCTACAAGGGAAGCTCCAGTCCATTCGCCGTTTCATCTCGCAGCTTTCAGACCACTGCCAACCTTTTCATCATCTCCTTAAGAAGGACGTCTCCTTTAAGTGGGATGAGGACTGCCAAGAGGCTTTTGAAGCCCTCAAAAGCTATCTGGTCTCTCCACCAGTCCTCATTCCACCTAAAAACGACCAACCCTTCTACCTTTATATCTCCGCCACCAACCATTCGTTAGGTGCCATGATCACGCACCGAGACGAGCATCATCATGAGCAGGCGGTTTACTACATCAGCCAAACACTGGTTGACTATGAAACTCGGTATACTCATACCGAGAAACTCTGTTTGGCATTAGTCTTTTCTGCCACCAAACTCCGCCACTATCTTCTCAACCACAAAACCTTTGTCGTCACTCACACCGACCCGCTCAAGTACATGCACTCCAAGCCATATCAGAATCAACGTATGGCTCAGTGGCTTATGCTGCTCGCTGAGTTTGACCTCAAATTCATCCAGCAGAAATCTATCAAGGGGCAAACCATCGCTGACCAACTGGCAGATGCCCCTCTTCCTGACAATCAACCTTCACAATTTGAGTTCCCTGACGAGTCTATCGCCACACTTTCCACCAATGACACCGTCTACCAAATGACCATGTTCTTTGACGGCTCCAAATGTCAACTCGGTGGGGGTGCGGGGGTCATCCTCATCCCACTCGAAGGGGAACCCATGCCCCTATCTTTTAAGCTTGACTTTGATTGTACCAATAATATGGCCGAATACGAGGCCTTAATTTTGGGACTTCAAACTGCCCTTTCCCTCCACATCAAGTCTATCAACATCTTCAGCGACTCGCAGCTCATCGTCAATCAAGTTAACGGTTCATACCTCTGTAAAAATGAAGTTTTACAGAGGTATAAAAATCATGCTGACCTTCTTTTGGCATCTTTCGACCATTACCTCTTTCAAACTGTTCCACGCTCTACGAACAAGTTTGCCGACACCATGGCTTCTCTAGCTTCGCATATCCCATCCTCATCATCGTCATCTCGACTTTTTGTCACGGTGCATCACGTGCCTTTGCCTTCATACATCTCTCCTCACATCGACCATATCAACGCTATCAATTCTAGCCCACGAGATGACTGGTATAAGCAACTTGTGGACTACTTGTCTCTTTCTGTCACTCCTCCCAACCTCTCTAGCAATGCGCGGTGAGCTTTCATCAAGCGCACAGCTCGCTATACCATGCTAGGGGGTCTTCTCTATAAGCGAGGCTTCGACGGCCTCCTCCTTCACTGTCTAACCTCCGCTAAAGCCTCTCATGCCATAAAACAAGTCCATGATGGGATTTGTGGCGGACACTTCAGTGGAAACTCGGTTGCCAAGCGCATCCTTCACCTGGGTTATTATTGGCCCTCCCTTCATCAAGACTGTAGCGACTATGTTTGACGTTGCATCAAGTGTCAGCAACACTCTAACCTGCTCCATCTCCCCAGCCACGCCTTGCAAGTCGCTCAGGATTTTTGGCCTTTCTCTCAGTGGGGCTTGGATCTCATTGGTGAGATCAACCCTCACTCGTCTCTTCGTCATCAGTCCATCATCACTGCCACTGAATATTTCACCAAGTGGGTGGAAGCCATTCCTCTTGTCTCCACAAAAGCTGACAAAATTGTCGACTTCATCAGCAACCACATCATCTGTCATTTCGGTGTCCCTCACAAAATCATCACCGACAATGGCAAATCCTTCAAAAACAAGACTGTCCAAAAACTATGCGACTCATTTGGCATCAAACTCAGCTTTTCTTCGCCTTACTACCCACAAGCAAATGGGCAGGCTGAGGCTTCTAACAAAATTCTAACTAAAATTCTCATGAAGGTGGTCGATGATACAGGAAGGGATTGGCACATTCATATTCTCTTCACTTTGTGGGCCTACCGCACTAGCATCTGAACCTCTACGGGTGCTACTCCTTTCTCCCTCGTGTATGGAACAGAGGCTGTCTTACCTCTCGAAGTACAGATCCCGTCTCTCCGCATCTCCCTGCATGACATTCTCTCCAACGACGACTTTCGTCAAGATCGCTTAGCTCAACTTGAGTTACTTGACGAGCACCGTCTTGCTGCCCTCAATCATCTCCATGTCTACCAAAGTCGCATAAAGCGGGCCTACGACAAAAATCTGTGAGAACAAGACTTCAACATCGGAGACCTCATCCTCAAAGAGAATCAGCACGTGACCAATATGGAGCAAAGTAAACGAGGCAAATTCACCCCCAATTGGCTTGGACCTTTTATCATCACGCACAAGTATGGGTCAGGGACTTATCGTCTGTCCTCCCTCGACGGACGGCCAGAACCTGAGCCTCTTAATGCGTTGCATCTTCGACCATTCTTTTGTTAGTCCAGTACTTGTCCACTTAACACGTAACTTGAGCTCGTCCCTTGAGCAATCCTCATCCTCTTGATCCTCATTCCTTTCAACCCTATTCCCCTTTAACAAGTCCTCTATAACCCTTTTATGACGCATGGATGCTTTGTCCTAATAAAAGGGAGTCCTTGAACTTCTACAGTCTTGTCCATGACTCAAAAAAAAAAAAAAAACAAAACAAAAAAAAAAAAAAAGAAAAAGATGTCCAAACATATCCAAGGTCACAAAATCAAATTCAAACAGATAGACTGATCCCTCGAAGGACAACTGTACTATCATTACTGTAATTAATAGACTAATCCCTCGAAGGACAACTATTCAAACATTATATAAAGCAAAAATATAGACCACTCCCTCGAAGGATGGCTATGACTAAATCTTGCTACAAACAACAACCTTTATTAGAAGCTTCCCGCATTGATCAGCTTCGCAACATGACCACTAAATCAAAAGACATCTCTATGTAGGCTTCCCGCATCGATCAGCCTGCACCAAAAACAAAAAAAAAAAAAAAAAAAAAAAAAAAAAAAAAACGGGTCATGGACTTGGCTTGTAGTTGTCTTAGGGTCTCCTATAAAAAGGGGCAAGGTTATTCCTGCTCTTAAACTGGGTTACCCTATCCTCCTTCTATCACCTGCTCAAGGGACTTCGAGCTCACTTTAATGTCAAAGTGATTCGATTACCGTTCTAACACAACACTGGTCAACGACGTAATGCATGAACGGGGCTTTTGTTCTAATAACCCCTTTCTATGCTTCCTTTCTGGTACTTGTCAATGAAAGAGCAATTTGCCTTTCATCTTTTCTCTACACTTTGGTCACATTTAACCGCATCAATTGGTGACTCAACTCAAACCAAGCCATTTTTCATCATTTTCAGCTAGCATCATCCTAGTCCATTTCGCATAGTTTCTATGGACACCAATACACATGGAAACTACCGACCAGACCCAATTTATGTTAAGCATAAACCAATACTTGCTGAAGCATAAATAGCCTTCCATTCATTTTTAGCATGCATCCATCACGACTATGGAAACTTGCTAGAGATGAAAGCCTCTCGACCAATGTGACATCTGTGACATCATCTTGCCCTCATCTTTTTGACACTTAACCACATCCACTCGTCGATCAATCTTTCCCCTTAGTCCGAACTACATTGGTCTGAGGCCCTATGACCAGGGCTATGTAGGCAACACTCAGATAACACATCCTCTGAGGTTAGCTCGACCACCCCCGTTTGTTCGTCTCTTTGATGGACAAACTTTCCCTTCGACAACTTTGACCAAGACCAATCTATCTCTTTAACCCTTCCTCCCTTTTAGGGAGAACTACATAGGCCTGAGGCCCCTAACGACAGGGGCTATGTAGGCAGCACTCAGTTGACATGGGGTCTTTTGGGGTTAGCTCGGCCACTTTCTTCGTCACTTTCTTCCATCCCCTTCTCTCATCCCCTGTATCACAGTCAATAATATATTCACATAATCATTAATATGCTCTCAATTTCATTAGTCATTAGTCATAAATTTCATCCATCATAACTCATTAACACATTTGCCTAATCCACAAGTTAAACATTCCATATCACATCTATCATCATCTAAACATCATACATCACTATACAACCATTAAACATAACCTAATCATTGTTCTCATCATTGGCATCATCATAATCATCATCATATCAAAACATGCATCATAAAATACATTAAACATATATCACATTTTCATAACACATCAATAGCCCAAATCTCATCATCTATATATCAAAATAAGTTTTATACAAAGCAGACACAATCTGTGTCTGTCTCTCGCTCTCAAAAATCAAATACATCTCTCGTCTTCGGCTCGCAGGCCGGTATATACATCAAAAATATGGTGCATCTCTGGGGCTGCCCTCAAGGCTGTGGCTGTGGCTGTGGTGGCGGTGGTCGAGAGGAGGCTGTATCCCCTCCTCCCTTGGATCTCTACCGTCTGCGTGACCCTGAAGCTGTCGCTCGTGACATCGACTTCTGCCTGCTTTGCTCTGCCCTCATCTCTGAGTATCGCTGTATATGAGGGATCCCCCTGATGGCCCTCTCATAGTAAGCGATCTCATCCAGTGCATCATTATATCTAATCATAGATACAGTCTGCGGTGGACCCATCTGCCCTACCCCTGTACCCTGTCCTGACCCCTGTGGCTCTGGCTGACCTAGCTGCACCGATGCTGATGGCCCTGCCCCCTGTGAAAATGATGGCTGCTGCAGTGGGCCCTGCCCTCCAAAACTCTGCCCTGCACCTGCTTGTCCTTGAGCTGCAGCCAGCTGTCCCTGTAACATGGTGACCTGTGCTATCAATGCTGCCACCTGCCCTATCATCCCTGCAAGCTGTCCAGTCACCCCTGCCAGCTGACCCTGCAAAACTGAGACCTAGGCCTGAGCCGTGTCTCTCTCCTCATAGGCTGTATCCCACTCCCTGGTGATGGCTTGAAGATCTGGCTGCTGCCTGACCTGTATCCCCCTGTACTGGCCTACCCACCATGCCGTGTAAGCCTCTGTGCACCCTGGGTCGACTATCCCAGATCCTACCGGCAACTCCTCAAAATCGGGCTCCTCTGTCTCCTCTGGGAGTGGGAGCGGCGCCTCTATATCATCCCGCCTATACTGTGGGAAGGCGAGAGGCACATCCTGTAACAGCCCGTACTGGCGCCGCACTCTCTCTACAGGTATCCTCTCGAGCTCACTGGCTCGCCTGCCCCTGATCCATCATCTACTCTGCACACCAACTAGCTGCTCTACCTGGTCCCTGAAAGCTGGATACACCAAGTACGGTCTCCAGATAATATTTGCTGGGATCAGACCCTCCAGCACTCCCTTGTAGTGGTCAACATCTCTGACCACTCCGTCCACCCGTGTCTACGCCATTATCTCGCGCCATCTCTTGAATCTGACCCTGAAGCCAGCCTGGATAGCCACTGGAAGGCCGAGAGGTCAGGTGACCACTATATGCTCGTAGGCCCAGCAGTGAAGGAGGTGGCCTACACACAAGCTGTACCGCCACCATCTGCTGATGCCCCATATCTCTCTGTATACCTGGGCTAAAAAGATGGGTGCCCAGGTGAACACTGTCCTCTGCTCTAGCATCTCCAATAGAACCCTGATCAGGACCACTGGGAATCTGCCTCCCTCTGCATCTGGCAATGCATACACTGTGATGTCGATCATCATCAAAATCGCCAGTCGATGGGCGTCCTCATCTGCCGCGTACAATGGCTCGTAGGTGAAACTCGCTGAATGGTAGCTAGTATCCGTGGCATGCTCTCCAAACAATGTGACCATATGAATGTCATGCGCCTCTCTCGAGCACGCATACAAATCTGCTCCCTACACCGGTAATCACAAAATCTGGTAGACGTCCTCCACTGTGACTGTCATCTCACCTGTGGGCAAGTGGAACGTGTTGGTGGCATGGTCCCACCGCTCGATCAATGCCACCATGAGGCTGACGTCCCTCGCTACTCTGCAGTAGCGTCTCAGCCTGCCTAGTCTGACGGTGCTCATTTATGCCCACTCCTTGACAGACACTCCTCTGCACATCCATGTCAGCAAAGTCGGGAGGCGATCCCGCAGCATCAGAGTCTGCCTCGCCTGCATCCATCCATAGACACGACCATGTTAACATTATTCCTACTTTTCCTCTTTTACCAACCTATTTGACTCTCTAAGCCTACCCTACCACCCGAGAAGCTTTCACCGTAACTTCAAACCCTCGACTTCAGCATTTTTTATCACTCTTTCTGACCAGGCAGCCACCGACATTGGTTAGTGTGCTGGCATCGGCACTCTCCTAACCGACGTCGGTCACTTACTGACCGACGTCGGTAGGTTAGTGACCGACGCCGGTCGCTGGTCAGCCGACGCCGGTGGTCTCGCCGACGTCGGCGACTGGTTCGGCCCTAGGGCCGAACGGGGCGAGCCCTAATTTTTAGGGCTTCCCCATTTCATCCCCTAATCTACCCCAAACTCCCTCTAAATTGTTCCTAAACCCTCCTAGCCAACCTACCCACCTTCCTAGCTACTCTCCCCACTCAATTTCTGCCTAAAATCACAAAACTTTCAAAAATCAATTCAAAACAAAACTGAATCAAATAGGGTTCAGAGACCCTCCTACCTCATCCCGTCGACGCCGGCGTGGTGGCACGATAGGTGCCGCTGGTGGTGGACCTCCCGCCCGTCCTCTGCTCCCCTCTGCCATCACTTTCATCCTCGTGGCTCTGCACACTCCACTCGGTCCACACGCATCCCTGCAGTGTCCAATCGCCTCCTTTTCTCCACCAATCCTCTCCTACCACCTTGCACCACTCCTTGGTCAGCTCTAGGTCGTTTTCACTCAACAAGCTTCCAGAGCTCCTTTTTCTCTTTTAATCAAATTGCAAATGGCTTTTGGTGGGCCGCCAATCCGGTTTTGTCAGATTTGGCAGGCCACCGACGTCGTCATCGGCGTGCCCTAGGCTGCCAACGTCGGCCGATATTCACCGATGTCAGTCTCTTTTAGGCACCGACGTCGGTTACATAACTGACGTCGGTGGCCTTCCAACCTTTTATCTCTCTTCCAAATGACCAAAATCATGTCCCTGATCCAGTCAAGTCCTTCAGACCATGTCATTTTGGCCCCTTGGGGCATATTTGGATTGCTTTTTACATCCATCCATCGACCACCAGACATTGGGGATCATGCCTATCCCCTTCGACTTTCGACCACTTCCAAGACAATGTTGCTTTGGTTGTTTTTTCGTGTATGCTACCTCGCGGCTGGTTAGCAGAATTGTCCGCAGACCCTTTTTTTTTTGACCCTTCGCAAGTATAGGATCGTGAGCCAGTTGATCCCTACTACTTGTGGTATTTTCGTGTTTCTGGAAGCACTTCCTGAGCCTGGGATACCTGGAACACGACGACTATTTGGAGCTTCAGCTTAGATTGAGTAACCCGATCAGCAGACGACTAAATGCTGGGGCCCGGTTACCTCAATTTTGGCACTCCTTGACCCTCGACATGCGACAATTTGACCTGACCATCCCGTGAAGTGGTATATGCGCAATCACGCCTTTTGTAGCATTTTCACTCACTCTCTTCTATCCATTTCTCTGTCAAATCGACACTCGATCTTCAGTTCCCTTCTCTCGACTCTCGCTTTGAGGGGGGAACACCTCATCCTTTTTCTGGGGCAACCAACTCCTGTTTTTGTCTTGCAGTTTGTCAAGAACAACCAACAAGACAAAAAGGGGAAAATGTAGACACTGCAAATATGTCTGCACCTTGGTTCTCCCCCTTGTCCGTCTCAAACCCATATCCTAACCCTTGGCCTTGGTCCCCTCCTTTCACTTGATTAAAATAACTTAATATTTTAATTAAATGGTCCCCTTTCCACCTCACCCTTGCCACCTTGGATCCTCCCTTGGATCCCTCCACCTACCTCTTAGCATTTATTATGCCAAATCCCCTCATTATCTTCCTCCCGCGCCCATTTAAGCATCCTCATAACCGTTCTTCCCACAATCCCCCACCCGGCGGCGTGCAAGAATGGGCAGAGGCTATTTTTAGTCTCTGTCACCATTCTGACACTGCCGACGTCGGTGATTCTGCCGACGTCGGCAGCCTTCAAGACCCCGTTCTGCATTCGTTGCAGCCCCTGGACCCTTGAGCTCGCAAACTGAATTCTCTTGGCATTTTGGCATTTTGTCTCTTTTCTGCTTGGACCTCGTGCAACAACAGCAACAGGTGCAAAGATTCTGGATCAGAGTTCTCCTCTTGCAAAATCTTCTGTGGCCTCAACAACAGCTCTCCCACTCTTCATTTAGCAAGCAAAAAAAGTAAGCAGAGTCTGTTATTTGATTCTTTTCTTTAAGTTTTTTAGTTATCTGCTGTTCCTATTCCCTCCATCCTTCCCCCTGAGAGGCTGAAAAGCCTTCTCAGGACCTGTCCTCTGTCCATCCTCCTCTCACATTGTCCCACTTCTTGTACCAATCCCAGACAACTTCCTCATCCCCTCTGCCAACAAAGACCCTGTACAGGGCACCTAATCAGACCCAGACCACTCCTCAGTCCATCCAAACCCGTCCCTGAACTCTGTCTTGACCCTGTTCACAAGCCAGACCCGTCCACAGTCCAGAAAACATCCCAGACCCGACCACAGACTACTACCCCGACCGACGCCGGTCACTTCCCCAACCGACGTCGGCAGGATAACCGACGTCGGCAGACCTCATAACCGACGCCGGCAACATTTCCGACCTCGGCGACTGTCATCAGCCCGACTGCTCCTTTCAGGTAATCATTGGTCTTTTCTTTCCTTTCTAATTTGTTTATCACTTCTGTATTCTGGCATTCTGTATTTCATTGGTCTTTTATCTGTCTGTTATCTGTGGGTTGACCTCCCTTGAGGAAGTTTTTACACTTCCGGGAACAAGCTTTCACTTGGCAACCCACTGCCTACTTATCTAACATTCTCTTGTCCAAGTTTCTTTTCTTTGCAGGTGTCATTCCTCTACAGCCAAAGAGGGGTGCTCACAAGCGTCTGGATTACAGTGCGCAGTCTACATCTAGGTACTTCTAGCCTCGTCCACTTTCCTTAGTTTCTTTATTCATCTTTTGAATGTAGAAAGCGAATTAGCTCAAGAAACACCATGCTCCAATTCAATGGTGTGATGAGCTAGACTTGGGTCAAACCCTTTCAGGTCATTGCATTCCTAGGCAAAGATGTCATGAAACTCTTTGCATAATGCAATAAGAGATTACCTCTCTAGCTAAAAATAAGCTTTTCCAATCTTCAAAAGTTTGTTCTTGAAAATCAGAACTCTCTCATAGTTCTCTTCTTTTATTGACATGATCATTCTTTGGTTTTTATTTTGATCATCCTCGTTGAAGACACTCTCCAAGGCAATCAGCTCCTTGGGTATTTTATTTGTCTTCAGCTGTATAATTTGCTCTTCATAATGATCATGCAAATTCTTTTGATTTCTTGAAGAGAAACCTACCTCATTTTTTAAAAAGTGTGCAATGTGTTCATCACTTTCAAACACTTTCCATGACACTTCATTATTTAGAATGGAAGGTCTCACAATGATCTTGATATGAGATTGATCCTTCTCTTTTTTAACATTAGCAACTGAGTCAAAATGTGCTCTAATTGCAGCCAATCTATCAGTGTGCTTGTTCAAGTCTCTTGGTATGGGTTAAATGTTGAAGGCATCAAAATCCTCAATTAAATCCCATACCCTATGTTTGTAGGACTTGATCAAGGGTTTCTTGGTTTTATATTAAATTCTCACTTGATGAATGACCAACTCACTATCTCCATAGACTTTCAAAATTTTGATTTCTCTCTTCTTTGCCTATTAGAGAACATGAACTAAGCCTTCATATTCTGCCACGTTTTAAGTGCAGCTGAAGTGAAACCTATAAGAAGAGTATTAATTATTATTTTATGGGGAAACCAACATGACACTAACTCATGCACCTACTTTTCTCCTTGAACCATCAAAGAACATTTCCCACATGCCATCAAGCTCATGATCTTCATTAGTGAGTGAAGGAATTGGGACGTCTTTCTCATGCATGCAGTAAGATCCCAAATTAGTTTCCTTAATGAAAGTGTAAGGATTAAGTCCATGTGTTTTAGTGTTGTACTTATCAAGATAGAGGTTATAAATACCTTCAAGAGGAGAAGATGTTTCACTAATCAGGATTGCTTCTTCCTCCTTGCTGATCAGATAGTTTTGATTTGTCATTGTTTCCAAGTATGGTTCAATGTGTAACCTTACAAGGGTTGAGTCCTTATGGTTACCTTGGTTCCATACCTTGTTTTGAAAGCTAGAAAAGACCAATCAGAAAAAAGGTATCCTCCTATTTTGGCTATAAAGTCCCTAGACAAGCATATAGCAAAGTGTGTTGGAAGGTCCACCACCATAATATCTTGCATGATAGGGAAAATTGGATAGCCATGTAAAAATAATTTCATACCTTTGACCAATCTTACTATCTTGGTTGGAGTTCCATCCAACTACAACATGCCTTTACTATGTGGCTCATAGTTCAAACCCAATTTATCAGCCACTACTTTAGGCATAATAGTAGTGCTTGCTCCACTATCCATAATATAATTGTAGACCAGCTTATCTCTTACAAAGAGTGTGAGGTAGTGTGATCTAATAATTTGACTCAATAAACAATGGTTAGTATCATGTTAGTTTCAAAATAAAAATAGAATGAAAGAAACACACTAACTAGTATAACATCTCTAGGTCTAAACACTAGAGACAACTTAGTTAACAAACATGAGTAAAACACATAATTATAATGTAAAATAAACCTTATTTTACCTTTATTGTATGCTCTAAAATGCTTGTTGTAGTTACTTGCTTAGCTTATGCTCATGAAGTCTTCATCAAAGGAGGCTTGGCTATCTCCTCTTCTCCTTGACACTTTGGCTTGTGGATTGGATTGGCTTGGAATCAATTTCGCATAGTAACACTAATTGCAATGGATTTTTGAATCATTTGTGCATTATAACTTTGAATTTTCAAGACTTATAAATGATGTTCACAGCCTCTCTATTTATAGATTTTTGAGAATGTCTAAAATCAACCTGAATCATCCATCTTGAGATTGAGATGTGTGGTTGAGGATTAATTCAATTTTTATAATTAAATTTATAATTATCCTCATTATGAAATTAGAAGAAGTGGAAATTAAGAGGCATATAAGGCATTGATGAGGCATGGAGGGCATAAATCTTGATATTTGTGGCATTTATGGCCTAGGGATGTCTTTCCAAGAAATGAGATCCCCTGATGATACAAATATTTAATATTCATTTTTAAAACAAATTATTCAATAATTTTCCATGGAATTATTAATTAATCCTTGATTTGGATTAACTATCTCTTAAGCATGATTAAGCACTTTGTGCACAAATTACCCAAATTGATTAGAATGCCTTGTTATTTGTCCAAAATTTGACTGGATTAAAATTAGAAGGTAATGTTACATGTGTCTAAAAAATTATCCCATTTAGGATGTTACCAGCACCAAATAATGAAGGCACATGTCTTGTGTAAGATATTTGATAGAAAAGATCAATCCAGAGCACCTAAGGGTAAAATTGGCATTTTGACTCAAAATGATATGATCAAAGATAGCTGGCCCATAAATTAAATTTCCCCATTTAGGGACACCCTAGCCAAAATTGGCACTTTAATATGTTAGTTTGACATCATTTAACATGTTTTAGTGTTTTTAAGCCAAATTGTGTATTTTGGTAAAAATTGGTCAAAATCCTAATTGGAGGTTATCGGTGGCCAGATTTAGGTGTCTACAGTTAGCCCATATTTGGGAATGTATTGCAAGATATAAGAACATTAATGTATTCTTAAATAATGAAAAGTTCTTATATGCCTTGAAATGCAATGATGATAAACTAACTACATGATGCCCCCTTGAGGGAATAGTTGGCACAAGTAAGTCGACAAATGGTCCTCAAAAAGAAAGAAGTGAAAAGAGGGGACCAAATAAAAGAAAGATGATGGGGTGAAAACATAATGATATTTAAAAAGTAGTCAAATTCATTGAGAATGCAAGTGGGATGGTGTAAATTGGTTTGCCCAAAGACGGTTATAAGCATTGTACCTCGATAGTGGTAATGTGGTATGATAACACAATGATTTACCCAAAGGTGGTTATAATCATTGAGAACATGGAGCTTCTCCTGTTAGGACAGATAAACAAGATAATAACATACCCATGTATGGATAGAAAAAGGGAAGTGATGACAACACAATGATTTGCCCAAAGGTGGTTATAATCATTAAGAAATATAGGTGGGATGGTATGTAATGATTTTCCCATAGATAGTTATAATAATTGGACCATGATTATGGTAACCATGATAAACTTGGCTGAGGATGATGATAACTTAGCAACCTACTAATAGGGAGATACTCATCTGAATTAATAAAGGTTAAAATTCTTTCATGTTTAATTACTCTATTTGGGATATGATTAGGATAGAATCAAGATGTTGGTGTCAAAAATATGCCACCATTATTGAATAAACTTATTAAAGTTGAGGTTTGTTGCAGCATGTGTCGATAGACATCATGGTATAACATCATCGGGACTTGGCTGAAATATGCATAAGCACTAACTTCCGTAATCCAATACTCAATATCAAACAATGCACCAATGATAAAAACCATGATAATATAAACATATGAATATGGATGGATTCAAGTGTAAGTGTGGGCAAGGAATCACTCAATAAACACACATAAACTAAATCAAGGAAATAGTGTTGAAATCAAACAAATAGGTAGACAAACAAATAAAATAAGCAAAAACAAACAAACAAACAAATAAACAATGAAATAGAAACCATACAAACATTGCCCCTAGAAGATAGGAGACAACTTAATAAATAAAAAAAATAGGGGAATAGAATAAAAAGAAGGGGGTGGCCGAGTTGTCTTCATATGCACTAGGCAAGTGGAAGCTTCCTACACAGTTCCATGTATGTAATATCCAACAAAAAGTTCAAGCCAAATGTAGTTTTCCCATGGAATGGGAAGAAAATGATAACTGATGAAAACAAATAGAATGGATGTGATATAAGAATAGGAATGGTATTGCAAAATGGCAAGTTTGTGAGAGAAAAGGGCCAAAAAATATGGATAAACTAAGTGATAAGTGGTTTGCTTGTAACTTAGCAAGGGTTTCCAAAATCTTTAAGGCAAATAAGAGGTCAAATGCTTTTGGTTTTTTCTAACAATTTTATAAATGTTTTTGGAATTTTTTGAAGTATCTCAACTCGATTAAGAATGATGAGACACTAAATGGTTCAAAATCATAAAATGGTGAGAGTATTTAAACTAAGGTTACTTGTAAAATGACGAGAGCATTCAAACTTAAGTTGCTCACAAAATGGAGAGAGCATTCAAACTTAAGTTTCTCAAAAAATGGTGAGAGTGTGGTGGGAAGGGTGACTGAGTTAACCTTAATAAGTATTGAGTGTTACCTACATAGTCTCAAAGTAGGACCTCAAATCACTATAGTTTGGCCCTTACAATGGAGGAATTTGACTAGTATAGCAGTCAATTCAAACAAAATAGGCATATTTAGTAAAAAGGCATAGTACAACACAGGAAGTGGTAAGTTGGTATGCCAAGGCTTAATAAATAAATATTAACCCTTATTTGCCTATGGGTGGTTATAACTAGGACACAATGATATGGATCAATGGTACTAATTTTCTCAAAGGTGGTTATAATTAGTAACAAGATCGATGATAAGAAATGAATAACAAATGAAAGATACAACTACCAAAACTTTTATCACACTGCTCCAAAATATGATATCTATTTGAAGTACTTTAACCAACTAATAAAAATAATCAAATTTTTTGATGCTAAAAATATGTAATGAATGATAAAAAATCAAGGTTAAGTGGGCTAGGATTTAGAACACACTGAGTTGATAGAATGGAATGGTAAAATGGATACGACTAAGAGGATAGAGAAGGATGATATTTGTACAAAGAAGAATAGTGATAAAATGACATAATTGAAATGATCCTTACAGACAATACACCTTAGCGCTTAAGCATATTACCACTTGAGATGAATAATATTCATCAGATCAGGAAGTTCATCTCTGTTTGGTGTGGCAAGCCTATATGCTGTTGATCCATAATCTATAGTAATGATGAAAGGCCATATCTAGTTTGGTTTTGAATTTGCCTTTATGCTTCTTCTCAGCTATGGTATTCTTTTGGTTTTTTTAAGAACAAGATCACCAATTTCAAATGTTTCATACTTAACACACTGATTATAGTGGCTTTTGAGTCAGTTATGACATGTTTAAATATTATTGAGTGTAGCTATGCATTTCTCATCAAGTAGGTCTATCTCTTACAGACGAGCTACTCGATAGTCATGATCATCTAGGACATGTTTGAAAGAGATTCATAGTGAAGGTAATTCGACCTCAATGGGAAGGATGGCTTCAGTACCATAAATAAGTGAGTATGGAGTGGTTCATGTGGGGGTACGTTGATTGGTATGGTATGCCCAAAGAGTAGGGAATATCTGTAGGTGCCAATCATGACTGGTATCATTGAAAATATTTTTGAGAATATTGACAATGGTTTTATTTGATGCTTTGGCTTGGCCATTACCTTGAGGGTAATATGCTGAAGAAAAATATTGTGTGATGTTATATTTGGTATATAGTTGGTCTACATCCTTATTCTTGAATGGTCCTCCATTATCAAATATAATGTCATAGGGGATACCATAGCGACAAATGAGATGGTTGAAGATGAATTTGGAAATTTGATTTTTAATCACGTAAGTGAGAGGTATAGCTTCAACCCACTTAGTGAAATATTCAGTGGTATTAAGGATATGTTTATGGCCATCAGATGAAGTGGGGTTGATCTTCCCAATGAGGTTAAGTCTCCATATAGAAAATGGCAATGGTATCAACATTGGTTTCAAAGTTTTTGTTTGGGCATGAATTAGATTAGTATGTTGTTGACATTTGTCACACTTATTTATATATACAGTGAAATCTACGTCCATCATGGGCCAATAATAACCTGTACGTGGGATATTTTTAGATAGGATTTCCCTGCTAGAATGAGCTCCACATACTCCTTTGTGAACCTCTCTTAACCCTGGGGTAGACTCTGCCAAAGTTAAATAATGAAGTAGAGTTCCATCAAAACTATGATGGTAAAAAGTGGATCCAAGTAGAGTATAACAAGTGGAATGATTAATGAAAGCTTTAGTTTGTTTTCAAGATAGGTTAGGCAGTAGAACTTGGTCATGAAGGTAGTTGTAAAGGTTTAAATACCAGATAGAATTAGGACTAATAATATCACAAATCATGACAATAATTGAAGGTTCATGAACTGGTGTTGAAAAATTCTTGATGAAGAGCTGATACTCTCTAACTTTATCTATTTATCAAATCAAAGAGATAATAGTAGCCATGGCATCTATAGTTCTATTACTATCCCTTGGTATGTGCTCAAATAGAATGTTGGCAATTTGTTTCTTAAGAGTGTCATCCATGGATTTATATGGAACCGGCTTGTCATCTTTGGTCTAAAAATTATCTCTAGTGTCTAGACCTAGAGATGTTATGCTAACTACTATGTTTCTTTCATTTTGTTTTCATTTTGGAACTAACACCATACAAACCATCCTCTCTTGAGTCAAATTCCTAGATCATATTATAGGATCATAATTGGTCCTCTAGGCCAAACATTAAAAGAATGAAAAGCAATGACCAATGAAGATCACAAACACATTCTTGACAACTAGATCTGTATCAAGTTCTTGACAGAGTAACTATTCAGATGAGGTGTGGGATATCAATTAACATAATCAAGTATTTTATTTATATCATTTGTTGATTAGGACATGCATCTCCCCATCAACAAGAACAATAAAATCAAAAACCACACCTAGGCCAACAACATGTACTATATCATTTCACATTGCCATTTCCATTGTTGCATATCCATTTGCCATTGTTGTAGATTCCAACCATTCACCTCACCACTTGGGGGAAACCCTATTACCATTTTATCCATCCTATCATTCCATTCCTATCTAGACCAAAGCTTGTTTTTAGTCATCCTACCCAATCCTATTTTGATCTTGGTTCATTTGGTTCTTCCTACACTTTTTGTGAAGGGATTCCGATCAAGTTTCAACAATCAATCTAATCTATGTTTACAATGATAGTCTATGAAAGTAGTGTGATAGTTGATTTGGCAAGGTATCTTTCATTTTTCATCCAGTATTAGGTTTGTTTATGTGAGCCTGAGTATAACCACCTATGGGCAAATCAGTGTTTCACTAGTCTTGCTACTAATTATAATCACCTATGGGCAAATTAGTATCATTGACCTATGTCATTGTATCCTAGTTATAACCACCTATGGGAAAACTAGGGGCAACACTTGTTTATCATGCATTGTTGCATCACCTTGCCATTACTATTTTCATTTGACTAGCCATTTGTCAGATTTGAGAACTTGTTGGGATCTAGTTAGTTTTTCCTCACCTTTTATGTGGATGTAATTACTATGAATTGAGGTCATTTTAGGATTATGTGGGTAAAATGCATGGAATCAAACATATCCATGAATAAAACATATGTTATAGAATTAAAACTAATCCATGATCATGATAACATGCCAAAACTAGCTAACTTCAGCCCTTTTGGAGTTATAAAGACACTAGGTTCATGAAATTAACTCATAAGAGGTCAATATGATCAAACTCAACTTAGCTAAAATGTATAAGTTTTCATCATTGTATAAGATTTGGTTGTGAAACTAATATCTTACTCAGATAGTTTGCGAGAATAATCTATTGTTTATTGATGTTATCCATATTTCTTTGTTTGGTGATTCTAGACATGATACTATTGGTATTAGCCACACATAATAATTAAAATATGTATAATATAACGTAGATCAACATAACACGAGAGATATCAATGGGCTAGCCTGTCCAAATATGAAATATATTCAGAAATAGAATAATACCCTTTAAGTAAGGCAACACCATACAATACTTCTTAAGGAATGAATACCTCCACAATTCTACTTTGAAGACACCTCAAATATACTTCTAAAAAATAGAAGACTCTCCAATTCCTAATATCCTTTAAAATGATATTAATCTCCTTTATATAGACCTATATTACTAATGATGGATGGGTAAGAACCTAATTCCAATGTAGGCTGACTCATTAACTAGTGTAACTAATTTCACAAGTTACTCATTTGACCCAATATATTAAACTCATATAACTAACAAATGGAGATGTGTGCCACATGTAGGCATCTCTAACAACCCATATAATTTATCATATCATATTTGTAGGTACGTAACATACCATCCCTCATTGACATGTTTTGTTCTCGAAACATGATAAGAAACCAAGTAATGAGTGTTCTTCAAATCATTACACACTTGTCTTTATGCCTAATAATCCAACCAACCATACTTAATTTTAGTAGGTGAGAGCTCACCAATCATGGTTCTAAATTCCATTATGATACTTTGATTCTATTCATGATCATAGTCATACTTCTTTCTTGTCCATGCATAATGATTCCTCTTTTGATTCCATATTCCATATTTTGTTACACTATTTTAAATCCATGCATGACCATAACAATTCTTTTTTGGATTCCATACATAGACACAATGACTTCTCCACTAATTCCTTGTGCCATAATCCACTACACTACTTTGATTCTATGTATAGCCCTTGTTTTTTCTCCATTGATTCCATGTGTAGCCATAGTGATTGTTCCTATGATTCTATATACAGCCCACGTGATTTTTTCTATGGCACTCCCTAGCATGCCTTCATTATTTTTATTTCCCATGATTATGTGGATGTCTATATTCCTCAACCCTAGCATACTTTTATGATACTTTTACCTTATCAACATTTTTTTCTACCTCTTACACTTGTTTTCTTGTTAGTGACTTTTTTTCTTGAGTGGATGAATCATGCTTTTATGTTTTTACCGTTTCTTCAATTTTTTGTTCACCTAAATCTTCCTTATGCTTTTCTTCACCATATTCAACTTCATCCTCATTCTCTACCTTGATATTTATTTATTCTTTGCTAGATTCGATATCCTAAAAAGTGACCTTCTTTCTCTTGTACCAAAGCTTTATGAAGTTCTCCTATATTTTAATATGAGTTAATCCCAAAGTCTCTAACCAAGGACACCCAAGAACAATATCCAAACCATTTATATCCAAAAAATTAAAATATCAACGATAAACATATTTTTCCATTGTGAGCTTCAAATATTCAAACACTTGAATTTTCTTACCATCTACTTGATCCTCCTTAATTTTATTTAGTTGAATTTGTAGATATTGGGCCACATCCGTATTGATGTAGTATACTTTCTACTAAGGTTTTATAGATACAATGACATTCTTCTCTTGAATGCATGTATGAAATCGAAGTATTAAAGTATGTTTATTTGAAACTACACTCTTTTAACCTTTATCATCCATTTCTCATTTGTGCTCATCATGATCCTCTACCTCTCCTTCTACATCATTTGTAGCCTCATCTTTATCATCATTATTTTCTTCCTCTTTTATTTCATTTTCATACTTATCATATGATTTCACATTTTCTTCCTCACCATATTTTCTTAATGTGTCCCATTTTTATAAGAAACATTGCTCCATTTCTTCCCAAGAACAATTATGTTTTTATAAACTCAATTGATCCTACCAATTTTTTGCTTGACCTGTAAAGTATCTCATAATTCTAAATCTCCATCTCATACTCCAAGAATATTTCATCTTAAATTGAAATCACCATTCTGTAAACTTATCACCATCCTCTCAACATCAATATTTTAACTACATTATCCACAAAAACTAGGGTTTTAAGTGTTGGGTGAATATTTTGTCGTCAACTAACTGATGACAAAATGGGTATATCAGCCACAACGTAGGGAGATTTACACCATGAAAAGTATGGGTTTACCAGATCTGGATGAAGTAAATCTCTCCTCTCATCAAGGTGAGGTTCCCTATAGATACTCACACGCTATATGCATATATATAATTAAGTAGAAAATAACACATGGGGGTGGTATAACAACATCTACCTCTCTTTTTTCAGAGGTAATGTACAAAGAACAAAAGAGGGAAAATCTTGGCCTTAAGCTAACAACACTCCTCTTCTTTCAGGAATGATATTAAATAGAGAGCAAGAAATCACCTGAAGTAATAAAGTTCACAAGAACGCTCACGCAAGCACAAAGTCTTCCGTAGCTTCTTTCACCGATTCGGAACAAGTACAATTGTAGAATAAAGTGAAACACAAAGTCTTTACCTGAAACTACAAAAGATAACTGAATCTCAAAGATAAAAGCAGCACAAAGTCTATCTTCTACCCTCTAGAAGCATCCTTAGATAATATAAACACATCCACTTTGCTTATTAAATCAGATGAATAAGATATTACCAGGAAAAAAGACATAAGAACTATTTCCTAAATAACACCGACAATCTCAACACAAAGTCTGAAATAACTTGCTTCTCATTCATTCAACCAAATATGATTTACAAATTTGAGCACAAAGTCTCAAAAGTTGCTTCAATTTCAGCAGAGTATTTGCTATTAATTTTCCAAGATTATTTACAAATGAGGTCTCCACTATATATAGAGAGAAAATCCTAAAAAATAGAAAATAATAAAATATACAAAATATCTTGGTCAAAGATGACTCATCTTTGACTTTTAGATATTTTTCCAAACTTTTTACACGTAATTACATTTTTCAAAACTGCATGCACTTTGCACAAAACAGAAGTGCATAAAGATAGAAGAAGAAAGGAGAGAGAGAATCAATTCTTGCCGCCAGACTTTTTCAGATGAGCATTGTACATTGTGATAGATGCCTGAATTCCTATGCAGTCTGGCGCAACTATGTTCTTGGAGATGATTCTTGCTATGATCAATGCATCCTTCAATGTTGTGATGGCTTTAGCGTGGCCAGTTAACCTGGATTTCAGATTCTCCAAAGTTAACTGAGCATCTAGAATGCTGTCCACTGAAGACATTGAGAAGGATTTTTATTCAAAATCTTTCCAAATCATCTCCTTGAAATTATAAATCATCTCTTCTGTCGAAAGGAACTGATGGTCCTTAGAGGTCAAGTTGCATGGCAGCTCTTCTAACTTATTTAGCAGGCTCAATTCACTCTTCTCACTAGCTTCCTTGAAAGATTTAAGATCATCAATTAAGTCATTGAGTACCTGGATTTTGAAGACCAGTGACTCTTTGATCTCAACATAGGAGTCCTTGTTGGAGATGACACCGATAGATATCAGGGTGATCTTCTTGAGATCCTTCATTTCTTTCCATCTGCTGAGATATTTCTCCAAGCTATCAATTTCCTGAGAGATAAGGGAGACAAAATCATCTACCTGTGCTTTCACTTTCTTCATTTTACCTGTCCTTTCTGCCACCTCTGATAGCAAAGAAACTCCCTGAGTATGCATCCTTTCGATATAGTCCTCCAGAACTTTTCCATTTAAATAAGTCTTTTCTACCTTTTGAATGACTGAGTCATCCACTGAGAAGGCCTCTGGAGTTGCTACTTCAGGAGGAAGAGCGAACCTTTTGATCACTGCCGTCAGCTGCTCTGTTCTGGCTTTGTAATAATCCTTCATCTCCTTTTCTCTGTCAAATTTTTGGACCATAATGTCCATGGCAGCCTGAAGATCACTTTTCGCACCTTCGTGAGTAACTTTTCCAAGTTCAACACGAGATATGGAGTAGCTACTCATCTCAAAACCCTCAAGGGTTGCGTCTTGTGGGGGCCTGGCCATTTTCAAAAAAATTTGCCCTTTTTCTTCGACTAATTTGGATAGGATCCCTGGCCTCTTCGGAGCCTTTGCTTTCACCGGCACTAACTTGCCAAAGTTGAACTCATCTGGGGAGATGGCCATCTTTTTTATTTTTGGCGTGAAAGCAAACATCCAAGGTGGGAGAGAAGTACCTGTTGTGGCAATGGTTGTCTCTGTTGGTGTTACTGTAGCAACTTCCACACTGCTAGTGGTGACAGTAGTTGCAGTCAGAGTAACTGGTGAAACTGCACCAACTACTGATTCTGGATCAGGTGCAGGGCTCGCTGGCAAGTTGAAAGAAGGAGATGACAGACTTGGAATGGATCCAAAAGAGCGAGGGGAACCTCTGGAAGGACCCTGAGGATCGCCAAATACAACCCTGGAAGGAGAAACGGCTCCGAAAGAGGGAACACTGATTGGAGAGATAAGAGAAACGGGCACCACAGGAGATTGAGGGGGAGAAGGAGAGGCACTCTGGATCGGCTACGCTTGTTCCTGCGAGAGTGGAGACCCAACACTTGGTTATTCTGATGGTTGATCCTCTGCCTCCATGGGTTGAGCTGCCTGTGCCTGAGGGCTTTGTTCTTTGGTTCCTTCGGCTACCGTTTCAGGCCCTTGTGCAGTCTTAGGCTTCTTGGATATAAAGATGATCCTAGGCTTGTGAGGCCTAGAAGGATAAGGGATGTCACCTTTGTTTTTAGTTCTGTTCTCTGCTTTCCTCTTCAATTCTGCCTGGTATTCAGCCTCTGATCTAGTAATAAATTCCCTCAAGGTGATCCCTTTGGCTGCTAACCAATCATTGGTGTTAGTCAATATTGGTTCGAATCTTTTTCTCAGAGAAGTCAGCTCCTTCTAAGACCACTGAATTGGAGGGAGAGGGGAACCAACAACCTTTTCTACCAGATACCTACTATTTATGATGTTCCCATCATCGACTAAACCAGAAGGGATCTCTGCAAGCCTGAGATATTCTATCTACTCCAGTGTTAGATGACAATAGTCCATTTTCCTTATCTCTTTGGCCGTCCTCAGGTCCACCCAGATATCCTCAATCATGGGTTCATGAAACTAAGTTTTTCTTCTGATCTTCTCCTTGACCCCCCTGTAGTCAAATTTCTCCCATCTTTTGAATGGCTTGATAGTAACCATCTGCATTTCTATTTCCATGACCTTGGATTTGGTTGATGTAGCAACTGAAAACTTGCCAATCTAGATTGGAAACTTGAAACCAGGTCTCTTAAGTTCTATCTGTTTAGTATGCACGACAACCAGTTGTCGGCAAAGTTCCATTAGAACTAATTTGTCTGAAGGGAATCTGGGGAGCATATAGGGGTAGCCTTGGTAAAAACTAACTCGAAGATAACATAAAGTAGGGAATTAGAGGAACATGCATCCATAATCGTTTACTACTTCCCAGGCCTCATCTGATATTCTCTTATGCTCGAGCTGAGGATCGAAGAGACATAAAAACACGACAAAGAATGCGTCATTTACTCATTTAAAATGACGTGTTGACCCCTGAAGCGTCAGCTGAGGATAATATGAGTAGACTGGGGTGGTCTTTCTATCTCCTTCTGTAGTCAATCTTGGGAAAGATCCCATTGTGGCAGCTATATAGACTAGGTATGAAGTCATGTAGAACTTGAAGGAATTATGTACCTTGGTCAACTGTTCGTGAATGGCATTGCTGATTTGTTATCCCCAAAAGATAGTTTGTTTGCCCTGGAGGATGATCTTAATGAATGGATACATCCATTCATGGAACTGTGAAGAAGATGGGAGGCCCCGTACTCTGCTGAGAAGGGTGATCAAGTCACCATCCTCTTCGACGAAGTCACTCCTTAAGAAGTTTGTGACCATCTGGAGAGGCCGGTCCTGGGGGTCTTCAGCCACTTGTAATTTATTACTTTCTTTGCCCTCTCAGGGTCTTTATCATACTCCTTTTGTGCATCCACGAAGTCGATTTGGGTTACTTCAGTGGCTGGAGGGCACAAGAAAACTTTGTCGATAAAATTGGGGTCCAACCGAATTATCATGTTGCCACTGGCGTCTGAAACCGATCTGGTCTCTTTGTTGTAAAAATGCGCTCATTAGAGGACGAACTCGGCATGATGTGCTGCTACAGAAAAGGCGGCCACCAGGTGGATGTTGCTCTCAACGATCCTCTTTATCCCAGTGCTGGGATTTGTCACCTTTGTTCATGCCAGGAACTCGACCATGTCCACGTGGCCGATCTCAGTGTCTCGAATGTCATCAACATTCGAGGAGACTGAGGTAGGTGGGAAGACACCCTGGTACTTATATTTCATGTTTTTTGCCTTTTGGGGAGACGCTTCCGTCATGGAGAATGATCTTGAATGGATGGGAGCAGATGTGTAGGAGTTTGCTAAAGGTGCTGCAGTCATGATCACAGATGAGAGGAGAGTGGATGAGAGAGGAAAAGTGCAATTTAAGTGATATTGGTTACTAGAGGTCACTTAAATAGGTCAGGTCCAGAGAAGGAGCAAAAAATGAGGAAGAAAAAGAAAGAAAGGGAAAACTCAGAAAAATTCCTGAGAGTTGAGAAAAAAATGGAGAAAAAAATGCAAGGGCGGCAAAAATTGCCGCCCCTGCATGTTTTCTTTCCAACTGCAAGGGCCAACTGCAAGGGCGGCAATTTTTGCCGCCCTTACCCTTTTGCAGGGGTGGCGATTTTTGCCGCCCTTGTAGGCACAAAAAAAAAGGCAAGGGTGGCAAAATTCACCGCCCCTATATTTTTAGTTAGAAAATCGTGCAGGGGCGGCGAAATTCGCCGCCCTTACACGTAGGGGGAAGAAAAAATGCGGGCGACAGAAAATGCCGCCCGCGTGAGTTTCTGAAGGAAACCCGCAGGTAGAGGAGGGAAAAATAAACGTCCGCGGCGAGGAGAGGAAGGACACGGGCAAGGATGCGAGCAAGGACGCGGGCGGCAAAATTCGCCGCCCACGTGAGGTTCTAAAGGAAACCCGCGGGCAGGAGGAGAGAGGGAGGAGAAAAAATTAAAAAAACAATATTTAACTAATGCTAAGCTAAAACAGAAAGAAAATAAGAAATAAATGCAAAAAACAAACCCTACCTGAGAAACCGTGTGCACCACGAGGTTGAATCTGTGAATACGTGCTTCGAATCGTCAACTGGGGCGCTCAGGTGCAAGAGGTAGGAGGAGAGGAGGAAGCAATGAAGAGAAAGGGGCTCAAATCAGATTATATGGGGTGAAAAACCCACCCCAACAACCCGCCGTGTGCGGCCATTAATGCCGCGCACAGAAATTGAGACGTGCAAGGGCGACAAAATTCGCTGCTCTTGCATGTTCGGTTCATCTTTGCAGGGGCGGCGAAATTCGCCGCCCTTGCATGCCAAAGAGCAGGGGTGGCAAAATTTGCCACCCTTATAGGAAAAAGTGCAGGGGTGGCAAAATTTGCCGCCCTTTCACTAAAACAAAGGAAATGTAGAGGCGACAAAAAATACCGCCCCTGCGGGGAAAATGAAAGAAAAGACTAACTCCGGAAGGAGAGTCTAGGGGAGGGAAAACTTGGCCGGGATGAGATTGTAACCACTTTCACGTTTCGAGGCCAAGATGGGAACGAATTCGAAATCCGTCTCGAAAAACAAACTTAGAGAGACGAAAGATGAAACGGACAAGTTTCGTAGGGGGTTGTTCCCAAAAACGAGCTAAGCTGATTTTGGAAACAACATTAAGAACATTACAACTAAAAGTATTCAATAGATCTCAATTTTTAACTCAAATCTGAGAGTAAAAATATGTAAACAAGTAGATCTGAATATCTCCATTGAATTAACTTTGATTAAATAGTTTCAAAATGAGGTCATCTTTAAACGTAAAACTTCAAAAAAATACCTCTGCTATAGTTTTTCAAGATTTTAAATTTTTTTAAAGAAATCATAATTTTTTTTGGAATCACTGCATGTATGGTGAATTATGAAAAACCATAAACTATTAATGTCTTACCAAAAAATGATAAAAAAAAAAAACCTCAAATGGTTTAATTTAGTTTCCTTAAATGGTCATGTAACTTCAGTGAAAAAAAAATTACAGATGAATTCTTGAAATTGTAGCTAATAGAGTGGATTTAGAAAACACTCTTAAAAAGTAATAACTTATTCTAAAATTAAGATAAAATGCAAAATTGTTTACCATAGTCATTCATATTTATTTACAAAATTATTTTCTCATAATTTTTTTAAAATAAAATCTATTTTCTAATTTTTTTTTTGAGATGACACAATACATTTTTTTAATCCCTTGACCCTCTAAACTTTGGCAATTTTTTTGATACCCATCGATTCATTTTACATCTCAACATAATATGTAGACATGATAGAGCACATTCAAATTATGACAACTCATGAAATAAAATCACATCATGTTTTTCTGTCCAACTATGCTTTAATGATAACAATTAGCTAGTTTGTGTGTTAGCATTATATTTTTTTTTAGATTTTTCAAAGTCTATAAAAATCTTATTGAAATTACTTTATATATTTTATAAATGTATTTAGAATGATTTTAAAATTATATAAAATGTATGGAATTATTTAATTGAAATTTGATTTATTTATTAAAAATAGAGAAAATATACCAATAAGATGTGAGTGAGTTGGTAAAGTGGTTTGGTTGTTTTAAGTTTCACTTAAGTTCAAATTTCATTATGGTATTTGAGGTTGGATGTAGTTTTTATTATCTGATTATATCCCAAAATGATTCGAGCTCTAATAAAAAATGAATAACTATCAAATAAATAAATTAATAAAAAAAAACATAGAATTATCTAAATAAAATTTGATTTTTTTATTATTATTATTATTATTATTATTATTATTATTATTATTATTATTATTATTATTATTATTATTATTGATTTATAGATCAATTAGCTTCTTCCTAATCTATAAAATACATAGCATTAAAAAGAGTGATTTTGTGTTGAGATAGATGGCCCCCAAAAAATATGGCTGCCCAATTGCATTTTAAGCTTCCACAATTATGGTGTTAAGTAAATCACATCAATCTTATTTATTTAATAATAATTTATCAATTACATATTGTCTGTAAAATTTGAAGAAAAACATAAAAAGGATGTAAATCTGATCCACATTTTTTTTTGCATTGTACATATACTAGTACAAATATCTTAAATACATCCATCTAAAATATGTCAAGATATATTGATTTTTTATCTTGATTTTTTCACATATCATATTTATTAATAAATTTATTATCTTCTCCTTTTATTTCACAATGACTTTATTATATTTATTTAGCTACTCCAATGTGTTGGATTTGAAAAATTATTTCCACAAAAAATATAAGCTCCGAATTTCACTGTATAGCTATGATATCATGAATTCCACTGTATAACTATGATATCATGATTTTTTAATTGATTTCTCCAAGAAAAAATAAAAAAACTTCTTACTGATATTCTAGAGATGTCAATTTTAAGATTAAATGTGTGACAGTCAAATAAATATCAAATTTAAACTCAAATATAAAAATAAACTCATTCCATTATACTCCACCCTACCATTATCATAATAATAATAATAATAATAATAATAATAATAATAATAATAATAATAATAATAATAATAATCTCATTAAATCCACTATAATAACCACTTAAAAAAGTAAAATAAACATGATTTTTTATTATATGGCTTAATCCACCTCACCAAAGTCCCTTAGTATTTTAAACTTATTTCAAACTTTAATACCAAAGTTTTTAACTCTTATAAATCAGTGTCCATTCAATAATAAGGTGTCATCTAATATCCTCTACACTATACAATGGAACATCTAACAATTGAATACATGGGTAGAGAAAAAAAATGTACATGGAATGTGAAAGAGTGGAGAGAAAAAAAGTCAAATTTATTTATTAAATGTAAACCTATTTGGATTCAAAAAGCTTATATTCAATTTCGACCAATATATTTCTTAAATTCTCTTAAAATCTTTTAAATTTTATTTTAAAAAAAAAACATTTAAAATTAAAATCATTAATGATATGATATAATTTTAACTAAATTTTTAATTTAAGATCTTAATCTATAATAAAAAATTTGATACATTAAAAACAAACTTTTAAAAAACAATTTTAAAAAAAAAATATTTAATATGAACATTTCTTACTTATCACAATAATATAATAATATACTGATAAATCATATATTGTAATATAAAAATAAATTAAATATATATTTTTTAAATTTTTTTCAAAAACATTCTTTATTATTATAAATCTTAAAAAATTTAAAATTATAAAAATAAAAAAAAGAAAAATAATGATCAATCACCAACACTCATGATTAAAGGTGCCTATCACCTAAATTCTCCCTTTTCTATAAATTTATACTTTTTTAATTCTTGTTTTCGTTTGATAGTCTTAAATCACTTTTCCCTCTTGGACTTGCCACCATGCTATTTTTTTGGCTTTATTTATTTTAAATTGACTGTTTATTTCTCAAGCTGTTCCCTTTAGTAGTTATTTTTTTTTTACCATTAACTGTTTATTTATGTATTGGTATTGTAAGTATTTTGGCTTATGATGTTTATTTTATGGTTTTGTCATGTTTAGGAATGAAGGTTGTTGAAGAGTATTGTGAATCATGTATTGAAGTATATGAAAAAAGTGTCGTTAGAGGTAGCCAAACATTCAGTGAGTTTTGATGAAGCTTTTTATAATTTTAAAAGAAGTGTACTTGAATTTTCACAGTCACTGTAATGTACAAATTGTAGGGATTGTTGGCATGGGTGGATGTGAGAAAAATACCCTCGAAAAAAAAATATATAATAAAATAAGTTCCTCCATGGAAAAATGCAGTTTTCTTTTTTGATGTGCAAGATGCTGCAGCGAAAAAAGATTTGCATATCAAACAGAAAAAACTACTTCAAAACCTTGGTTTTAAAAATTTATTATTTGATAATGTAGAAGGCGGCAAGGGAGTCCTAACTACTCGTTTGAAATCTCTTTCCTTGTTTATCATTTTGGATGACGTAGATCATCAAGACCAACTAGATGCTCTCTTACCAGGAATAGACAGCTTTGCCATAGGGAGTATAATTATTGTGACAAGTCGGGAAATGGGGGTTCTTACATCATGGGGCACTTCCTCCATCTACAAAATGAAAGAATTAGGAATTGAGCATGCGAAAAAGCATTTTATGTTGGCATGCTTTCTTGCAACTGTCACCACCTGCAAGATTTGAAGGGCTGGTTCAGAAGTGTGTTGAAGTTTGCAAGGGATTGCCTTAAAAAGCCCGAGGATTATTGGAAATCTCAGTTGAATAAAATCTATAGATTGTTGCCCAAGGACATTAAAGAGAGGCTCAAAATAAGCTATGATGCACTCGACAAGGAAGAGCAGCAGATTTTCTTAGATGTAGCTTGTTTTTTCATTGGAGAAAAAAAAGATTTGGCTATTGCAGTGTGGGATTCACATGGATGGAGTGGTGTGAATAGCTGGGAAACACTGGTAAATAAGTGTCTGGTTGAGCTCGATGAATAAAACTGCATAAAAATGCATGATCAGCTGAGGGACCCAGGAAAAGAAATTGCAATTAGCGAGTCACCATATCGCCTCTGGTTACCAGAAAAACTTGGCAATATTCAGAAACAGGGCAGGGTGAGTTAATTTTTAAACATGGTGTCCTATATCTTAGGATGGAAACCTTGTTGTTTGTATTTATTATTTATGTTTTTTTTTGGCCATTCAGATTCGGGGGATTAAAACGAGAAGATATGAATTTTGTGAAGTTTCTAACGTCGCTCATTGTTCGTCACATTATCAGACACCTTTCCTAGGGTGTATGGAGCTTGTCAGAAGCTCTTATAGACCTTCCTCAGTTGGATTAGAACTCTTTAATGAATTTGCCAATAAAAATAGTGAGGGCACCCAGGTCAGCTAAATATTGTATTTTACAGGCTGTCCTATATCTTAGTATTGAAATCTTATTTGGTACAGTAATTTAATTGTTTTTTCTTTTCCCATTCAGGAAAGAGTGCTGATTCGGGGGATTAAAGCGGAAATAGCTGTGTTTGATAAAGATTTTCCCTGTGCCTGTTCGTCCCATCATCAGACACCTTTCCAAGAGTGTATGGAGCTTGCGAGAAGCTCTAGTAGAGAGCTTAGGCTCTCTGGACCATTAGAATTCCTCATTGTTGAAGGCAATTATTTTACCGAAGACTTTGCAACGCTATCAACAGGCCTCGTGTGGCTTCGATGGGTTAGCTTTCCGCATAAAATTCTTCCGTCGTGGCTTTCGTTGAAGAATTTAAGGGTTTTAGAGCTTCAAGATGCTGGGCACTTAGAAGAATTGTGGAGGGACAATTCTGATGTAATAATCTTACTTTACTTTAGGAATATTTATAAAGAAGCATAAATTGAATCTTTTATTATTGTTGTACAGGTTTGTGTCTAATTGAACTGAAACGTTGCTGCAGCCTCCTCTGGAATTGAGAGAGCTGATTATTACAGGGGGCAGGAGATTCCAAAGTTTTCCAAGGTCAATAGGACGTTCAATGAATTTTAAAAAAAAGTCTTGCACGGGGGTCCTTATACGCCAATAGGGGGGTCATTGCTACCAGAAGAGTTTTGTCTTCTACAATCGGTGGAGCACCTTGAGTTACGTGGATGCCTAACAGAGCTGCCTATCAAGTTCGGCGATTTGACAAATCTGCGACATCTGGATCTGAGTTTGTGCTCGGGGTTGAATATGTTACCAGTCTCTTTTAAGCAGCTGATACATCTGGAATATATTTTTTCAAGAGGTTGCGGAAAGCTCGCCATCACGTCAGAGAACGGAGACATTCTGGACGGTATGACAAAATTGGAGATTTTAAATTTTACATTTGTACGTCTTTACAAGTGTTGCCTTCCCAAAAAACCAATTTGCGGTCACTGAGAGAGCTCTATGTGAAGGACACAGGGTTAAGGGAATTACCAAATAACTTTGGTCAACTGAACAAATTGGAAGTGCTGGAAATAGGGAGTCCCTGTTTGAAAAGCCTGACAACTTTTGTGGGAATTTATCCTCTTTAACTACTCTTGAAATTTATAGTTGCGAGGAGTTAGAATCTTTGTCAGATTTTATTGGAAATTTGTTTTCATTGACAACACTTTGTAATTTCTCATTGTTAGAAGTTGGAATCTTTACCCCACTCTTTTGGAAATTTGTCCTCCTTAACAAAACTTCAAATTTTTGGATGTCTGAAATTGGAATCTTTGCCTGACTTTATAAAAAGTTTTAATTGCTTAGAACTATTAAAAAAAAAAGGAAACAGGAATAAAGTATTTACCAAAAGCACTTTCTATCGAGGACAGAGACTTGGCTTTTCAGCCGGGCTCTTCTTTTTCAATGTGCAACCTCAAAATCATAGAATTATCCTACACTTGTGTGTCTAGAATATCAATCTCTCAACAATGTTGTCCCAGTCTGGAAACTCTACAACTTTACTGCAATGACCACTTAATACAGATCGAAGCCTTGCCAGTTTCAGTCAAGACCATAGAATTGATGCATTGCAAAATGCTGAAGAGTATAAGTGGCATTAGCGGTCTGGTACACCTTCAAAAACTGGTTATAGAGGAGTGTGGGGAGTTAGATGAGCTTCCAAGTTTTGCAAAATTAATCTTACTCAAAAAAATTGTAATTTTTCGCTGTAACAAGTTGGAATTTTTATGGGATTTTATTGGGAATTTGTCTTCTTTGACAAAACTTAAAATTTCTTAAGTATTAAAAATTGGAATCTTTACCCGAATCTATAAGATGTCTTAATCGCTTAGAGCGTCTAAAAATAAAGAAGACAGGAGTATAGTATTTACCAAAAGCACTTTCTAGCGGGGACATGGAATTGGCTTTTCTATCGGGCTCCTCTTCCTCTTCAATGTGCAACCTCAAATTCATAGATTTATCCCACACTTGTGTATCCAGTGTATCAATCTCTCAACAATGTTGTCCCAGTCTTGAAACTCTACTTCTTAACAACAATGACCAATTAATACAGATCGGAGCCTTGCCAGTATCAGTCAAGACCATAGAATTGATGCATTGCAAAATGTTGAAGAGCATAAGTGGCATTAACGGTCTGGTGCACCTTCAGAAAATGGTTATACGGGAGTGTGAAAAGTTGGATGAGCTTCCAAGTTTTACAGAATTAGTCTCACTCAAAGAATTTGAAATCAAAGAAAATGCCAGAGAATGTACGAAGATACATGGCTTAGAACATTGTAGGTCATTGGAGACGTTGAAAGCACGCACTTCCTCGAAGGTGCAGGTATACAAAGTTTGAAGCACACAGAGAGCTTGAAAAGACTAGAGCTTTCTGCATGTACCATATCAGCAATTGAGCCTGCTCTTCAAACTATAGAGGTAATAATGGTCATTACAAACATGAAGAAATTATTATTACCCATCATCTAAATCTTTACTGATTAATTTTATACCGTTTGCAGAAGCAGAAATGGCCATCCGAAACTATGAAATGGGCAAGGTCAGTCCGTGATATGGATTCAATTGTGAACTCTTTTGCATTACTTAGTGATCTTACCCTGGTTGATTCATTCATGGAGGAGATGCTCCTGACGTTAAAATGTAGGCAGATGCTTTCTTCGAACACAGCAGCAATGGTGTTTTTTGTTATA
Source organism: Torreya grandis (assembly GCA_037957365.1). NCBI lineage: Eukaryota > Viridiplantae > Streptophyta > Pinopsida > Cupressales > Taxaceae > Torreya > Torreya grandis. The sequence continues at coordinate 1,624,802 of JARHVA010003607.1, forward strand.
AATTCCAAATCTGGATACATCGATCTACAGTTGCGGACTAAAAATGGTGAACCATGCACCTCAGACATTTGGCTAAAAGAGGGGAAATGGGTATTGGTGGGTGTTTTCACACATGCTTCCCGTCTTATAGCGGAGGAGTACCAACTGCATCGGCGGTCGACTGACGTTGAAGTGAGGGGAATGTTAGCGATGGGTGAGCGACAGAGTGTAGTGAAAATCGATAACTACGTAGTAAGACTGATTGCCACCCTTAAATGGCCCCAAAAAAATCGATTGAATGGACTCATAAAAGATCAGTTCTAATAATTTTTATTTTTATTTTTGTTTAAAAAAAAAAAAAAAAAAAAAAAAAAAACAACTACTTGTTATTGATGTGAAGGGAACATTAATGATGGGTAAGACATGGTGTAGAGGGCTTGTTATAGATGATTAGTGTATTTGGGAAAGTCGATAATTAATGTTGAGTAAGAGTGATCGATATTATTAAATCTATAAAAAGTTTAGATTGAATGAATTCATAAAGATCTAATAAAGCTTACAAAATTATATGAAGAAATTATTGAAACTCAAACATTTCAGATCCATGATAAAAACATTATCAGAAGGAGATAATTATGTCCTCTTGATGATAAGGAGCCTAACACAAACCTGAAACTTTGAATTTCATTAATTTCCTAAAACAATTTTCTAAGCTTTATTTAATAATTTTTATACCTATATCATGAGTTCATAAAGATCCTTTAATAAATAGAAATTAATTTGTTTTTTAAAATAGTATGAATATATAAACAAGTTGGCTTCAATTGTTGAATATTATTACATTTAATTATACAATACCTTTAAATATTAGGTGTAAAATTGTGTTTAAAAAAAAAAATGTATGTTATATAGTGTCAAAAATTTCTAAGTATTTGCAAGTATATATTTTTATTAGGAAGTGGATAGGTATAATTTACAATGGGAAAGAGGTGGTTAGGATATGTGAGATGTTGATAAAAATAAATAATCTTAAATTTAATATTTTTTAATTTTTATATAAAAGTGTTCTTTTTACTCGAACAAAGTGATTAAAAAATCATGATATTTTATATTTAAATTAAAAAATTATTTATAAAAAATATAATCATTAATCCCTATAAATCCATTAAATAAATAAAATTATGTGACAAATTCAAAATAATATCTCAAAATATTTGTGTTAGTAGTATTAGATATTTATAAACACATTTTTTTATAATATTAAATATCTATAAACTATTTCCTTTTAAACTAGCCTTTTCTTTATAGCATCTATAGTTACATTATCCCTATAGTTAAGGGCAGTTGTTTTATTCATGATCCCTTCTTATTTTGTGTGTGTTGCAATATTTAGGATGTTTATGTGGAGAAGATAGTGGTGATGCCACTCAAGTGACTTCGTAGATATCTTTTCACTTATTTTATCCCATATGTGTTACATGTCACACACCAATAAAACATCAATCTCTGATGTACACATGGGTTAAGGCCGTTAAGAAATATTTAGACAATGTTCCCCATGTGACCAAGGAATTTGGGATCAATTTTATTTATAGGTAAAATTTTAGATCTTTTGACACCATACTGAACTAAGATTCACCAAAGAAAACCATATGCATCTACCTCGCCAATAGCCATATATGATAGACACCAAGTGGGTACACTTGGAGATAAAATTGTAGAAAAATAGCAGGATAATAACTGGAAATATGTTTCCATCTTAGTGGGAGTGGATATATTCTAAGCTTCCTATTGTGCTCAATGTAGAGGACCAAATAGTTATTGAGGTATACATTACTAAGTATTCAAACATATCCGAAGGGGATGAAGATAACTAAAGTGGTGTGATTATTGAAGATTAAGTGGGTGCGTAGGACCCTTCATGCACTCCACTCATCATCATTGGTTGTGTTGCACTTGATTATTCATTTATTAATCTTGGTCAAGATTTAAGCATTCATAAAATATGTTGTTTAAATTACTTGATTTTGAGGCTTCATCTAAGTTAAAGATTGTGGATTTATCTAACTATGACCTATCTAACTCTGACTCCAAGAAACCTTATTCCTCAAAATTAGCAGAAGCTCCACATCATGATTAAGATCTATGCAAGTGAAAAGGGGTTCCATTTGGTCAAGTGCCACTTAGTTGGGTCCCCCAGGTAAAATTATTTTCATTGCTATTGTGGATCATTAAGTTGGCCCCTATGAACATGAGATCACATGTATTATTGTTCCTATTGACTCAAAGGCGATTTCTATTTTTGAAGATGATAAGGGTGAATCCAATCTTGTGATGAATCCCTAAGAATTCACTAAAGAATTTTGTTACTTACATTTAAATTGATGTTTTTTGTGGGGATGTTGTTTCACATAAAAAACTTTTAAGGCCATGTAGAGAGCACAAGGTGGATTCCAGGGCCATGAATAAGTTATCTTAATAGGAATTCAGTCCTTGTAATCTCAAATTATCACCATGTTCCTTGCACTATCTCTCAGTTCTATTGACGTTGCATTTCCATCTAACCTTAATGCTCAAATTCCATGCATTCAGTATTTTTTGACTTTCATCATTTATGTTCCTCTTGCAGATCTTCCAATTGATATTTCTAAAGAAGGCACATTTTTTGCATATTATTTCTTTAATCTTAATGAGCACTAGATTTCCATAAACATATGTGCAAGTATGAGGGGGTGTGAGAGGTTTCCAAGTGATTTATTTTTAATGTTAGCAGAGTTTCCCAAAAATGCCCATTAGAACATGTAAATGTTTGTATTGTATGATGTTAGTTACATTTTTATAATATTCAGATGGGAATATGGCTTATTAGAATCAATTTTACTTGATGCATATTTATTTAAACACAATTTAGTAGCCAAGATTAGACATCTTTATTATATTAAGCATGTAGATTTGAGCATAATAGGGAAACTTATGTTCACAGAAAAAAACACAAAATTTTCAATAGAGCCATCAAATGACCTCTATATCATTATATCACACAAAAGTGGAAATATTATTTCTTTACAAAGCAAGATTTTATAGATCTACAAGGCGGCTCTATTACTTTGCATTCCTGACCTTTCACTTCTATCCCGAAGGAGTTTGTCCATTTTTTACAATTTATGTATTTAATCACTTGTTGAATTTCATACAAAATATTATATGTTGCACACTTATCACTTACACAAAATTCTCTAATTTTACACTTTAAAATCTATTAATAGTACTTTCCCATACTTAAATAGTTGTCTTGTCCCAAGACAAATTCACAACTTGTGCCAAAGTTTGGAGTTGGTGGAGCTGCTTGCACTAAGTTGAAGGTTTTATCAAAAATAAATGATTTCACTTATCATTCAAAGTGTATTTTACTAGCTTTCACTGTAGACACTTCATTTTCCCCACTTTTGACACTTTTACCACTTCACAATCATCATTATTCATCGCTAGTATTCCCTAACCTAACCCTATTCATCTACCAATCATCAGTTAAACTTAATTATCCCATTATTTCATATCCCTAACGCCATCATTAACATATTCCTAACTTAACCACATCACACCACCAATCCTAATCAATTAATATTATCACCCCATCATTCCATCTAAATCCAACCAAAATAGGATCTAGATTAATCAACTAAGTAAGCAATTTAGTTAGTTGGTTAATTCTAATAATAAAATACATGCACATCCAAAATATAAAAATAAATAGAATCTAAATAAATCACATTTCTCAACCCATTAATTAAGTCCTCATATCATTCAATCTATCATCACATCACTCAATCTATACCCAAATGCCCAAATTCCAAGACAAGATCTAATCAAGCCCATTTTTAAATCAATCAAGCCCATACCTTTCCAACCCCTCACATTTATGAGCCAACTACCCTCATTAGATGAGTATTTTGACTCAATCATATCCCTTCATCCTAAATCAAACATTGAAACTCCATCAATAAATTCTTGATAATGCTTGTCTTTGACATCTCTACCTTAGTTTTTCAAAAATTCAGTTAAGAAAAACCCTTCTAAGAGCCTTCATTGTATTACAAGTACTGAGAAAATAACATGCATATTTAACTATTTAATACATGTTCATCCCTATTCTTCTCATAGATCACGATTGAAAAGTTTGAAAAGTTTATAACACTTTGGGACAAGTTTGCACTAGGTGGATAGGGTTGCAGTGTGACATTGTCCCCTAGTGCGCTCCTGTCTTATTTACTCCAATGGGAATTTTTTCAAATTAAAATTATTAGTAATGGTTCTCCCACACTTTTTAGAAAGTTGGCTAATTTAAATACTTCAATTTTAATTCCTTAAAAATCACATCAAAGGCCTCTGATTAAATCATCTGGCAATCAGATTTCAAAAGCATTCTACATTAAGAAAAAGAGCATTCTTCCTTCCAAGTTCAATTCTAATGCTTTACTAGAATCTTTGGCCAAGTTAAAATAGTTTCTTGTAGGTTGAGGGAATTATTTATCAAGCATTCTAATCAAACTTTTTAGTTTCACTCTTATAATATTCCCTAAAGGGATAACTATATCAACCTAAAGTCTTTTTGGACTATGTAGGCAGTACTCAATCAATAAGTGTTTTTTTTTAGGATAGCTCAACCATATTCCAATTACCCATTTTTTCCCCTTTGAATTTTATCTTCCTTTGTTTACTTGTGAATGAATAGGGTTTTACTTTTGCAAGTCTTCCACTCATCAAATCAAGTTCTGTACAGAGACGTGAAACACTTGTAGGCAACCACACATGAGGTAAGTGAAAATGATTTTATATAATGAATAGGGACAAATCTACATTAGAGGATAGATTCACATTGATACTTGGTCCACTTAATTTTCTCTTGTCCTTGTAGCCTTTAAAATTATGATTTTGGTGGTAACATAGTCTTGAGTTTGATTTGACCAGTTCCCAATAATTTCATGGTGTGTACATTTAGAAACTAGTCAGTTTCAAGCTTAAGTATGTATTTTCTTTTCAAAATTCACTATTCATATCATACTTAAATTTTTTACCTTACTATATTTTATTGTACCTTACTATTATTTTTTTGATAGATGGCAAGGGTTGAGGGAGCTATCACCTATACAAAAAATAGAAAGTTCCCAAAATAATAGGAAACATGAAAATAATCCACACCTATGTGAACTCTTCACTAAAAGGAAAGTGGAAGAGGGGCTCATCAAAACATGGGACAAACCTTGAACATACATTACGAATAAGATAGAAAAAAATATTTAAAAAACAATGCCCAAGTCCAAAACAATACATGAGTGAATAAAACCTTAACATCCCAAAGGGCCCACACCATTTCTAGTAGTTCCAAATTCAGCCAACACAGAAACCACGTCTAAAGGCTAGACTGAAAGGATAGACAAATGGATCAAAACTAATTGTTTCCTCCACTTTAAAGTCCATCTCCCAACACCCAATGAACCACCTTTGAAACTATGTGAACCATCAACCCGCAAGACCTTAGAAGTAGCCACATGATTCAACCCAAAATGAAAGGACACCTTCTTAAATTTGGAAGAACCCATGGCCAGCTCTAGGCACTAAGAGATTCATTTTGAATAGGTGAAGTATCCACCTAGACTAGAAAAGGCAAGGGCCAACCCAAAATTTCCATTCAAGGCCTTAGAAGTAGAAAATATCACATCATGAGGAAACTTACATTCAAAGGAAATAACATAGTGCCTTCTTGACTAAACACCCATCGAGATGAGGGACTAACCACTGTAGCTCCACACATTTTAACCAAATACTTAGTTTCTTTCACCTTTGATGCTGAAGAGAAGGATTAAAAAAGATGATCAAGTAGAGTGTACTATCAAAATCTTGGTATTGAGATATTGTTTTTCTATAAATGACACTCTTGGTTTCTTAAAATACTTTTTAAATCTATCATAATTCATAATTATTTGTTGTACAAGAGAATACACCTTATTTTTCTATTTAATTTTTGTGTGGTCTAGGGTTTCAGTGAATTTTATGATTTTAAAAGTTGCTAATTTTCTGTAGAAAAATATTTCACCTTTATTTTTAATTTATCTTTTGGTGATTTTTATTATTTTAAAGACTGTGTTTTAGCAATATATAATATTCTAGCTACTATTGTTATGAGTTATGTGGTGTTTTTTTTACTAACATTATGGTGTGAGGGTTTTTTACTCCAATACTCATAGCCATTGTATGGAGCTAGTCATAGAATTCAGTTTTCACATTCCTCATAGTATAAATGAAACACCTAGGATCCCCTTGTTTACAACACTTGGAATCTATACCATTTTTTTAATTTTGTATTGCATTAGTAAGCAGCTAGTCCCGAGAAGTTACTCTTAAATTACCCTCGAAATTGGGTTTAGTGGGCTATGACTATAGTTATAGCTCCATATTTAGTGCTATTAAATATTATACCAACACTCTCCAATGGACAAAAGGTATCTTTAAGACCCTAAAAATCATTCGAAACGCTTTTCTATATCACCTTTTATACCTTAATGTTTCTTGTCTTGTGTTTAACCACTAGTTTCCTTGATATGATAGATGACTTATTACTTTTAAATAACATTTTTTGTATTTATATTCATTGCATTTATTATGGATAAAAAATACGCTTGAATCCCCTTTTCATATACTCAAGTTGAATGGAAAAATAGAAATAAACAACAACTAATAGAAGATGATTGTATGGATGATTTTGATCTTAATAGTATGGAAACATATAAACCTTTTGAATATGAAATATCTTATATTTATTTTGACAAATAAGAAAATGATGAACCTTTTCCTTCATCCCTAGATTCCTTCTTAGATTATCCTTTAGAATCCTCTTTGGATACATCTCTTGATCCCTCCACAAACTGTTTGTATAGTTCACCTATAGATTTCTAGTTGGTTTTTCCTATAGAACCCTCTTTAATAAATCCCTTGGTATTTTGGATCTCTCTTTTAATAATTATTCTCATACACATATATATTCCTCCTTAGATTCTCATTTAGAATCCTTTTTAGATACATCTCTTGATCTCACTATGGACTTTTCCTTGATTTCACGCATGGATTCCTCCTTGGTCTTTCTTATAAAACCCTATTTTTAGCTATATCTAATGATTATTGTTCATATTACCTTTTATATTCCTATTTGGATTATTCATTGCTTCTACCTATAGACTCCTCATTGGGTTCTCCCATAGACCCTTATTTGTCTACCTCTTTGGACTCTTCCTTGATCAAACCCATAGTTTCCTCTATGTCTCCTACTTCACTATCCACTATGGATATGCTCTTAGATCTTTTCCATAACCTTTGTCTTATAAAGGATGATATTCATCATGAAAAACATCTCTTATGCCCTTGTCATGAAGATCAATCAAACCCTTTTAGTATGAGACCATATTTTCTTTAAATACCATAGCTAGTATCCCCACATGTCCTATATATCCTATTACAATATTTCCACCTATATCTAAAACCAAATCCATTTATCCTCCCCATCCCATTATGAATAATCAATCTCATCACTATAGTAATTATGATGAGGATTGGTATGATGATGAATATGTCTATAATGATGATGAGATTATCCCTCCTATCCCTAATTTATAGATTTATCCAATTTATTTTTCTAGTGATGATTTTATAGTGATGATAAAATGCATACATTTAGTCATGATCATTCTCTTTCTACCTTATAAAATCAAGCATGTGACAAATAAGATACTATTTACATTTCCTATTTTTCCTCTTAACACTAACTCTATATTAGAAACTAAATAATCTCCAACACCAACCATCTCAATGGAATGAGTCCTTCTTAGGCATACTTATCCCATTCATAATAGTGTACTTATGGCTAAGAATTAAAAATGTAGTTTAAACCCTAAATGTTCATATTAAAAATATTAATATAACTTCCCAAGATATCATTTCCTTAATACATGTTGTAGGGGAATTACAAGAATAGGTACACAATTTATCCTTAGAGAATAAAGCATATCATGCTTGTGTTGATTCTAATGGCATTGTTGGCAAACCTATCATGTGTAATATATTTTATTCACCTTTACCTCCTGACTTAAAAACCCCCACATTTTCCATATTTTATGGAAATGGTGATCCTTACTAACACCTTAAAATTTTTTCTTAATCCATGAGTGGGTATAATGGTAGTTGGTTATTACTATAATTATTCCTTGAAATGATAATAGGATATGCACTTGCTTGGTCTTATTCTATACCTAGTAGATCCTTATTTACTTATATTAATTTTAAAAAATCATTTTTAATTCAATACATTCATAATAAGGGACTAAGGGTTACTTATGAAAATATACCTTCTTTACACCAAGGTCAAAATGAAAAAGTTTATGATTACATTTTATGATTCAAATCTTCTCTATGTTAATTATTTTACCAACTCATAGATTTAAAAGTATAATACATATTGTTTCAAGGTATTATTTATCAATTAAAATAGAAGATACTTTATAAATCTTGTGAATCATTATAACTCTTTATTTTGAGGATTTAACATTAGAAGAGGAATTAGGTCTTGTTATCATTTTCAATCATATGGATGAAGAAATTAAATTATTTCAAGATAATACCCACTAAATTCCACTTAATAAAATAAAACCTTTAATTATCACCCACATTCATTTTGTGCATAATGTTGAATCTACATCAAATCAAGTTAAAGTGTTACATAAAGGAAAACAAAATTTTCCTACAACAACTAATTATAAGCCTCATACACATGTAAGAAAATAATAACATATAATTTTAACTCCTAATGAATGTCCACATGATATGTTACCTATATTATTAGATAAAAAATTTATTAGTTTATGACCTAATTATTACCATCCTCTACATTGTTTAGATAAAATAAAAGGCAAACCATTTTGTATATTCCATGGCATTAATGGACATCATGATAATGATTTTTATGAACTTAGAGAAAAGATAAATGAAATTGTTAATAAAGGACTCATTCATTTCAAAAAAATCATAACATAATTCAAAAATATTTTCAAAATTCAAACATTCACAAACATCTTTTCCAATCTCCAAATTATATCAAAGATAAAAGTGTCCACGTTAATCCTGATTTCAATGATATCTCCATGTAAGAAATGTCTCAAAATATAACTACTAAAGCACCCATTCAAGCATGGGTTCCGAAACCAACACAATTACAAGTCAAACATAATGCATTAAAAAAACATGATAAAATATATAATGCAAAAAAAAACACTAAAAAAGTAGATACTTATGCAACATTCATATACCCATATAGTTTACAATTTCACATCCCAAACAATACAAAATATAAAAATATATAATAAGGTAAATAGCATAATTCAAATGTCCACATCATATAAACCCATTTGCTTACTATTTGTCATTTATAAGATCTCATATCTACTTTCATGCTCACATATACCTAAGTTTAAATGGGTTTAGATGGCCATGATTTCCATTTTTGTAAGACTATATTGGGGGTATATCACATCCCTTGCTTCTCATCATGTATTGCTTCAACACCTTGTTAAGGGTTATTCAAATCTTCCCCTCCTTTCTTCTACTTTTACAACTATGCTTATTTATATTTATTTTAGTTATGCATGCTTCTATTTTAGAACATGAAAAAAATTCATATATGATAAAAATATTTAAAAAATTAGAATATTTACAAAAAATTAAAAATTAGGACCTGTGGGCATCTATTCATGTTGTTGAATATGTATATTATTATGTCATTTATCTTTATATTCAATACATATCATATTTTAAATACATAATTCTTCTCACAAGGTATCTTTGTGTGCAACATGACAAATTTCATAGTGTAAAATAGTTTCCATACACATAAAAAAGATTTCTTGATTAGAAATTCTTATATATATTCAATATATAAGAAGTCACATCAAGAAGAGAATGCCACATTGTGCACTGGCCCCTGTGTATCATTTGTTTCTATTTTCAATGGAAACACAATCATATGGACTTCTTACATATTTTTTTGCATACAAAACAAAATTCACATTCAGATATCAGTCAAGTTTCAAGCCAAACATATTTTTACATGGTTTTGAATTTATTCAAGCCTTTCACTAAAAAAATTACTTATTTGGGGGCATCATGTTATTCCATATGAACACCTTAAAGTTTACATTTGAATACATCTTATTTTCCCTATTGAGATATAAATGAAAACACATGCTTTAATATTTCATTCTATCTTCACCTATGTCTTGGTGAATATGCTACTTACTAAATTGAAATATAGAGACATATGCTTAACCTATTCTAGTTTCATTTGTTGTATATTACTATAAAATTCCTATTTATGTTTCATAACATGATTCAAACTTGATTTTTTCTTATGTTTAGTCTTTGGCCTTGTGTATGTTCAACATACAACTTGTATGGCACAACCATGCCTTGTGTGTGTGACCTTTGGCCCTCTATGATTTTATAAACAATAATGTCCCTTGTATTCATATTTTGGGCTCAATGTGTGACATTTATGAAAACATTGTATTCTAACTCTTCATGACATCTTACATGTCCCTTCTATGTGGCTTTTATGCCTGCATGGTAATTATGTGACTTTGATTACATGTTTTCTATTTAGATACTATGGTTTCATGATGTTTATCATGCACTAGTATGTATATACTTATCTATCTATGGTGTCATGATACATATCATACACATACTATGTGATTTAATGTTCATTTTTTTAACATACTATGTCTAAAATACGTATGTGAGACTTGAAAGTTATTTACATGCATCATATACTCCTTCAATGTTATATTCAATTATTATAATGCAAACCAAATATATAATTTTTCAAATGCTTCAATTTCATATATCTAAAATTTTAAGACAAATTCAATATATGCAAATGCTATTACATGCTTGTCTATCTTTCACAAATTCTCTCACTTTTTGTTTTGAGAGAAGTGATTTTTAGTAAATATCTTGCATCTCAAAAGGGGGCATCACAATGGAATTTTTTAAGCAATAATTTTTTTAAAATATGGCAAGTTACAATATGCAAAAATCAAACTTTTTAGATTATAGAGGCATTCAACTTGCTTATGTAATTTATTCATTTATCTACTTAAACACAAACACACTTGTGTAAAGACAACTATATGGATTTAAAAGGTTTTAAAAATATCACATTTGGAACTCTATATTTTAGACATCTAATTCTTAACACCATTGTATTAAAATTGTCAATCTTATATGAAATTTATGATATTAAACAATTTAAGCCAAAATCACCTAAATGCACTAAATGGTTCAAACTTGTCATATACAAGTGCTTATTTAGGCTAATGTATTCCTAAATGGATAAATTCATTTTAATTGTCTGGATTGCTCTTTTCTCCAAATTTGGAAGCACACGACACATACATGTGTTATTTTATGTTGACAACATCCTAAATGAGATATTGGTCTGTATGCAACTAACATCGCCTTATAATTTTTCTCAAATCAGATTACGCACCTATAATGACATTCAGACTAGTTTGATTAATTGTGTGTAACCAATTTCCAAAGAATTGCATAAATTTGATTATTCTCACTTAGGTAAATTAATCCAAATTAAGAGCTTAAGTGGAAAATGCATGGAAGTTATTTAATATATTTTAGTTGGAAATTGATTCTTAATATTTGCATCATCAAATGACATCATCTGTGGGGTGGCATCCATAAGCCATAAATGCAATAAATATCAAGCTTAAGGCCTCTCATGCCTCTTCCTTCCAAATATTTATGAGCGTATTTATGGATTACTTATAAAAAATTAGAATAATTTATAGCCACACATCTTGATCTCAAGATGGATGGTCATTATTGATCTTGATCAAATTAAAAAATCTATAAACAAGAGGGCTAAACTATCATTTTTAAGCTTCATTTGTGTAAAATTATTATGCAAAATTATCTCCACCAACCATTTATGTGTGATGTTTATTATGTTTAATTTGTAATAGGATAAATTTAAGATAAACATACATTTGATTTTATATTATGAGCCTAGTTTCATTTGTGAGCAAGAGATGATGGAGGAGCTTTGCCTTGCATCATTGATGAATACTTGAGTACCAAATCAAGGAGAAAATCACATTTTGAGTCATATTTGGGTAATGGGATGCTCTTAAGAATGTATTGTGTATGTTATTTATTTTAATAGCTCTTAATCATCATTTTCCAAACCTCATCGAAGTAGTTGGCTTAACTAGTTATGTTTTTATGTATTTTCTTGAGTTTTCATGACTTATCCTTGATCTAACTATCTTTGGATTCCATATCTACATCTTGGCATGCTCAGTGGGACTACACATCCCATTCAAGTAGGTAATACACTTTGGCAATATTAGATTTCCCAAAAACTTCTTAAAACTCCTTAAAAATCAAAATTTTGTCATTATTTTCCCATGTTTTTGGTCTTTTTGTTGATACACAAGTTACACAGTGACCAATATCAGTTCTATGTAACTGGCATCAACCTTAGATAACTGGAATTAGTTATGGTGCAAGGCATATCTTGGTGAGAAATTGGGTTTTAGATCTTTCTTCAAAATTATCAGTTGTCATTTTGGATTTTTAAGTCTCTTTCTGAACTTTATATTCCATGATCCAAAGCTTTGCTAGAGATTTTATTCTAACTTGGTATAAAAAAAGTTTATTGTCAAAACATTTTTTGCCTAAAGGTTCATAAGTAACTAGTATCAGTTCTTTTATGATTGACATCGGTCTTATTGCAACTGGTATGGGTCACTATTGATCGACGTCAGTCTCTGTGTAAGAAAAATGGAGAGCCCAAGAGTAAGTTTTCAAAACTTGCTTGTTTCATTAATGATTGTGCTTCAAATTAGAAGAAACCCTCTAACCGTTGTAGGTCACACATGTGGAAAAGTGACAAATTTGATCATGATTAAGTCTCGAACCTTCCCTTTGGTGTTTAAAAAGAACCTAGATGTTTTTAAGTTATGTTGTTTTATACAAGTTTTTCAAAGTTTGTAACTAAAGGCCAAGGGGCCTAAAAATTCATCAAACACTTCACTTTTGGTGATTAAAATTAACACTCCCTTAAATTGCAATTTTTTAAAAAGTGTGTTGTTTTATGCTAGATCATTAATCACTTGTTTGTTTTTTATGCAAAATAAAAAGTGTATGTATGCTCTCCCCCCAACCCTCTTTAGGGAACTTGGGTGACCAAAATCATATTTTCCTTATAATTATGTCTTTATCCAAGGTATGACAATAATGTTATCAAGGCTCTCCTCAAAACTTATATGTTTTGGGTGATCTAAAAGTAACCTCTAAATTATTTTCACTTAGTTTTATTTTATGAAACTTTCATTATGAAGGGGAGTTAATAGCTTCTTCACGAGTTCTTCAGGGAAGCTTTGACCTAGGGTTTCATCTTCTAGCATTATTTCAACCCTACTTCACAACGGGGTATATAAATCAGGACATGTATACTATGAAATCCAAGGGGTTGAGTGGTTAACCTCTGCTTTCGTAATGAAAACTCGATTCAGGTCTAGCTAATGAGGGGATTTCACTAAGTAGTATATGGATGGAATATTTATGTAAAGTAATAAAACCTTACATATTAAGTTAATTGGTATGAACTCAATTGACATGAAACATATCTAGTGTTAATCACACTTAGGACCATCTAGACGATAACAAATTTAAGTTTTAGAACAACCCCAATTACCATATACATATTATTGATGCAGGGCAAGTAGCCTGAAGGTCCATGTCACCATAAAATCTCTTGGGAGAAGGGGGTGTAAAAAAACTTATTACTTCATGCAATTTTATTTTTAGATTAACACTTAAAATCCTTCCAAAATCACATATATAGATAAATTTTATCAATACGAATCAACCTTGTCAATTTAGGGCTTAGGACAATTTACTTAGTTGTATTTGTCTTTTCCTTTACTTGTTTGGTATTGATTTGAGTCTAAAACTTGTTTATTAACTAAAATGTCAACCAAATACATTTGTTTTCCACCATTTTATTTGACGACGGAGGCATTATGCTAGTCAAATCCAAATCATCTTTTGCTTTGTTCAAGTCCTCATCTTAAACATTGTGTTTGTATTATTTAAATTTCCTTGTTTAAGTCTTCATCTTAAACATTGTGTTTGTATTATTTAAATAATGTTTTTATGCTATCCATTTGAGTCTAAACCATTTTCCAAAAATCTCCTAGTCCTTCACTTTTTAATTTAAATTTAGAATTGTAACTTTCTAAGTTCTAAATCAAGGTGTTAATCAATTTTTTTTGCACTTGGTTTGAGTTAACTTAGGTTCAATTTCCCATTTGGGTTGAAGGTCATTTATAGACTCATCATCATTTGATCATTGGGGACTTAGGTTATCTAGCATGTCACTTACGCTCTAAGTTCTAGAACATATTTTATTCTACCTTTTATTGCCATGTGACAATGTTGTGTTGCCCGTTTGGTTTTAGTTTTATACTTAGGAATTATTTCATGTTTTCACATATTGAGTTTCTTAATTTGCATTGTTACCTTCCTAATATGAAAGACTTAATTTTAATTTTTTAGTAGCAACTTGTCGAAGTAGAACTAACTTTTATGGTATAGACGTATCTCTAAACCTACATCTAATTTACTAGTTTACGTTATAAGTTTTTGAGTTATCATACATTTTTCCAATTTATATGATTTCAACCCTACACAAGGTTGAGTAATTTTGTGAACAATTTTCCTAATTATGTGGTACTATACCACCTTATTTTTATTATAGTATATTTTTTCCTTGTCACTTGTTTGACAAAAATCAAAACACACCTTGTTAAAACATTTGTAAAATATTTTTAAAATCTTGCCAAACATAGAGAAAAACCCTGTTAAACATGACATAAAGATACACTCATAGTGGGGTCTCTTATGGCCCTAGCTATGAGGAGGATCAATTTTATGATGGACAAGGTAATTCCATGGTGTTTGAGTACATTACCAAGATCATAGGATCTGAGGAAGACTATTTAGAATATCAACCCCAAAAGGAAAAGGATGAATCACTCCTAAGGTTGATTGAATCCCGTGCAAGGTTTCCATCAGACTTTCCTATAAAATAATTACATACCTTGGTTAGATAAGGAGATCAAAAACACTAAAAATCCCTCATGCACATTTTAAAATCAAACTTTTATTCTTATAGCAAAGGAGAGGAAGTGGTTATAGACTCAATACATAACGATCATGATCTTGTCACTAGGAACAAGAAGATAAGTCAATGATATGCAAATGAGCTTATCATGAACTTGATAGACTCTTTAGTTGATACCTCAATACACAATGATGCTTTCAAGGAACAAGGGAATGTGGTTGAACCAACACAAAACACTTTAGATGAGAACACACTTATAATAGATCAAGACGTCTCAATTGAACAACCTAAGTCTCAAGAGGTTCTACAACATGCTTCGCTAGACATGGAGCATACATTTTTCAATCATCAAGAACTTTTTGTTTCTTCATGGAATCAAGGACCAAAACATTTAATTAATATTGAGGAAATAATGTAAAACAATTTGGCTAGTTCATCTCAACTAATATGTACTTTGGTGAATACACCACGGACTCCCTAGAATCAACATAACATTTATAATTCAAGGCAACAAATTTTAGGGAATGTTTAACAACCCAGGAATAAGTGGCTCACTTAATCAACTCAAGGAGCAAATAAAAATAAATTCATAAATTGTAGGGTGTATATCCTTATCAAATATATGTAATAGGAACACATACCACTCAACAAAATTATGTTCCACCCAATAATTCACCAAACATGTAAGAATGGAGTTTTATGAAAGAGATTGTGTCATGATTGGAGACTGAAAATAGAATCAAAAAGTATAAATTTGATGAGATATGTCCATATCTATTTGATTTTATTATTCTCCAAGTCCCCTTTCTACCTCATTTTGAGGCACCCAAATTTGACAAATATAATGGAAAAGGTGACCCTCATGAACACATTCAGGCATTTTTGTGTTATGCCAAGAGGCAACTTACAATAATATTTATTTTCTTCATTTGTTTTTGTTAAGTTTAGTGAGACAAATTTAGATTGGCTTATTAAGTTACCCAAGGGATTGGTTTTAGATTGCAATGATATATCTAAAAAAATTGTCAACTACGTTTCTTATAATATTGAACATGAATTAACCATTGTTGACTTGTGCAAAGATAAACAACAAGATGGAGAAAGCTTCGTAGCATATCTACAGTGGTTGATAGAATTAGCTGGATGATTTCAACATAATTTTCTAGATAAATAATTGGCTAATATTTTTTCATAGAACTTACACCCTAAAGTGGCACATAATTGACAACTTACTTGTGCAAATACATTTAAATAAACTATAGACAAGGATGTATAGATTGAAAAGGCACTTATTACCAAGACTTTGTCAAGATTTAAACACAGAGTCAAACATAAAATCTGACCCAATCTCTAAGTCAAACTATTAAAATAGAGAAACCCAAGGGGTTAAATAAGAACAAGAACATGGTCAGAAATGGAGTAACTAAATCAAGACATGTACAAATAGTGCAGGCTCCATTAATTCTAAATGTGTAATTAGCTCCCCCTAATCCACCAACCAATTTACAAAGAGTTCCTCCATGAAGGACAATCCATAATCAATTTAGAGTCTTCAACAAATTGGGAGAGCCTATTGAGGCAGTGTTTCAAAAGCTCTTAGCAACTAATTTGGTTGTATAGCCTATACCAAGGCTATTTATTGAAGATCAACCCAAGCCAGATTGGTATCGGGCAAACAAAATTTACAACTTCCATCATGTCATTGGTCATGGTGCTTATCATTGTGTTCAATTGTGACACCTTATTGAAGATTTTATTGAGAGTGGTGAAGTTTAGATCAAACTTGCTCTACAAGACACTAATCATGATATGGGAATCTACAAATATCCATTTCTTCAACATAATCAACAACCAAGGAACAATCATAACTAAGGACATAATCAATGGTAGAATTAGAATCAAGGTCAAAATCATAACCAACATGAGCATAATCATGACCATAATACCCATGCTAACAACTTGGGTTATAATAATATGCCTTACGACTATAGAAATACCATGGGATGCATTTATGCAAACCACATTTCCACTATCACTGTTAAATCCTATGAACCATATCATATTCTTTGTAGTACTGGATCCATTGTTATGGCGTCAACACCCTCTCCCTCAAGAAACATTGAATTGAGTTTATGAAATTTTGTTGTACCTTTATTTACATAAGTTACCATTTTTGGACCCCATCATTCCTCTAATTATAATGGCTCCATGTCGACTCAAAATTGTTCCAATGTAACTATATACCCATGAGTCACCTGCCAAGGCCCTTTGCTTTCATCTTCTAGTTATAATGGCTCATTACCACCTATAGATTGTATAATCACACCTAGGCACTCATGAGTTACCCTCCAAGGTCCTTTGACTTCATCTTCTAATTATAATGGTTCCTTGCCACCTATAGATTTCATAATTGCAACTAGATGCTTGTGAGTTACCCTTCAGATCCCTTTGCCCTCTTCTTTCAATGCTAAACCCAATGTAAACATTGTGCCTTTGAATCCAAAGATAAAAACTATGCTAGCCAAGGCTAAACTATCTCATCCTACTATTGAAAAACCTTATAGTCTATTAGACCAAATGAGTAAAACCCCTGCACAAATTTTTATTTTAATATTTTACGTACATCTAAAGTCTATAGAACTATTTTGAACAAAATTTTACAGCAATTAATTATTCCTCAAGATATTAATCCTAAATAGTTACAAACACTTGTTATACATTTATCTTCATTTTAAAAGTCACATTTGATCAAAAAGACATGTCCATTCTTGGTCTGAGCCATAATAACCCCTTGTATATTGAGCCAGACATTGAAAACCATAAGATCAAGTGAGTTCTTATAGATAATGGTTTAAGGTTGAACATAGTATCCCTTAAACTGGTATAGAGATTGGGCTACACTGTGAAGGACATTCAGCTAGAGATGATCACCATAAAGACTTATGATAACATTGAGAGGGAATCTTCTAGCACAATTTGTTTTCCAGTCATTGTTGGGTCTGTTTCCCACTACACTTTGTTACATATTATGGATATTGATTTGCCTTATAACATACTTATTTATTGTCCTTATATCTACAAATTATAGGCTATTCTATCCACCTTATATCAATGCTTTAAGTTTCCCCACAACGGTATCAAGGTCACTATCCCTACCAATCTACAACCTTATAAATATTGAAAACATTCAGAGGCTGAGTTCTATAATTATAACTATTGTCCTAGTTCTAAATTTGTTGTAAATAAGAACAAGGAGATAGTTTCACATCCACCAAAATCCAATTATATCAACCCTAGTGACCTTGTTTCCACTTCGGCTAGTCCATTTCCCATAACTCTTACAAAATAGGCTGTTATCAAAGATGTGGTAATTTCCACATATCATCTCAAAGATGCCTTCCATGTTGCTAAGTTGTTGAAGTCTCCTAAATCATTTGGTAAACCCAAATCTTCCAAAATTCCTAACAGACCCAACTTGATTTGGCAGTAGAAGAAAGAAATAAAAAAACTACCAATGGTATTTGTACCTGCTACTTTACCAAAATAGGATCAAGAGGCTTTCACTGAAGGAGACTGGTTATATTCTAATGATATTGTTGATTATTTTTAGAATCTAAAATATACTATCCCTAATCAGATCATTGTTAATTTTGATTATATAGGAAAGTGCCTTAGCCCATGAGAGCAAAGAATCCTAGAACCTTTATCAGTTGGTATACCTAATTTGAATCATGGTCTTGGATTTATATTTCTTAGGGGTGACCTCAAGACTTTCGATAGTGATTCTTTTGAATCAACTAGAGATGAGACTCCTAATAGTGATGTAGCATCCCATTATATATTTTTTTATGAGTTTGCTGACTCAGAATTATTTGATTCAAATGCCATAATGACCTTAACACCCCATTATTACTTATGTCTTTGCTATCTTGAACTCATTGATTGGGAACAATAAAATTCAGTCATACACCTTGTTGAATTTTAGAATAAGGAATCAATTAAAGAGTACATGGGCCTCAGAGATGGATTGCCAATTAGTGATCATAAACAAGGCTTTAATTTTTCATTAGATCATTTTACCTAATTTGAAGAGCAGACAAACTTTCTTGGTCATGAAAAAGATAAAACATTGAGATCTTTGGGTGAAAACCTCTTTGAGGCACCCATTGATCAGGGAAAAAGTAAAGAAAAAGACAATCCCTTGAGTGAAAACTTATTTCAGATGCTCTTGGATGGGAAATTTTATTCATCCTCAAAGGATGAACAAGGTCCATTAAATCCTAGCACTATAGCCATTACTAACATCACATCAATTTTTTTTTTTTTTAGTATATCGCTCTTGATTTTCTTATGATTTTTGCTAGTTGGCCATTATCTAAATTGGTAGATTTAGATTCATCACATTATCTAGATCTTTGGGAGGAATAACAAGAGATTGTAGCAGAAGGAGATCATGATCTCATCTTGCTTACTATTCTTGAAGATGGTTCTATACTCCTTGTAGAAAACATTATTGAAGTGAACCTAGGAACATATGATGATCCTAAAATTATTTACCTTGGATCTTCCCTTACTAAAATAGAGTGAGAACACATTATATCCATTTTGAAGGATTTTATTGATAGTTTTGTATGGGCATATTATGGCATGCAAAGCTTAGACCTGAACTTGGTTATGCATCAACTTATTGTTCATCTAGATGCGAAGCCAATCAAACAAAAATTGAGGAAGATGCATCCATGTGTTACTCTTTTAGTAAAAGCTAGAGAATTTATTAGGAACAAGCTTAATTAGATCACTAGACTATTTCGAATCAATATCAAACATAGTCCTAGTTAGTAAGAATCCATAGGGTATACATATTTATACTAATTTTAGAGATATCAACAAAGCATGCCCCAAATATGATTTTTTTCTGTGCAACATTGACATGATTGTTGATTCTACTGCTGGGTATGAGATGCTATCCCTCATGGATGGATTTTCTAGATACAATCAAATCAAGATAGCCTAAGAAGATCAACACAATAATGCCTTCACCATCCTATGGGGAACATTCTATTATCAATTCATGCCATTTGTATTGAAGAATGTTGGAACCACTTATCAACGTGTTATGAATATCATCTTCCATGACATGATGAATGATATTGTTTAGGACTATGTTGATGATATCCTAGTTAAATCAAGAACATGTGCTAGACATCTTGATGTCCTATGGAGAATATTTGAGAGGCTTCGTAAGTACAAGGTCCATCTAAATAATAATAAGTGTGTCTTTGGATTCACTTCAAGTAAATTTCTAAGGTTTATTATATCATAAAGAGGGATCGAAGTCAACCCTGCTAAGGTTAAGGCCATTATTTAGATGCCTCCACCTTCAAATCTTAAACAACTCTGAATCCTATAAGGAAAGATCCAATCTATCCATAGGTTCATTTCTCAATTGGCAGATAAGTGCCACCCATTTACATTTCTCTTTAATAAAGGGGTCACATTTCAATGGGATGAAGAGTATTAATTAGAATTTGTGAAGATCATAACATATTTGGCTAAACCCACTAGTTTTGAGACTGTCAACACCTAAACGACCCTTGCTTCTTTACATTTTAGTAATAGAGCTTGCACTGGGGGCACTTTTAGCCCAAGATGATAAGCAAGGTAAAGAACATGCAATTTATTATTTAAGCCACATACTATTGGTTTATGAACACAATTTTACACCTATTGAGAAGGTGTGCTTAGTTATGGTGTTCGCTTCCCAAAAGTTATGACATTATATGTTGAACAACAAAACCATTATTATTGTTAAAGTGCATCCTCTCAAATTTTTATTATCCAAAGCATCTCTTACAAGATGCATGGCTAAATGGGTCATTATATTAAATGAGTTTGATGTTGAGTATCAAAACTAGAAAGCTATCAAGGGGCAGGTTATTATTGATCAACTTGCAGAAGACCCTTTTAAAGACACTTAATGACTCTGATGAGACTTTACAGATAATTATATTATGACAATAGAAGAAGAAATGTAAGAACCTAAACAATGAAAGATATATGTTTATGACTCCTTTGCATCCTATAGATCTGGAGCTAACATTTTGTTGATTACACCATAAAGGGACCTAATTCCCAAATCATTTCACATTAATTTTCATTGTACCAAAAATATGACCAAGTATGAGGCACATTTTGTAGGACTTCATCTTGTAGTATAATGAGATATCCAACATTTAATGGTCTATGGAAATTCCTAATTGATTATCAATCAAACCACAAATCAGTATCAGATGAGAGATGACAAACATGTTCCTTACAAGCATATTGTGGATAATCTAAAGATTCATTTTAAATCTTTGTAGTTTAAACAAGTACCAAGGGCCAATAATAGATCTACCGATGTAATTGCAATGATTAGGTCCATGATATAGATTGAAACTAGTGCTACAAAGTATCAATTTTTGATTGAAAATATTCTACAACTTGCTCATGTCTTTTTAGATTCAGAAAGGGTATGCACCATTGTTGGTCCCAATACCCCACCTAAACTGCCTTGGTATCAATATTTTTATAATTATTTCCATGATCATGTTTTTCCACCTGACCTTTTCAAAAATCATCAAAAATTATTCCTTTGTTGCATAGCTCATTATACCCTCCTTAGAAACACACTTTATCACAAAGGCTATGATGGAATGCTACTTCATTTTTTATCTTTAAGAGAATCTAAGCTAACACTTAAGAAGGTTCATGAAGGAATGTGTAGGCCCCACACCAATGGTTTAGTATTAGCTAAAACTCTCCTAAAAACAAGTTATTATTTTCCAAAAATGGAGATAGATGCCTGAAATTATGTGAGGAGGTATGTTCTTTGTCAACAACATGGAAATTTGACACACACACCTTCCTTTCCACTACAACTTATCACTACACCATGGTCATATTCTACTTGGGGCCTCAATCTCATCGATAAAATAAACCCAACATCTTCAAATGATCATAAACATATTTTAACTGCTACTGAGTATTTTACTAAGTGGATTGAGGCCATTCCTCTCACTTACATCATTGGGAAGTAGATTGCCAAGTTTATACATTACCATATCATATGTCGATATGGTATCCTAGCTCACATTATATTTGATAATAATGGATCCTTTGTAAATAGAGATGTTAAATATCTTTGTGAAAAATTCAAAATTAATCACAATAAATCCACACCATATAAATTGGAAGGCAACAGACAAGATGAGGCATTAAACAAAACCATTGTAGCCATAGTCAAAAAGATTTTCAATGATGCTGGTTGTAATTAGCACTTGTAAAATTTCCCTATCCTTTGGGCTTATCAAACCAATCATCGAACTCCCATAGGATCCACTCCATACTCCCTTGTTTATGACACGTAAGTTATTATCCCATTTGAGATCGATTTGCCTTCATTGCGAGTATATTTGGATCATATTGAAGATGATGAATAATATAGATTCTTAAGGTTGAAAGAGCTAGAACTTCTTGATGGTAAATGTTTGGCTGCCTTATAAAAATTTTAAGCCTATCAGAATAGATTGGGAAGAAGCTAAAATAAATGCATTTTCCCTTTGGAGTTTGAAATTTATGATTCGGTCTTAAAAGAGAACCAAAAGAACATAAATATTGAACATAAGAAAAAGGGTAAGTTCCAACCCAATTGTCTTGGACCCTATGTTATCACAACAAACTATGGATCAGAGGCATACTGATTGGCTACTCTAAATGGTGAAGAACTTCTAGAGCCTATGAACATTGTCCATCTTAAGAGGTTCTACACTTGACAACCATTTGAACCATTATCTAAAAGACCCCTTACTTGGGGGAAACTTGTGTTGAAGTTATTTTATCCTACCATTATATCCTAGACCATCCCATGATATACGATATTCATTTTGTTTTGACCTACCTGGACCATCCCATGTTGAACCATATTTATTTTGATCTACCCTGGACCATTCTTACAAGAACCATATTCTTTTTTTGACTCTAGACAGTGAAATATTTGGGTTTTTGGCACTCAGGAGTCATTTTATCCCACCCTGGACCATTCTCTTTTGGACCATATTCATTCTAGACTATTCTATTTAGAACCATATTCTTTTCAGATCCTAGGCCATTGTAACCTAGATATCTTTTATCCCTTGACCAATTATGACCCTGATTATGACTCATAGGAATTCTAAAGACATTCAATGCTAGTTTTACAAATCAAATCAACATGTACAATATTTTATAGTGTAGACACATAAAATTGCCCATCGATAACCCCCAATCAAGATTTTGGCCAATTTTCACTTAAAATTGCACAATTTGGCCTAAAAACACTAAAACATGATAAATGATGTGAAACTAACATATTCAAGTGCTAATTTTGGCCAAGTTATCCCTAAATGGGGCAATGCAATTTATGGGCTAGCTAACTTTGATCAGATTATTCTGAGTCAAAATGTTAAATTTGCACCTATGTGCTCTGGATCGCTCTTTCCTATCAAATCTCTTACACAATACATGTGCCTTTGTTATTTGTTGTTAGTAACATCCTAAATGGGAATACACATCCAATGCATCTGATATGGACTTCTGATTCTAATCTAGTCAAATTTAGGATCAATAACAAGGCATTCTGATCAAATTGAGTAATTTTTGCACAATGTGTTTAATCAGGCTTAAGAGCTAATTAACCCAAATCAAGGCCTAATCAAAAACTCCATGAAAACTTGTTGAATACTTGATTTTAGAAATGAATATTGAATATCTACATCATCAAGTGACCTCATTTCTTTGGAAGACATCCCTAAGCCATAAATACCATAAATATCAAGATTCATGCCTCATCAATGCCTTTCATGATGCCCTCCATGCCTCTTAATTTCCCCTTCTTCCATTTTCATGATGAGGATAATTACAAAGTTAATTCTAAAAATTGAATTAATCCTCAACCACACATCTCAATCTTGAGATGGATGGTTGAGCTTGATTCTGATCAAATCCAAAAATCTATAAATAGGAGGCCTCATAACATCATTTCTAACCTATTTTGGTGCAAATTTATGATGCAATAATATATTCAAGGAGCCATTGAAAATATTGTTACCATGCCAAATTGATTCTAAGCCAAGCCAAGCCAAAGCCAAAGGTGCCAAGGAGAGATGGAGGTATCCAATATTCCATTACCAAGACTTCATGAGCACAAGCTGAGCAAGCCACCACTACAAAGGCATTTGGGGCATCCAAGGAATGTGAAGGAATTATTATGTTTTCGTTCCTTAATTTTTAGTTGTGTTTATCATTTGATTTTGTTAACTAAGCTCTCCCTAGTTTCTAAGCCTAGAGATGTTATGTTATTAATGTTTTTATTTCATTTTGTTTTCATTTTGGAACTAACACCATACTAAAAATCCTCTCTTGAGTTAATTTCCTAGATCACATAATGGCACACTTGGTGGGACTAGACACATCCTACACATTAATAAGCCCCTTTTTCAACTCTAAAATATTTATTTAATCTCTTAAAACTCTTGCAAATTGATTTTCTAACTTTATTTTTCCATTTTTGGTTGCCATGGTTTTTGTACAATAACCAACATCGGTAGAAATATTGACATCAGTTACTAATTTAACCAATGTTAGTTAGTAGAATGGACATTAGCTAGATCTTGATTAGCCAATAACCAATGTTTGTGGTATTAACTAACGTTAGTCACTATGTTTTTCCAAAAGCATAGACCCGAGACCTCTTTTTCTAAAGTTTGTTGTTTCAAACTCAAAAGAGATTCAAAACTACGGGACATGCTAAAAATTTTGCTATAGGACCAAGTTTAAAATTTGCTCAAAACATGTTTAAATCACTTTTGCATGCTTAAAATTTTATTAGGAAACTTGTTTTGGTGTTTAACAAAGAACTTGGATGATTTGGTGAATGTTTTCAAAGTTTGCAACTGAGAGCAAGGGGTCAAATGAACACCACCAAACATTTCATTTGGGTTTAAAAATTGAACACACTTATCAATTATTGTTTACAATAGTTGATTAGATTAATTTTGTTTGGAAAAAATAGGAATGTTGCATGTATGCTCTTCCATTTATCCCCTATAGGGAACCCTTGGAATCAAAAATGCCATTCCTATTGCAAGTAGCCTAGTCTAAGGCTTAGAAAGAAAGTCATCTAAAACACTCCCCAAAAACTCGTTAAAGTTTGGGTGATCTTGAAAATGACCCTAAAGTTTTTCTAATTTTATGATTTATTTATTTATGCATCTTGGCTTACAAGGGGGACTTCATCACCTCTCACACGTCCTTTAGGGAAGCTTTGACCCAGGGTTTCATCTCCCAACATTGAATTCATTTGGCTCTTTTGGAGTTACACAAAAGATGTGGTGGCACTTTGGGCATCGCACTACACTGAGTGAACAGTAGGATGTAGTGGTTTCAAAAAGGACTAGACCTTTTTACAATAAGCTGAGTGATATGGACCCAAAATCTGTGATTTGTTTTTGCATTGTTTGGTGTGAAAGTCATTATGAAATTGATTCCCCTAGATTGTTTAGAAATTTTTTAGATTTTAGACAAATCCCCACTTGCCGCAAAAGTATTGTTGGTGCAAGGTGTGCCTCAAGGTTCATGTCACAGTACTATCATTTAAGAGAAGGGGGGTGTAAAAAACCCTACTATATAATGTGCATTTACTTTTGGATAAATACTTAAAATCCTTTCAAATGACATATATTGATGGATTCCAATAATACCAAGCAACCTTGTTAATTTAGGATCTAAGGGTGATTAATTAGTTGGTCTTGTCCTAGGTTAAAGTCTTATTTGGAGACAAAACTTAGTGTAAACAAACAATCCAAAACCAAACACATAGTCCAAATTCCCTTGGACAAAGAGGCATTATGCTGCCTACGTAAGATCATAAATTTGATTTATTCAAAGTTCATCAAAATCCTGAGAGTCATATCATCTACTTTGGTGTAGTTATGCTACCCAATTGAGTCTAGACCTTTACCAAATTTGTTTAAAGTCCTTCACTTATAATCTAAATTTAGGATTACACCTTTACAAGTTCATAATGTTGATGTGTTAAGTGGCTTTACCATTTGCACTAAACTTGAGGGAACTTAGGTTTAATTTACAATTTGGGTTGAAGGTCGTTTAAGACTCATAATCATTATCATCACTTGAATAAACTTGAGCCATTTTGTGATAAACACTTGTACTTTAAGTCTATACACCACAAAATTTTGAGTCAAGAAAGGTAGTGTTATGCCATCAAAATTATGGAAACATGTCTTTACCTTAGAGAGTTTTTGAAACAAACCTTTTTTTCATTCCCTTTGGGTAGTATAGCATTGTTACACTACCCAAATCATTTCAAACTTTGTTTCATGGACCCTTTTATGTATAAGTTCAAATTTGTTCTTACATTTTTAGCCCAATCCAAGTGTACTTTTGATCCTTTATCTAAAGCACAGTTATACCATTCACCTTTGTCTAGTCTATTTATCAAAATAACCAAGTTTTATACCATTATTTAGGATAAAATAAACTATTGCTAAAGTGACTTTTATTTCATACCTTATACCTAGTTGATCAAGTTCATGTCCAAGAATAGAATACCTAATGTTTGTTAGAAGTGTTTCAAATTTGTTAGATTAAAACTTTCATCTATTTTCAAAGTATACCTTTTGATTCCATTTGGCCAAGAGTCCTAGCACATGCCTTATTTGAGCCTAGCTTTTGACACTGTATTTGGCCAAAAAAACTAGCAACTTTTAAATTTCCTAGATTAAACTGATTTGAAACACTTCAAACTTAGAGTTTGGTATTTCAAATTTTTGGCCCATTTAATTGTTTATCTTTATGTGAATAGTGAAATGTTAGATAATTTACGCTATTTTGTTTCCTCATAAATCTTTTCATAAACCTTTTGATCATTTTGACAAATCCAGACCAAGTTGAGGCATCATTTGTTTTAGATTCTATATTTTTTTAGAGTTTGTAGAACTCTTTGACCTTTTTATCTCAAAGCATTGATTATGGATCCCAACATGTACTCCTACACTCATAGTGGACTCATGTACAACCTGAGAATTAGTAATGTAGTTACGTAGGAAGAAATGGTGTAAGACCCCTATTCAGATAATATTGCTTATGAGATGGATTATTATCCCTCTTATAATACTCAAGTAGGGGCACAAAGCCAAGATCAATTGGCTAACTATTTGATTAACACACTACCTTATTCAAAACAGGACCAATAACAAACCATGCAATATCTAACTACAATAACCATAGTGGATGAGCTAGTTCTTCAATAGTCATATTCTACTAATATGACTTCCACGTATGATCCATTTTTTTTTGAGTGAAATTTGTTAGAGAACAAGGATGAGATTTTGGTTAGAGCCATAAAAGTAGGGACCAAATTTCCAGTAGACTTCCCCCATAAAAATTTACCAAGTCTAGTAATAATGCCCCACAATATCATTTATGATCAACAGGGTTCTTCTAGAAATCCTATGGCTCTAATCCAAACAATGTATCAAGACCTTAATATATCCAATCGAGGCAAAAACATCATGGAAGATCAATTTAACCAAATGCAAATAGCATACCAAACCTACCTAAATTTAGCACATGATTTCA
Organism: Torreya grandis; assembly: GCA_037957365.1. Classification (NCBI taxonomy): domain Eukaryota; kingdom Viridiplantae; phylum Streptophyta; class Pinopsida; order Cupressales; family Taxaceae; genus Torreya; species Torreya grandis. Next base: position 1,652,706 of record JARHVA010003607.1, read on the forward strand.
ATCAGATGAACATGGTGAGTAAGCCCCTCATTGACCTAGTACCTTCAACAGGAGTGTTGTTAGACTTAACTGGACAAGAGAATCCAAGTTTTGACCCATTCGTACAAACCACTCTAATAGATAAATTGATACATATGAAAGTTATTGAAGAAGTGTCTTTGACCTCTACATTAAATAGTGATCCAAACATAGCAGATAATGTGCAAATAACATTTGATCTTGATCAAAGTGGTACACACAACCAATTAGCCAACAACATGTGCCTATAGTTAATCCCATGAGCAGATCATCATACCAAGGAATAAGAGTTTTTGTATCCCAAACTCAACCAACTATTTCCTCAAGTGTACAACCTCTGAGATTAGGTAATCAAACAATGGCTAATGTTACACCTCAATGATAGAATGTGATGAATCCTACTCCTTTTCAATAAGCAGAAAGTAGTATTCCATAACTGCAAACACAGTCTAGTGTATCAATGCAATAGAGGACAAATACATTTCCACCTCAATCAAGGGTAACTAATATACCACCTCGCTAGGTAATGACAAACAAACGTCTTTAGTCATAGACTAAAACACCAATTCAAAACCAAGCAATGAATAGTCAACAATGTGCAAATTTTTGTCAGTGATAAATGTTAAATTTACAACCTAATTTCACTTCCTCACAGGGATTCATGCAAGAAGGAGGTCTTGATGTTGCTCAAGTACCTACTAGACAATTGTTGGTTCAAAATGTGCCACAAATTTAGAGATAGTCTCTTGGTCCATAAGTTGCCACTCAACAATAAGGTTCAATTAGTTGGTAGCATGTCCCTTTTCAACCATAATAGGCATAGTATAGTTATATCCCCCCATCCCAACCACAAAATCCTCCAAGTTAAACCTTTATCACCAACCCAAACTAGAACACCACATATCCAAATGTGCAATTTCATAAACATCCTAATCTACATATGCGTATTCCTGGTCCATTCTCCAACCAAACCAATGTACCCCAATAAATGTCTCCATCATACCCTGGTCAAAGTGTCCCACTTTTGACCTCTCAACCATCTTCCTAAACCAACATTCTCCCTCAAACCAATATCCCTTCTAGTTTCCTATCCCAAGAATTTTAACAGATGAAGGATGCAATTGTTTCCATTCAAGCGGGGAAGTAGACTCAAAAGTTTAAATTGGATGACATATGTTCTTATCCATTCAACATGGAGTATTTATAGATACCATTTTCTCTAGGATATGAACCACTAAATTTTGATAAGTACAAAAGGAAAGGTGATCCTAAGGTTCATTTACTAAATTCTTTATCACATGTCAACTAGTAGCATATAACGACATATACCTTTTGCTGTTGTTTCCAAGGAGCTTGTCTAGACAAGCCTTAGAGTGGTTTTTAAAGTTGCCCAAAAATTTAGTAACAAATTTTGATGATCTTTCTGATAAGTTTGTCCAACACTTTTCCTATAATCTATAGCATGAGATTTCATTTGTAGATTTAGTGCAAGCAAAGAAAAAAGTTAGTAAGATTTTTGCAAGTTATTTATAGTAGTGAAGATCCCTTGCAAGTCATTTCACCCATAGTTTACTAGATAAATAATTAGCCATTGTATTTACCAAAAATTTGCATAGTGAGATAGCTTATCACTTGGAACTACAATATGCACATACATTTAAGGAGATCATTGATAAAGGTTTGTTGATCAAGAGGAAACTTATCAATAAAGGAGTCATCAAGCTTAATTAAACTAATCAAAATGAAGGTGCTAATTATGGAAATGACCAACATCTCATTCAAGCACCAACATCACAATTGGTATAGGCTAATAACCATAAAAGCCTGAAGCAATTCAACCACAATAGAATGTTATAGGAAATGGAGTAACCAAATCCCATAATGTGAAAATGGTGAAAAAATCATCTATGCCACCTTTTTAGCTTACTCCTACCTAGCAACCTCTCTAACCAATGCCACAAGCACAACAACCAAAACCTATACAACAACCTTTACCATTGTAAACCCCTCCTCCTAAGAGAATCGTGCCTGCACATCATGTCTTTAGTGACCTAAGAGAGCTCATTGAATCTATCTTTAAAAATATTACTACCACTAATTTGATTAGTTGGCCTATGCCAAAGAATTATCTGTAAGGTAATCCTTATCCTGATTGGTATCATGAAAATGAATTTTGTGACTATCATCGAGTCAATGAGTATAATCTATGAAGATGCATCTAAATCAAGTATTTAATTGAGAATATGTTGGAGAATAAAGAAATAAAATTGGATAATAGTGCTTCCACTTCCAATAAAACTCTTGGGATCTATCAAAACCCTTTCCCCAACATAACAATTAACAATAGCAGAATAATTAGCAACAACAACAACAGCCAATGTAACAACAAAATCAATAGTATCAAAATCAAAGGCTAGATGAGTAGACTCAACAAAATCAGTAGTAGAATCCATAATGATAGAATAATAGAAAAAATAAAGGTTAGAATGGTAATAACCAATAAACCTACCATGCAATCACACATGACTACAATAGGGTTGCAGGTCATATTGCAGGGGGTAGTGTTAATACCATCTTCATTAATCCTAAACTAAACACTAACCAACCTAGACTATTGCTAAACAATAATATTCAGCCAAATTACATGGATAATCCTTATTTGACCTGGAAGTGCATACATGAAAACCAACAAACTAGGACTTCCTCTTTTAGATCTTATAGTGACAACTCATTCTTGCCACATGACCACATGCAAGTGCACTGGCAACTGAGACTTGTCCTATATGGTCCCACACCATTTATAATAATAGTTAGTAATAATGGTCTAGTATTTAATCTTGATTATGAAATTACAACTCAGAGGTCAAAGATTAATATCCTAGGCCCACAACCATCTACCACTTTACCTATCATTTGATCAACCATTCAGCCTCAGAATAAACCATTCACTACTAACCAAGGAAAGAATTTTGATATTGTGGAACAATATCAAAAGATGACATCATAAATTTCTATTTTAGATTTGTTACAGATGTCAATAATCCATAATAACATCTTGAATGAGTTATTGACCCAATCCATTATTGCTAGTGACATATCCCCTAATAAATTCCAAGATTTGGTTGGACACCTAGCTCTAGCCCAACAAGTCACATTCAACCAAAATGATATGTCTTCCCTTGGCCCATTCCATAACAATAAATTATACATAGAATTTTATATAATATGACATAAATTGAAATGTGTCCTTATAGATAATGGATCTGACCTCAACATAGTGTCTCTAAAGCTCATTAAGCTTCTTGGGTGCACAATGATAAATCTCTAGCCAGAAACAATAACTATTAAAGCCTATGATAATCAGCAAAGAGAGTCACAAAGAACCATTAGTTTGATAGTTATCATTGGGCCTTTAACCTATGATACACTTTTCCATATGTTGGATATTGAGTTATCATACAACATGCTTCTAGGCAGGCCTTGGTTACATGAAATTCATGCAGTCCCATCAACACTGCACCAATGTATCAAGTTTTCCCACTCAGGGATGGAAGTGAATATTCTAGGAGATTTACACCCATATGAACATTGAAATCATCTTGAGGTTGAATCTCAAAGCTATAATTATTAGTATGATATGAATCCAAGTTCCAAATAAGATAAAGGAAAGGCCATACTTATTGATCCTTCACCAGATAATTACATAGATCCGAATACCTTGGATTCCCTTTCCCACATGCCACCTCCTAAAGCTTATAATCATTTTACCATTTTAGATAATGGACCAGGAGAATATGTGACCCATGATACATTTCATATTTTCAATATTACTCAAAATATAAAAACCTTTGGGCGACCTAAGGTCATCCCACATATGCATTGGCAATAAAAGAACAAAGATAAGGCACCTATCACATTTGTACTAGCATCTGGCCTAGGACCTAACCCACTTGAAGGGGATGACTCATGGTTATACAATAATGACCAAGATAATTGTTATAAAAGTACAAAGTATCCTATTCCCAATAGGATCATGGAGCATCACAACTATGAAGTAAGAGGCCTTGAACCAAATCAGCAAGGAACCATCGAGCCAATTTCCATGACTAAGTATGAAAGACCTCTTGGACTTAGATTTAAACTACCTGGGGGTGACCCCACATATCTTATTCAAACTCCATCACCAAAAACTAGTGATGATGCCGATAATGAAGCAAAGTCTGATCATAGCCTTACCTTTGATAACCTAGTTGAAACTAGCTTGTTTGATAACACTACCATTTGTACCCTTACCCTAGCCATTCATTACAATCCATTACCATTATATTATCCCAAATTGATAGATTGGGACAAAAAATAATCTAGTCTACTAATTGATGAGTTCTATAATGATAAGTCATTATATGATTTCTTAGGCCTTAGATATAATGTTCTATTGGGAGATCACAAATCAAGATTCTCAGTCACATTGGATCCTGCAGCTTATTTTGGAGAGTGAATGAACACCCTTAGCCAAAAAATAATAATTAAAACATTGAGGTCCCAAAGTGAAAACCTCTTTGAGGCACTTTCTGACCAGGGAAAAAGTAAAGATAAAGGCCAGTCTAGTGGTGAAAACCTGTCTCAAGCACCATTAAATGGGGGTGTTCATTCTTCTTCTAAGTTAGACCAGGAGACCACCAATGGTGAACTTGCATGTAGATCTGAGTTTAGTTTTGAGCAATAAAAAATATTTGATCAAATTATCCAAGAATTTTTTTTTTTTTTGGTTATATGTCCATATCTACCATTAGGGGATTTAGATTCATCAAGCCTAGGATAAGTTGAAGAGCAAGTCTTAACAGAGGACCCTGACATAGTCTAATAGTTCAAGTCACTGCCTACTATCCTAGAAGATAGTTTAACCCTTCTAGTTAAAGATAAAATAGAGTTAAATATCAAGACTCCATTAGACCTAAAATGGATAAAATTAGGAGTGTCTCTCACTAAGAAAGAATGAGACATCTTTGCAGCTCTGTTGAGAGAGTTTGTGGATATTTTTGCATGGGCCTATTATGACATGTCAGGTTTAGACCCCACCTTGGTTCTACACCACCTTATGGTTAATCCTGATGCCAAACTGATAAAACAAAATATACATAAGATGTATCCTTGCATTTTTTTATTGGTAAAGAAAGAGTTAGCAAAACTCTTAGAAGCAGGATGTATCTGATCCATTGACTACTCTAAATGGATCTCTAATGTTATACCTATTAGTAAAAAGCTTAAAGGGATTAGAATTTATACTAATTTTTGAGACATCAACAAAGCTTATCCTAAAGATGATTTTACTTTGTCTAATATCAACATGATCATCGACTCCATGGCCTCTTATGAAATGTTTTCACTCATGGATGGCTTTTTAGGATATAACCAGATCAGAATAGCATGAGAAGACCAACATGAAACAACATTCACCATTCCATGGGGAACATTTTGTTATCAGGTAATGACATTTGGCCTTAAGAATGTTGGAGCTACATATCAAAGGGCCATGACTATCATATTCCATGATATGATGCATGATATTGTTGAAGACTATGTCGATGACATATTGGGAAAATCTAAAACTAGGGTTGACCATCTAGCAGTGCTACGTAAGATATTTAAAAGACTATGAGATTACAAAATCAGACTAAATCCAAAGAAATGTGTGTTTATTATAACTTCAGGAAAATTACTTGGCTTCATCATATCTTTTAGAGGTATTAAAGTTGATCTAGCTAAATTCCATGTTATAACTGAGATGTCACCACCAACCAATTTAAAGCAACTCCATAGTTTGCAGGGTAAGATCCAGTAAATTTGACACTTCATCTCTCAATTAATAGATAAGTGCCATCCATTTACACACCTTTTGAAGAAAGGAGTTGCATTTCATTGGGATGATCACTACCAAATAGCTTTTCAAAAAATCAAAGATTATCTTGTTAATTTGCCTATTTTATTACCCCCTATGCTAGGAAATCCATTCTTTTTATACTTATCATCTACTGACCATGCTTTGGGGGCACTCTTGGCTCAACATGATGACAAAGGAAAGGATCATGTTATATACTACCTAAGTCATACCTTGGTTACATATGCACATAACTATACACCTATTGAAAAAGCTTGTCTATCTATGGTTTTTGTAGCTTAGAAACTAGGCCATTACATGTTGAATAATAAAACCATGGTCATTTCAAAAGTAGATCCACTCAAGTATCTACTATCTAAAACAGATTTTAAAGGTAGAATGGCTAAATAGATCATGCTTCTCAGTGAGTTTGACATAGAGTATGTCAATCAAAAAGGCAATCAAAGGACAAGTTCTTGTAGACCAACTTGTTGAAGAACCTCTCATAGACACACAACCACTCACATTTTAATTTCCTGATGAATCCATCATGACCATCATTGAAACACCCCTTGAGGAGCAGCCTTGGAAGATATATTTTGATGGTTCATTCACTACACATGGGTAAGGGGCAGGCCTATTGTTTATTACACCACAGGGTGATCTAATCCCTAAATCATTCAGAATCAACTTTCATTATACAAACAACATGGCTGAGTATGAAGCACTTATTGTAGGACTTCAACAAGAAGTGCAGTGGAATATATCTCATCTTCAAATTTATGGTGATTCTCAGTTAATCATCAATCAAGTTAAAGATCATTTTTAGACCAAAGATGACAAGCTAGTCCCATATAAAGCCATGGTCAACACTCTTAAACAAAAAAATTCCAACATTCAATTTGAGCACATACCTAGAGATAGTAACAGAACTATAGATGCCATGGCTACTATTATTTCTCTAATTTGATAGACAGATAAAGCTAGAGAGTATCAGTTCCTAGTCAATAAATTTTTAGTACTAACTCATAAACCTTCAACCGTTGCCATGATTTATGATATTTTTGGTCCTAATTCTATCTGGTACTCAGACCTTTATAGCTACCTTCATGAAAAAGTTCTACCACCTAACCTCTCTCAAAAATAAAACAAAGCCTTCATTCATCATTTTTCTCATTATACTCTACTTGGATCTACCCTTTACCATCATAGTTTTTATATAACTTTGCTTCATTGTTTAACTTTAGTAGAGTCTACATTAGCATTAAGAGAAGTTCATGGAGTATGTGTATCCCATTCTAGCAGGGTGGTCATATCCAAAAAGCTCTTGTTTATTAGTTACTATTGGCCCATAATGGATGCAAATGCCACTGCATATATAAATAAGTGTGACAAATGTCAATGGCATGCTAATCTGATTCATGCCCCAATAAAAACTCTGAAATTGATGTTAACACCATGTCCATTTTCTACATGGGGACTTGACCTCATTGGGAAGATCAACCCCAATTCATCTGATGGCCATAAACATATCCTTATCGCTACTATATATTTTAATAAGTGGGTTTAAGCTATACCCCTCATTTACGTGACTGGAAATCAAATTTCCAAATTCATTTTCAACCATCTCATCTACCACTACGGTATCCCCTCTAAAATTATATCTAATAATGGAGGATCATTCAAGTACAAATATGTATACCATATATGTATTGAATATAACATCACACAACACTTTTATACATCATATTACCCTCAAGGTAATGGCCAAGCTAAGGCATCCAACAAAACCATTGTCAACATTCTCAAAAAGATTTTCAATGATGTTAGTCATAATTGGAACCTTTATATATCCCCTACTCTTTGGGAATACCGTACTAATCATCATGTCTCCATAGGATCCACTCCATACTCACTTGTTTATGGTACTAAATCCATCCTTCTAATTGAGGTCGAATTTCCTTTACTACGCATCCCTTTCAAGCATGTCCTAGATGATCATGACTATTAAGTAGCTCACCTACAAGAGCTAGACCTACTGGATGAAAAATGCACAACCACGCTCAAAAATATTCAAACATATCAAAACTAACTCAAAGGCCACTATAATCAGTGTGTTAAGTATATAACATTTGAACTTGGTGATCTTGTTCTTAAATAAAACCAAATGAATACCACAGCCGAGAAGAAACATAAAGATAAATTCAAACCAAACTAGATAGGGCCTTTCATCATCACTGTAGATTATGGATCAGGAGCATACATGCTTGCCACACCATACAAAAATGAAATTTTGGAGACAATGAATATTATTCATCTAGAGTGTTATTATGCTTGAATGATAAGGTGTATTTTCTATAAGGACCATTTTAGTTATACCATTTTATCACTATTCTTCTTTGTACAAATCTCATCCTTGTCTACCCTCTTTGCCATATCCACTTTCTGCTTCCAACCTATTGACCTAGTGTGTTCTAAAAACCTAGCCCATTTGACCATTGTTTTTTATCATTTAGTACATATTTTTATCATTGAAGTATCTGATCCATTCATCAGTTAGTTCAAATAATTTAGATAGAGATTATTTTTCAGGATAGCATGATATAATTTTTAGCAGTTGCATCCTTCATTTGTTAGTCTGTTCTTATCACCAGTTTTGCTACTAATTATAACTACCTTTGGGTAAATTAATACCATTGACCTATGCCATTGTGGCCTAGTTATAAACACCTATGGGAAAACTAGGTACAAAACTAAGCCTTGACGTACCAACTTGCCACTTTCTATGCCATGTTGTGATTTTTTACCAACTATGCCTATTTTTTTTGAATTAACTACCACACTAGTCAAATTCATCCATTGTAAGGGTAGAACTATAGTGACTTGAGGTCCTACTCTAGTACTATGTAGGTAGTACTCAATACTTGTTGAGTTTAGCTCAGTCACCCTTCTCCACCATGCTCTCACCATTTTGTGAGCAACCTAAGCCACACTCTCACCATTTTGTGAGTAACCTAAGCCATGCTCTCACCATTTTGTGAGAAACCTAAGTGATACTCTCACCATTTTGTGAGCAACCTAAGCCACATTCTCACCATTTTTTGAGCAACCTAAGCCACATTCTTTCCATTTTGTGAGCAACCTAAGCCATGCTCTCACCATTTTGTGAGCAACCTAAGCCATGCTCTCACCATTTTTTGAGCAACCTAAGCCACACTTTCACCATTTTATGAGCAACCTAAGCCACGCTCTCACCATTTTGTGATCAACCTTAGTTTAAATGCTCTCACCATTTTGTGAGCAACCTCAGTTTGAACACTCTCACCATTTTTTTAGCTTGAACCATTTGGTGTCTCTTCATTATTGATCAAGTTGAGATACCTCCAAAACACTTCCAAAAAGATTTGAAAAATTGGTAGAAAAGAACAAAAACATTAACCACTTCTTTCCCTTAAGGATTATGGGAACCCTTACTAAGTTATAAAAAATCACTTGTCATTTAGTTTCCCCATCCTTTTTGGCCTTTTTCTCTCATGCACTTGCCATTTTGCAATACCATTCCTATTCTTATATCACATCTATTCTATTTATTTTCATCAATTATCACATTCTTCCCATTCACTGGGAGAACTACATTTGGCCTAAAGTTTTTTATTGGATATTACATCCATGGAACTATGTAGGCAACATCCACTTGCCTAGTACATATGGAGACAACTCAATCACCCCCTTCATTTTCTTATATTATTTCTATTTTTTTGTTTGTTTGTTAAGTTGTCACCTATTTTCTAGGCGCAATGTTTGTAGGGTTTTTATTACATTGTTCATTTGTTTGTTTCTATTTATGTTATTTGTTTGTCTATTTATTTATTTGATTTTAGCACTGTTGCCTTGATTTAATTTATGTGTGTTCATTGGGTGATTCCTTTTCCACACTTATACTTGAATCCATCCATATTCATATGTTTACATTGTCATCATGGTTTCTAGCATTGGTGCATTATTTTCTATTGACTATTTGATTATGGGAGTCAGTCCTTATGAATATTTTGGTTAATTCTTTATGGTATTTTACCATGAATCCTACCATCACATGCTATAAAAAACTTCAACTTTAAGAAGTATATTCAGTAATGGTGGTATCTCTTTGGCACCGACATCCTGATTCACTCCCAATCATATCCCAAACAAAGTAATTAACCATGAAAGAATTTTAACCTTTATTAGTTCAGATGTGCATCTCCCTACTAGTAGGTTGTTCTAATTCATCATTACCCTTTATTTCAAGTTATCATCATCCTTGACCATGTTTATCATGTTTTCCATAATCAAGGTCTAATGATTATAACTATTTATGGGAAAATCATTACACACTATCCCACCTACATTTCTCAATGATTATAACCACCTTTGGGAAAATAATTGTGTTGTCACCACTTTAATTTTTATACCTATAGAGAGGCATGTTATTATCTTGTTTATCTATCCTAACTAGGGTATCTCCATCTTCTCAATGATTATAACTGCCTTTGGCCAAATCATTGTGTTATCATACCACATTGCCACTATCAGGGTATAATGCTTATAACCACCTTTGGGCAAACCATTGTGCACCATCCTTCTTGCATTATTAATCATTTTGACTACTTTTTCAATCTCATTATGTTTTTCATCCCATCATATTTCCTTTTCTTGGTCCTCTCATTTTACTTCTTTCTTTTTGAGGGACCGTTTATCGACCTGCTTGTGCCAACCATTCCCTCGAGGGGGCACCATATAGTTATTTTATCATCGATGCAATTTTAGGCATACATTAAATCTTCATTATTTGATAATGTTACTATGATTATAGATTTCAACACTTTCCCAAATAGGGGCAAATTGTAGACAGCTAAAACTGGCCACCGATAACCCCCAATCAGACTTTTGGCCAATTTCCACTTAAAATGTATAATTTGGCCTAAAAACACTAAAACATGATAAATAATCTAAATATGACATATTCAATATGAAATTTTAGCCAGGGTATCCCTAAATAGGGCAATGCAATTTATGGGTTAGCTAACTTTGATGAAATCATTCTGAGTCAAAATGTCAAATTTGCACCTGTGTGCTTTGGATCGCTCTTTCCTATCAAATATCTTACACAATACATGTGCCTTTATTATTTATTGTTGGTAACATCCTAAATGGGAATACACATCCAACGCATCTAACATGGACTTTTAATTCCAATCTAGTCAAATTTAGAACTAATAACAAGGCATTCTAATCAAATTGAGTAATTTGTGTATAATGTGCTTAATCAAGCTTATGAACAATTAACCTAAATCAAGGCCTAATCAAAAATTCTATGGAAACATGTTGAATACTTACTTTTAGAAATGAATATTGAATATTTTCATCATCAAGTGACTTTATTTCTTGGAAAGACATCCCTAAGCCATAAATGCCATAAATATCAGGATTCATGCCTCCCATACCTCCTTAATGCCTTCCATGATGCCCCCCATGCCTTTTAATTTCCACTTCTTCCAATGTCATGATGAGGATAATTACAAACTTAATTCCAAAAATTGAATTAATCCTCAACCACACATTTCAATCTTGAGATGGACGGTTGAGGTTGATTCTGATCAAATCCAAAAATCTATAAATATGAGGCCTCACAACATCATTTATAAGCTATTTTGGTGCAAAGTTATAATGAAAAAATATCTTCAAGGAGACATTGTAACTAGTGTTACCATGCCAAATTGATTCTAAGACAAGCCAAGCCAAAGCCAAAGGTGCCAAGGAGAGATGGAGGTAGTCAAGCTTCCATTGCCAAGGACTTCATGAGCACAAGTTGAGCAAGCCACCACTATAAAGACATTTGGGGCATCCAAGGAAGGTGAAGGAATTATTATTTTTTCATTCCTTGCTTTTTAGTTGTGTTTATCATTTTATTTTGTTAACTAAGCTCTCCCTAGTATCTAGGCCTAGAGATGTTATGTTATTAGTGTGTTTATTTCATTTTTTTTTTCATTTTGGAACTAACACCATACTAACAATCCTCTCTTGAGAAGACATTATTGTGCTTACAGCTTGCAATGACATACTAACCATCCTTATATAGACAAATGAACATAGATCCATCTTTATCTTAGGATTTTTGCCTAATTAATGGTTATTTAGAGTTATCTCATGTTGCATACTATTCTTTTATTATTTTACTATTTTTTGGTGGGCATTATTGCCTTAGCAGGATCTTGCTCTCATTGATTTATAAACATGTGTTGTTATAATTGGTTTTAGTTATTGTTGGAGCTTATATTATTAGACAAAATTTCCTTAATTAGTTAGTTTCCCATGTCATTATTTATATCCATGATCCCCCATTATAGCTAACTTTAGCTATTTTTTAATCTTATCTATGGACATGCATCTCCTCAACTAGGTAGTTCCATGGACATTTGGTGAATAGTTTTTTCTTTTGCTTATTTCAAAAACATAAAAACATTAGAACATGATCCACAAAAGAAAAAACATTATCTTATCTTATTCTAATCTTCACACTCTTACCATTTTTCAAGTTATCATCCCATGTGTTCACCATTTTGTAAGTCATTTTTCCTTATTTCCTCTACAACATCAATCATGTCCTTGTTATCACTTTTCTCCTATCCCATTTCCTTGAAGAACTACATTTGGCTTAAAGTTCATGTTAGACATTGCATTATTAGATTTATGTAGGCAACATCCACTTGTCCTGTAAATTTAGAGTCAGCTCGGCCACCCCTTCTTTTCTTCTTTTTCCCCCCATTTTACTTTGTCTTGTTGTTTCCCTATCACTTAGAGGTAAATTTGTGTCCTTGTTCTTGTTACGTTATTGTAGAAAGTAACGCCTATACTACATGTGCCTAAACAATTATTTTCAAACTACACTAACATTATGATTAAATCTTGTTTGTGTGTGTTTATTTGATATTTATTGGTGTTTTCTTGTTTATTCATTTATTATCTCTCTTCTTTTTTTGTTTCTTATTGGTCTTTTTGTTTTGTTGTTTTGTCTTATCTTTTGTTTTATTTTTTTAGTACATCTTGATAGTACACATGGATCTTGATTATTCATATCCCAATTTCATGTTGTTTATTAAGTTGTTCTTGCTTTGATTTTATACATTCTTGTTCCTAATTAAGTCTAGATTGTCTATATCTTAATTTAAATTTAGGTTCATTTATGTTTTCTTTTTATTTTTCTTTGTTTGTTTTTATTTAAATGTAAATAGTTGTAACTTTGGTATTGGTAGTTTTTATCATTATCCTTAGTTATAAGTATTCACATTTGAATTGGATCATAGTAATTAAAATATAATGTCAATATAAGTCACTCATACTTATGATGCATAAATTAATTTTGCTATAGTAAGCACCAATTACTTTGGTTTCAAGTCATAAAGTTAATGCAGCTCTACAAATCAGCTCTCAGGTATACCACTGAAACTAGGTACCAATGGCTTACGCACTTAAATCTATTCAAGACATGCATCTCTTGGCATAAATTATGAGTCTAATCCAACATTGGTCTATTTTATTCTATTTTATCCATTCCTCATTCCATCTTCTCCCGCTTCTGGGTGAACTACATTGGCTTGAGGTCCATTTAGACTATGTAGGTAGCACTTGGATTTATGACGTATCTCAGGTCAGCTCAAACACTTTTTATTCTTATTTTCATATTTTTCATCACTTTGTGCATCCTTGTATGCCTAGTTATTTATGGTTGTTTCAGTCATAAGATCATTGCATATACATTTACACCCACTCATATTTAATATATGCATTAGGTTATATCTTTGAGCTATGCTTGCCAATTTGTCCTAATGGGGCACAACATTTAAACCATTCATCGAATCAAATCATCCCTATATGGGAAAACTTAATTATCATTAAATTAAATGTACCCTACTAGGGCATAATTAATTATTTTATTAATGATCAAGATTCATCCCTACTGGGGCAAAATTATTTTATCAACCAATCAAATCTGCTCTATAGGGGCACACTATTATTTACTTTATTTGGAGACATGATTAACCCATTTATTCTAATTTCAATCTCTATGGAATTTTTCCCTCATTTTGATAATGTTTAAGTGTGAAACTTGTCTTGGGATTGATCAATTTATAAGCATATAGATTGCACCATAGTTTTAGGTGTGTTCAAAGTGTGTTTCTTATGTTTTTTGATTGTATCCTTCCCTTCCTCCCACATTTGGGGCCCATTATATTCTAATTATATTTTTATCATTAAGAATCAATGCACACAATCATTATCCCATTTGTATTTAATCTATCCCATGGGTTAATTTCACTTTCTATCTCTTTTCGAGAGTCTATCCTTCTATTTCATCCTAGTATGTCCTCTTGAGGGGGCATCATAGGTCATTTTCTTCCAACTTCTTCTTGAAAACTCTTTTATTTTAAAAGACATTAATTCACTTGAATGTATCTCTACACCTTCTCAAACATGGGCAAAATGTAGACATACGAGTCCTAATACCATTGTGTTGAAATTGTCAATCTTAATCAAAATTTGTGAAAATGTATAATTTAAGACAAAATCACTTAAACACACTAAATGGTTTGATCTTGTCATATACAAGTGCCAATTTTGGCTAATGTATCCCTAAATGGGTCAATGCATTCTATGTGATTATTAACTTTTCTCAAATCATTTCAAGTCAAAATGATGAAAATGCAGTTTGGATCTCCGGATCACTCTTTTCTCCAAATTTGAAAGCACATGATACGTGCATGTGTTATTTTGTGTAGACAACATATTAAATGGGATATTGTTCTATACATAACTAATATCACCTTGTAATTCCTCTCCAGTCAAGTTACAATCCAGTAAT